>CM067506.1:461178-598132 GCA_034509495.1 Acestrorhynchus altus | reverse complement strand
AGATCAGGGTGAAAGGAGGAGAATAAAGTCTGCAGAGAAACAGATGAACTACAGTCTGGAATTATAGAACCACAAAGAGAACCTGTGTGATCAGAGGAGCTGATAGAGTGGACAGTCATGATAATGTCAACACAAAATGAAGGCAATATCAGAGGGAGCACGAATGGAGCTTCCAGCTGATAAACAGGGAGAGAGAGAGAGAGAGAGAGAGAGAGAGAGAGAGAGAGAGAGAGAGAGAGAGAACGTGGGTGTAAAAGAACAGAAGTGTGCACTTGTTTGTGGTGTGTTATAAACATCACACGTGCACACATTTCCACTATAAATACATACGGGCTTCAGAAGAAACAGGTTGAGGAGAAAGCCGGTCCGTACGCAGGGCTCTAATTCGCGGCGAGAGCAGGCGGAGGGGTAAATGGAGTCTGTAATGCTCTGACGGAGAGGTGTACGGGGTAAATACAGCCTGTAATTGCATGACAGTGTGTCGGCAGCTCAGTGGGGTTGTGCGTCATTTCCCTTAGCCTGACGGGTGGAGACTGACCAACCCACCCCCAGTGATTCAGCCTCATGCTTTCTAATTAAGGTGGGGTGACTCCAACACACAGGTTGGTTTTGATATTGTTGTGAGGACCCTGCAATGGCATAATGATTACTGAAGCTCAGTAACACTACACCTCACCCTAAACCCACACCCTCACCCCAAAAGTAGATCAGTACTTGTCCTGATGAGTAGATCACATGACATAGTACTGTACTTAAGAGGACATCTGGTCCTCACAAATACAGAAGAACTTGTCCCTCACCCCAGACACACATTTTTATGTACATTGACTCCCTCTTGCTCTCACTTAGTCACTCAGGCGCACACACACACACACACACACACACACACACACACACACACACACACACACACACACACACACACACACACACACACACACACACACACACTTACTTTGGTGGTCCAGGGAGGAAGCAGCAGTGGTAAAATGTCATTATGATTAGCTAGAGGCACGCTGTCATCTAACTGCTTGACATTTCCATAGAACGTGTCCGGGTTTAGGGACATGGGGCCCACATTAGAGTCCCATCAAAGACAAGACCGTCTGGGACATGTAAGGATGTACGAAACCATCGGTCACTGTGACCAGAGGTTCACTACAGCTGTGAAGCCACACCCTCTTCATGGCGTTTGTAAAGCTGGTCTGGTTCCGAGTGAAGCTTAAATGCAATTTTTCCACTTTACCAGCACCAGCAGTTTGGTCCTCTCACAAATGCCGGGCAGATAGGGGAACGGAGGTCCGTCCTGTCCCCTTAGACAACTGCTGAGCCAGCCGAAGACACAGGGCACCTCGCCGTTCAGGTACACCGGCCAGTTCATCAGCTTCATCTGAGCTTTAAACACACACAGACACATTATCGGTGCTTTTTGCTGGAACGTTGAGCTGAAAATATTTAAATACCTGCAAATATTTTTACACCAAATGGAGACAAATTTGAGGAACCAAAGATCTCCTGAAATATAACCTCATTTTAGCACATAAAACGCTCTACAGAGTCCAGTCTTGTTCAGATCACGTCGTAGAAACATCGTGATTGAAGGTTATTATTTAAATAAGCAGGTCTGATCCTTTAAACTCTGCTCAGATTCATCATATCGATCACCGTTTCTCTTAAACAGACGCAGATACGTGTGGTTCAGTCATATCACAGATCTATTTAATGGAGATAATAATCCAACCCGGCTGTTCCGATCATTCGTTAAATGAATAGAAATGCCTTCAAACTCTAATGAAGGGCCCCTGAGCCATTGATCAGACACTTACCCCGATCGATCACGCAGGCTTCCTTGAAGGTTTTGATGAATGAGGGGTAATCGCGCCAGTACAGATCAATGTACTCCTCCAGCTGCAGGTCCCTGATGAGGAGAGGAAGAGTGAGATGATGGAGGGGATGGAAAAAAAAAACAATTAGTAGGAGAGAATGGACTGATCGCACTGACCGTCAGGGTCAGAGGGTCAATACTTACACTTGTTATAGTATTGGTTACATTAATCAGCCGTTACTGGCTTTGAATGGGAGCTTTCTGTTTGATAGATATTCAGTAAAATTCCTGAAACTATGATCAAAAATCTGTAACCGTTCAGACCATTGATGGCAAAAACACTGAGAACAACCGTAGTCTGAGGGTGTTTTCACAGCTTCCCAAAAGACCAGAATTTGGAGGGACCTTAAGAGGTGGTCTCGGTCCGTATCACGGTGTTTGTAATCATTTCCATTCAAAGACTCGTAGAAAAGTACGTCACCAAATGTTCCCCTGAAGGAAGGCGGATTCTGGCAGCGAGGCAGAATTCGGTACAACACCCAGTTGATTTGACATGACAGCATTAGAAATGCACCCCTAGGAGGATCTCCTCTACCAGGAAGAGTGTCTAATAGAGTGGACAGTAAGTGTTAAAAAACTCCAGCAGCACTGCTGTGTCTGATCCACTCATAATGTGGACAATGTTATGGTTGATGGGATTCATTCTGCTGTGAAGAAATGTAGGACACGGCTTCTTCTGGAACTGCAGGCTTATATCAGTGGGGTGGAACGCTGAGGCAGCAGGTCTGAAAGACCAGTTCTTGTTTTGTTCTCCACTGACCCACCAGAACCACAGCGTCAGACAACGATTAGTAATCCTCCAACACCTTAATTACACCCCTATCAATCCGAGTGTCCCAATCCCACTACAATAGAGATCTCCGGACGCAAGCACACAACGGACAGGAAGAGGGCGAGGCTTACAGCCCACACACACACACACACACACACACACACACACACACACACACACACACACACACACACACACACACGCTGAAGAGCAATCGAGCTCTCTCAGCTTTTCTGTTCACCGTCAACACAAAAGCAAACAAGCTCTTGACATTTTCTGAAACAATCAGGTGAGATGTTTCAGCCGACTATCCAAAAAGAACACTTTGTCCACAACAGAACGATAACCCATTTTTCGACCAGTCACAATTACTCGATTAACACGTACACACCACAGATACAGTCGTATTGTACTTGACTAGGACTCCAGGTGTTCTTCAGAACAGTCCCGGGAGCATCCCAAAACTACAGTCCCGGACAATGTTCTACACACACCATCAAAAAGTGCAATGGTGTCGTACCAGACTGTCAAACGGCAGCAGGTCATCTTTAGTCACGAGCGTTTGTTTATGTGGCGACGGCCAACGAATCGGTGTGTGGAGGCACCGTGATCAGCGCTGAGATCAACAGTTTATTGTCACACGTCCAGAAGGTCTGGGGTCATGGTGTGGGGTCTTCACTGCATTACGGTTAACGAGGTCCTGCAACCAGTGCTTCTACTTTTTCTGAACTCACACTCGTCCACACGCTGCTGTCGTCTCAAGAGCTTTCAGGATTTCTTTCTTCTTCAACTGCAGTCATTTCTGCAAGTTCACTAGGAAGTCTGGTTTCTGGAAAAAGACAGCGTTACTGCTGCAACTTCAGCTCTGAATGATTGTCCTGCTCCTCCATCTTTCCCGACAAACCTGAAGCTGGTGATACGGCTGATATTCCGTCCGATGGTGACGGAATATAAAGTACATCCAAGGCATAAATGATTCCTAAATCCAGACAAAACTACGTCCGTGCCGTCTTCAGACCTGCTCACATTAAAAACAGTCATTAAAGAGTGACGGTGTACAAACGGTGTACAAACACCTCGGATTAATGAGAAACGTGTTCCTAACTAATGAAGTGAGACAGAAGCGTGGCTTCATTTACAGACACAGATCTGGCGTCCTAACGTAGTGCGGGAAAATGACTATGGACGCAACTTTCCTGTCACTTCTTAATTACAGTGATATGCTGTGCAGAACTGCGTCAGTGAGCAGCCTGAAGGCTCTGGACTCCGTCTATCGCTCTGCTCTGAGACTCATTTCATCATTTCTTTCTCCAGGAGACTCTGTGAGAGTGGGCGGCTCCTTTCTTTCTCACGTACGCACTGATCAACCATAACATTGTGACCATGCTGTCTGTGTTTCTTCACTCCCTGTCCATTCCATCAGCTCATCTGACCATACAGGAGCCCTTTGTAGGCCTACAATGTTTCTCAGCATACTTTGGTCTACCAGGACCAGTCAAAGGTGTGGTGCTTATTTATTATTAGTGCACATTTTTAGGAAAGGCTATAGATGGTGTTCAGTTTTCTATCCTGCCTGAATAAACACACGTCTCTGGTTTCACGGTAGGAAGTGCGTACCTGGCCAGCTGCTGCAGGAGGCCCACAAGGGCACGGGCACCACAGCGCTGCAGCTCGTTGAGTTTCAAGTCCTCATAAAGCAGATGCAGAACATAGAACAGTGCTGGAATGTGAGGGAAGAGCAGCGCAGAGGGTTCCAGAGCTGCTGCTGACCCACTGTCCTCCATGCTTGCAGGGGATGATGTTGAATCCAGGTCTGGAATACCTGGCATTGGCCGAACCAACACCTGGCAGTGATAGTCTGAGGCACAGAGGTACGCCCAATCCTGGAGAGGCCCAAAGAAAAGTGAACACACTTAACGTTCTGCTCCACCTTCTGGTGGAGTCCCTGTAACAACCTGAGGAAGGTGTGGAACTCCTCTAGACGTTCCACTAGAGGTCACTGCATTTTTCACCAGCATGTCTTTTCAGTTCTCAACTTTAGACGCAGTAAACAACAAACAAGTCTAAATTACTGCCTCAAACTACATAAGAAGCCGAAAAACAGTGTTTCTTCTGCGTCAGGACGTTGGAGAGATGATTTAACGATCTTACCTCATCAGAGCCGGTATCAGCAGGGCGAGCTTTCTTAGGCGCTATTACTGGAGAGAGAGGCACTTCAAAATGGAGCTGTGGAGAAAGGAGAGGTCAACAAGGGTCAACAAGATCCCTTCAAGTCCAGTGAGAGCCTGACTTAATCATCTCTAACGAAAAACAAACTGTCCCCGCAAGAGTACCATTACTCACATTTCGGGTCCAAGCGAGCCGCTCAGTGTTGTAGCCCATCAGGGTCATGAGGCACGTGACAAAGAGGTTCCACTCCTGGTGCAGAGTGGGACCCCCAGGAGCATTGTAGATATTGTACCACTTCACCAGCACCTTCATGGCCGTATCTTTGGGCAGGATGAAGCGGATGGCCTGCAGGCATCTCTTCACTGCAGGGGAGGACAATGAGAGGTGATGTCAGCAAGCTTGGATTCCACACTTATATTTTTATATTTCTGCTTCTTTAATCTGCGGTTCTATAACGACACGTTCACACCAAATCCACAACCTTCTGCTTGGTCAAAATAACACTCTCTCGTCATGACACCCCTCAGCGCACAAACGTTGGAATCTAAATTAAGACGAGGAGGCCGACGGTGAATGAAAGGAACCGTTTGGGCAGATGATTCGAGGCAGCAGGGTGAAAAGCGAGCGGGCGAGGTGCGGGTGAGAGGATAGGAAGAATAAAACCGTGCTGGATCTGAGCGCGTAAGTAGGTGGGAAGGTGGGGGCCATGGTAAAGAAAATGGATGAGTATCGTATGGAGAGTCTCTGCCAGCAAGGGATTTATAGGGGGCTGTTTGCCAACGCGTTGGCCTACGTGACTGATGGAAGCCCAGCAGCAGGTGATGAGTGGTTTGGGGGAGGGAGGGCGATTGTGCTCGGTGTTGCTGGCATTAGTGCAATAGGATTAATTGGAACAGCGGGGAGTGAATACGATTTTCCCCTGGTCAGATCCAGTGGAGAACACCAACAATGTGGGTTAAAGATGGGTATGCGTGTACATTGAGGCATCTGATTGGCTGAGAAGAATCAGCCTCCTTCAAAAGTCACGAAAACGAAAAGAATATTAAAACCCAAAACCATCAACCTGCTGCACAGATCAACACATTCACGTAATTAACAGCCTGCAAAAAGAGGTAACACTATACCGAACCCTCAACACTCGGAACACAGCCCCTGAAATCTCCGATCGGAGCGGAATTAAGCTCTTAATGAGTCTGCCAGGATCATAATTGGCAAACGAGCTGCAAAAGGTCAGAACAAAGCAGGCTAAAATGTCACTTTATTAGACGTAAACAAACCATTCTTTAAATCCAAAAGGCTTAATAACGGGAGGACGGGCAGGTCATCGCTCGGACTCATTTTGGAGAGAAGCAAATGAAGAAGAGTTCAGGTCGTGACAAAAAGCCAATTAACGAGGACATTCAAATAAGCCAGGAGACAATTAAGTGGACGAATATAATGTCATATTATACGGCAATAACAGCAGACAAGAAAGAGCCACGAGTACAAGTATTTCCTCAATGTTTTATATTTTTCTGCTTTAAGAGGCTTATTTATTTATTTATTTATTTATTTATTTATTTATTTAGCATGTTCTGAATTTTGTTCAAAATTCTTTGTCTACTTTCTGCTCTTTATCTGCCTTAACAATGCTTATTATTCTTATCTTCTGATCTACAAATCAAACAAAATAAGAATCCATGAATAAAACCAAAGAACTCATTTCTAACATCTGCTTTCCACAGCAGGCTTTGATGTGACGGTCAGGCAGCAGTGCAGTGACCGAGTGGAGCAGTTATGGACCTCGAACTATTACTGGTCCTGCTTATTTACTGGAGATACTATATGGCATGGTATGACACGTGTGTGTGTGTGTGTGTGTGTGTGTGTGTGTGTGTGTGTGTGTGTGTGTGTGTTCTTCTGACCCAGCTCTGATGTAGCCACTTCAGGAACAGTGATCCTCAGCATCGAGCCATTGCTCAGTTCCTGAAGAGAGATGATAAATTCGTCTGATCAGCAGAAACGACACAAAAACATAAGAAATCAACCTGATTTGCTGTAAAGACACAAAAGTACCACAATCTGATAAAACCGTTCCAACACTGAACAAATCGAAGTTAAATCCACAGAACATCGTTTTGAAGGCTCTGAAATGAAAAGACCTGTGGCAGGAAAAACATGCTTCGGCTGTCCTGACAAATGGAGCCCTGCAGTCAGACAGGCTGGATGCTGGAGCAAGGACCTTATTGAACCTCATCAACGTTGTGACAGGTTCCTGCTGCCGTGATATGAGTACCCCCCTCCGCCCACACACACACACAACCATTTCACTTTACGTCAGTCCTCGAACGAAGCCTGGACACCATATGCCAAGAGCAATTACCAGCTTCTATCTATAAACACCACAGACGCAAATGCTACTGTCCCACAAACCCTTCAGTGATTGATTTTTTAAGATTAACTTCCTATTTGGACACATCATTCCGAAAACGCCGCATTCTTCACTAGATAAGGACCTCCTCTGTCCTAATATCTGTTCCTCCTCCTTTGTCTGAAATAATGTCAGTGAGATGTTTCTAGAACCGTCTACCGTCTCTGACATCGACTGAAGAATGACGTTCCCACTCCTCCATGCGTAATTCTTTCAGCTCTGTGATGTTTCAGCGTCAGTCTTCGTACAGACGCTCTTCCGTTCTCCTCAAACCCCCTCTGATACAATAAAGATCTCATATTGGTTTCTATGATGGAGAGATCTCCACACCCTGCTGCAGCAGAGCAGCTCCAAACCATCACACTCCCACCACCATGTTCACAGCTGCTATGAGCTTCTTCTGCTCAAACGCTGTGTTTGACTTGCTCCAGAGGTCCTGCTCTTTGTCTAGATGTTCTCTGGAGAACTTTAGTCTTGTCCTGGTGTCATTGACAGTAAGGGTTTCCTCCTTAAACACTTCAATCAGACCAATCACTGTAAAGATCACTCGTTGCTATGGTAACAAAACGGTATGTAATATGGAAATTTTATTCCATCAAAGCGGGTCTCGTCGGCCTCGTGACGACACTACTACTTCTATTCATATCCAACTGACCAGCGTGACCCGGTTGCTGACGGGGTCTCGTAGAGCTTGGATGTGTGGCGCCGCCTGCTGGAAGGGCGAGTCGTCCAGCCAGGATGACTCATGATGCTGCACCAAGCTTCGCACCTCCGACACCGGGGACGGCATGTCTGGCTGATGGACAGAAAAATATTTTTTCAAAATAATAAACAAAATGAAGACATTTCAATTCATAGCTTTGGTTTAAAGCCACTCATATTACAGTCGATCTAATCAATAGAATTAAATTGTTCTATTGATTTAATTCTCAGACCTACGGAGGAAAACGTCTCAATGTTTATTAGAATTTAATTTAATAAAGCTCATAAAGACAACGTGGTACCTCCTCGAGTCTGCTCATATGCTGGACGGTTGCCTTGGCAGGAGTGCTCACGTTCTCCAGATGGGTGTTCAGAGGAGGCAGGTGATTGGGCAGGCTGAAGTTTGGTGACAGGAGGCCGGGCACAAACACTTTGCTCACCTAAAGACGAAAGACATGGTCATGCTTTCTGTGGGAGACATCACTGCAGAGATCTATTCTCCTCCTTTCACCCTGATCTTCAATGGTCAGGACCCCACAGGACCACCACAGAGCAGATATTATGTGGGTGGTGGGTCATTCTCAGCACCGCAGTCACACTGACATGGTGATGGTGTGTAAACACTGTGTCCACTCACTGTCCACTCTATCAGACACTCCTACCGAGTGTCTCCACCTTGTAGATGTAAAGTCAGAGACAGAAGCTCATCTGTTTCTGCACAGTTTGTGTTGGTCGTCCTCTAGTCCTTCATCAGTGCTCACAGGACGCTGCCCACAGGACGCTGTCGGCTGGACATTTCTGGTGGGTGGACTGTTCTCGGTCCAGCAGTGATGCTGAGGGGTTTAAACTCTCCAGCAGCCCTGCTGTGTCCAATCCACATCATATCTGCTCTGTGGTGGTCCTGTGGGGTCCTGATCGTTGAAGATCAGGGTGAAAGGAGGAGAATAAAGTCTGCAGAGAAACAGATGAACTACAGTCTGAATTATAGAACTACAAAGAGCTCCTGTGTGATCAGAGGAGCTGACAGAGTGGACAGTGAGAGGTGGTCACTGGTCACTGTTCAGTGGATGGTGTTCTAGAAATGGTCGTAAATGATTTGCAATAAAACCCTGACAGTTAAAGTTGCCCTTTTGGAGAAAAAAAAAGGTCAATTTAATCACTCTTTCAGTCTCGTTTACAGTCAGAACGTCATGGCATTTCTTAAAGAACCTTCTGAAGCACCTTAATGTTGGACAGTACAGCAGTCACATGTTCAACATCGCACATCTGAACCAAAGCTGCTCTCATTCTGGCTGGTGTTTGACATAATCGATCAATCCCTGCAGATAATTAGATTGTCAACTTCTGGTTTGATGCCTTGGCATGTAAACGGTTTGCTGAATTATTTATTAGCTCTCAGTGTGAAAGAAGGAGATGTGTCATCAGGATTTCTGGAAACAACCAAAGATGTCATGCGGGGATCTATTCTTGGTCCAATCTTATTTTCTATTTATGTAAACAATCCTGCCTTGATGTTACATGGCTGTAACATTCATCTATGTTCTGCTGGCGCTGGGCCGCACTGCTGTGCTAATCGTGGACATTCAGAGCTTTGAAGCTGCTTAAGATTGTTCAAAGGACTAAAAGTCAAACGTGCCAGATATCGAGAAACTCCGTCTCTGCTTGGAAAACTAGAGCGGCGTTCAAATTGGCTTTAAAAGCAGGGAAGAGGGAAAGGTTATAAAACCTCTTCCGATATTTACATTGTACTTCATTTTAATTCTATTGATTATCATGTCCTACACAATAGCTGCTCGCAGACTTGAGCTCGTCTCCAACAGAGGGCAGAGGACAGAACGAGAGCTCAACCGCCACAAACACACGGAATTAAACACGAGGGGTAACACCGCGCTCACGGTACGTCGATAACAATTACTGCAGCAGCCGTCGTAGAGCTGCACGGTATGTGGGAAAACCGCCAGTGTGTTTTATGAGACGTGCTGCTCTGTGATATAGATTTTAATAGTGGACCATGTAGGAATGTTTGCCAGATTTCCCCAGAAAGCAATAATCCAGCATGTCGTGACCCAATGACCCGGTCAGACAATAATGACCAAATCACTTTTAGGTGAATGAAAACATCCCACTAACTGACCAAGGGTTCCGGGGATCGATGTGCCCTTATTGTAAAGTTTAACATTTTAATTTGCCTTAACACACACACACACACACACACACACATACACACATACACACCACAACACACATACACACACACATACACACATACACACCACAACACACATACACACACACATACACACATACACATACACACCACAACACACATACACACACACCACAACACACATACACACACACACACACACCACACACACACACACATACCACACACATACCACACACATACCACACACATACCACACACATACACACACACACACACAACACACATACACACCACACATACACACCACACATACACACCACACATACATACATACACACACACACACCACACCACAACACACATACACACAACACACATATACACACACACACACAACACACATACACACATACACACCACAACACACATACACACATACACACCACAACACACATACACACACACATACACACATACACACCACAACACACATACACACACACATACACACCACAACACACACACACACAATACACACCACAACACACATACACACACCACAACACACATACACACAACACACATACACATACACACACCACACATACACATACACATACACACCACAACACACATACACATACACACCACAACACACATACACATACACACCACAACACACATACACATACACACCACAACACACATACACACACACACACACCACAACACACATACACACATACACACCACACATACACACCACACATACACACCACAACACACATACACACCACAACACACATACACACCACAACACACATACACACACACACCACAACACACATACACACAACACACATACACACCACAACACACATACACACCACAACACACATACACACCACACACACACACACACACAACACACATACACACCACACATACATACATACACACACACCACACACATACACACACACACCACACACATACACACACACACCACACACATACACACACACACCACACACACACACACCACAACACACATACACACACACATACACACACACATACACACACACACACACACACAACACACATATACACACACACACATATACACATATACACACACACACATATACACACACACACATATACACACACATATACACACACACACACATATACACACACACACACATATACACACACACACACATATACACACACACACACATATATACACACACATATACACACACATATACACACACACACACACATATACACACACCACACCACAAAAACACACACACCACACCACAAAAACACACACACCACACCACAAAAACACACACACCACAAAAACACACACACAACACACACAACACCACACACACACACACAGCTGAATGATGAACGCTTGTATGATTTCTGAAAAACACTGAACAAATGCCATCTTACACGAGTGACTCCAGTATACAAAACCAGGCTGCCGTTGGTCTCCAACACCAACAGGGCATCGATGTCCTACCAGAACAATAAGAACACCACAGTTTAGTATTCCACACTCCGTAAAAATAGGCTTGATCTGGTTTGTGTTGTAACGGGGCCTCGCCTCTAACGGTGCAGCGTCTTTGGCGGGAATGGTGGTGAGCGACGCAAAGATCAGCTGGTTCGTTTCATTGCTTTCAAGGAACTTCACGCATCTGTTAAAACGAAAGAAGATGGAGGAAAAGAAAAGCAGTTCAAGAAAACATGACTCAGAACAAGTGGAGATGATAACCCGGTGACGGGGGACAGTCATGTGCACACCTGAGCTGCTGGTGGGATTCGACCAGAAAGCAGAGGTATTTGCTCTCACACAGGTCGGAGGTGATGAACACTTTGGAGGCCTGGCTGCTCTTCTCCCTAAACAGACGCACGGAGCGTAGATTAGAAGCTACAGACACTTTTATGGAGTGTAGAAGCATTAAAAAGAGTCCCACGGGAGACATAAAAGGACTCCTAGCCTTTGGGACGTGGTTGAGGTCTCCATCCACAGCTGCTCGATGCAGAGGTCAGGCAGGATGGGCTCCATCTCAGGCAGCAGGGCTGTATCGTTAAGAGTGCTGTTGGGTGAAGCCAAAAGGCTGTGACCACGGGAAACTGGCGAGTGACAGGACACGTTGAAGCGCTGCGTTCCGGTAAAAGAGGGGGCCGCCGTGCCAGGAGAGTGGGCTCGACTAGTGAGGAGACACATACAGGGAACATCACACACACGCATTAAATATATACGCTGTAAAATACACCCTTCAAGAGCCGTTTATAGGAGGTGATGAGGATTTAACACGAAAAGCTACAGAAAAAGCTCTTTCAGCCACGTCACAGAACCCTTTTCCAAACACGGTTCATTCTGGAACCAAAAGTGGTTCTTCACTCAAAGAACCATCTGAAGGCTATTTATTTAAGAGTGGAGTGGGTGAGCCGTTAACCAGAACCACGTGAGCACCAACACACAAAGCATAGTGATGTATTATTTCATAAAACAGCCGTGTAAATACAACTTCACTCATTCGAGCGCTTGTCGGAATATTTGGCCACTTAGGACCCGTCCGTACGCCGGACAGGTTCCGAGAGATTCCGGGTTAACAGCCCAGATATGGGCAGGATCTATCGTTCAATAAGGTGTGAAACGTGTGACGAGGGCACTGCCAGGCTGACCTGAGGGCAGCCATGTTGGAGATATTGGGTGAATGGGAACGAGAGTGCATGCTGGGGGAAGCTGGGATGCGGTTTTGGTTGTGCAGCGCGTGGCAGTGCAGCGGCGACCCAGGGGAGTCCAGACGCGTCACGTTCCTCAGATGTGCTCCAAGGAAGCTGTGAGCAGGTGCAGGGGTCTGAGTAGGGCCGTCCTGCCCGGGGCACTTCAGCACCGTGGACTGCTCCTTTAGGACACCACACAGAGCAGAACGTTAATCGTTAAATTAGTGTGTCAGTTAAATGGTCAGTGCATTACATCACTCAGACTGTCCCACTGTTACCTCCGGCGTGACTTTGCGCAGAGCCCAGACGGTATGAGTGCACTGCAGTGCGTCGTAGGTCACGATGATGGAAGGTTCCTCACAGGAGAAAACCACTCGCAGGGCGCTGTCGGATACGTACTGCAGACGCACCGTCTCAAACAGACCTGCGAGAACATACAGCTTCATTAGATACAACTGAAACAAATCCTGACATTTACACGCTGTCTCAGAAAGATAGGACAAACACATAAACGTAAATAAATAGCTGCACCCAGAAGGACGTGGTAGATGAAGGTGATCAGGATCAATAACTGATGATAACTGTATTCTGATCTGATCGATATTTATTGATCTACTCATACAGAAGTGGTGTCTCTCAGGACGGCGTCGGGTTTAACGCAACACGCCAGACGTCTCTGCATGGAGGTGTAGAGGTTCCTAATGGTGTCCTGTGATGATCCATCCCATAGCTTGAATGTTCTCACTCAGTTCTGCAGATGGAAACCTACCCACCAAGTTTCCTTCCTGTCTTGATTCCTTCAAATATTATAAACCAGCGAACAAAACACACAGCAAAAATGCTTTTCCAACGAGACAATCCTTCAAAACGATGCTCCGCACCATCAGTACGAGAAGAGACGGCGACTGACCTGTGGACTTGCAGACAACCGGGGCTATTTCATCCAACGGGTGAAGCATGCTGAAGAGGGTCGGAAGGGGCTCCCTGACGAAAATAAAAATACAACTTTACACAAACCTCAGCATATTTAAAACAGGAAGCCCATCACCAACTATTACCACCACAGGCCAGCGAGATGGGGAGAAGAACCTGAATACCTTGTAGGACTCATGGGAGCGTCAGATGTGATGTTCTTCCGCTCAAACAGCAAGCCGAACTTGGTTGGCCACAGGGTGGAGACCTAAATGGCAGAGATAAGGGTCAGCTAATAATTACGCTTTCACGCACAGGAGACCATTTTTACACCTAATTAAACCTCTCAATGTCCAGGCATGTTCTGCTGTGCTCACGGTCGTAGAGGTGCTAAACAGATTATCTGCATCCTGTTGCACCACATCTTCAGAGACATCCTGAACATCTGCAGTCCTATTTCAATGTGAGAGCACAGTGATGGAAAGATCTTAGGTTAGCTTTGTGTATTCTATACTGCAGTTAAAATGGAGACACTCCGATATAGATATAAATATCGATATATCGCTCAGCCCGTATCCCGCTCTGTTTATATCCCGATATAGATATAAATATCGATATATCGCTCAGCCCGTATCCCGCTCTGTATATATCTCGATATAGATATAAATATCGATATATCGCTCAGCCCGTATCCCGCTCTGTTTATATCTCGATATAGATATAAATATCGATATATCGCTCAGCCCTTATGCCGCTCTGTTTATATCCCGATATAGATATAAATATCAATATATCGCTCAGCCCGTATCCCACTCTGTTTATATCTCGATATAGATATAAATATCAATATATCGCTTGGCCTGTATATCAGGGCCCCGAAATACTGATATATGGTATAAATATATTGTGGAATAAATGTGGTTAAAATCTACTCCTACACACTCGCTGACCACTCGCACCAACGAGAAAACTGCTTCATAAACAGCAGTTACTGTGGAACGACCTTCAGCGCTCAAACTATGATTATCTAAACTGGTATCAACACACGAGTTTCCACAAAGTAAACAAAATCAGATCACATTAGAGTTGATGTGAAACACGACAGCGTTCGCCAAGTCTGTTAAATGTGTTCTCTAAATGATGGTGCTCGTCTCCCACAACCAATGCCTTCGTGTTGTCACTGAGCCAAATCAGCCATTACTACCAGCACGAGAGCGGAATCCAGCCAACATCAGCGACGGAAATCACGAAGATGACGCTTTTTAAATCCCACACAGGACCGACTAATGGTGCGTAAAATACACAGACAGGAAATACTGCTCTGAGGACAAGATGGAAAAATCTGTTTCAAAACAAATAAAACTCACGTCAATATTACAGATTTTAAGGGTTCTTCAGTAAAGGAAACGGTTCTATATGGAACCATGAACACTCAGAGATGTCTTGCCTGGTTCTCTGCGTCATGTTTTTCAGATTGGTGGAGAACGTGTTGGAGGGGTCTATATTGAATGTTTCTATTGTACCGTTATGTGCCACGGTGGTTACCCATGTTCACCTCCCAACACTGGGGTCTTGGGTTTGAGACCAAACTCAAGGTTCCGTGTTCTCCCTGTGTCCGTGTGGGTTTCCTCCAGGGACTCCGTTTTCCTCCCGTATTCCAGAAACATGGGATATCAGGAGAACTGGCTACTCTAAATTGGCCGCGCGTATAAACGAGTGTGTCTGTGCCCAGATATACATCGTCACCATCGTAGAGCTTTTGGAATTCAACGAGATGTTCGGAGAAAGGAACACTCAGCATTCCAGCATAAAAATCTACGAAATGTGTGAAACACGGTGGTGGCAGCATCACTGATAGAACAACAACTTCTAAATTATACCAGCAAATCCAGGAAAATGTCAGGACACACATAAATGAGCTGGATATCAAGAGAATGTGGGTCATGCAGAAAGACAACGACCCTAAACACACAAGTGATTCTACCAAAGAACGTTTAAAGAAGAATAAAGTGAATGTTCTGGAACAACCCCGTCAAAGTCCTGACCTTGATGTTCACCCTTATAGAAAATGGAAACTGAAGTGTGTCCTACAGAAACCGTACTAATGCTCAAACATGGTACAGTGTATGATACCATACCTGAAACGGCAGTGGAGAGATGAAGTCCTTCCCAGTCACGGTGTGGACGTTCACACACATACTCTGGACTATGCACACGCCTTGCTCAATTGTGTCTTTTTCTGAAGTTCAAGGACAGAGAATGAGACGCAAATCAAAAAAATAAGCTTGCACAATCCAGTAGTTCTCAAACGTTTTAAACCATGTATCACCTTAGTGATCACACAGAACCACGTACCAACAACTGTGGACACCTCTACATTCTTCATTTGATTCGATATTGGATGTTCTTACATTTAAAAGTGTGGAGGAACCTCTTACGGTGCTTCAAGGAAGCTTCTAGAACCTCCAAGAGCCATGTCATTTTATTAAAGGTGCCTTGAAGCACCTTAAGAAGTTCCTCCAGTTTCAAATTGAAGTACCTCCATGTGAGCCCACCGCGGGACATGGTGTACCACAGTTTGAGAACCACTGGCTTAATCAATCATCAATTTCAAAGATGCAGGAGAACAGAGTAAAAGCCTGTCTGCTTACCCTCTTTACGAGACTGAGGAACAGTGAAATTACCCCACAGGGCCTGTAGAGACACATTGGAATGAATGGAAAGGGTTAAAGGATGGTAGACCCTCTTACCCCGGGAATCGCTTAAAATGACAACGTTTCACAGCAACAGCCGTCAACCGTGTCATTTCCAAACCCTACTACAAACAGACCATTACGAGTTCAGAACTCACAGCTTGCGTGAAGACTGATGGACGTAATTTGGAACCAATTTCTGAATCACGAGCTTTACTGGGGTTGTTATTGGTATGACCAGTCTGGGGCAGCTCAAACCTGCCCAGTATGACCGATAGGTGTGTCGGCCCGAGGACAGATAGTGTTCTTACCCCAGTGAGAGGACTGTGAGGTCCAAACTCCAAAATCCACTCATAATGCAGTACCTGCTGGACTAGGCTGTCCACCGTGAAGGCTTTGTAAACGTAGGAAGCTTGATTCTTGCTCCCCCGGCTCCAGATGACCATATGTCCAGCCACGTACAGCTCCTCTTCATACTGAGCTTTATCCGTCGTGACAGTAGAGCCCTTCCTGAGCTGCCAGGATTCCTGTCAAACAAGAACAATTTAAACGAATGAACACCACCCAGATACGTCCATCTAAGTAGATGATTCACGCAGTGGACTGAGAACCCCCTCGTCCATCCTACTGCTCCTCTCCCACCCCAGAAGAACACTAAAGAACACTGAAGAACTGAAGAAAGACAGATGATCCTTTTCAGATATGATGTTGACTACTGACGAATGGAGCCGATCACACGCACGAATGCCATTGTTCTCACGATGTGGGTGTGCATGCAGGGATCTGCAGAATCTTCATAACACCTCCTGGGTTACACACACTTCTGTGTTCTCCGCTGGGCGAGCGCACAGAAAAGGAGGGCGAGGGCACAGTAGTGGGGGTAGTAAGGGGGGCAGTGAGGGGGTAGTGTACAGTAGTGAGGGTAGTGAGGGGGTAGTGTACAGTGGGTAGTGAGGGGTAGTGTGCAGTAGTGGGGTGTCAAAGGGGGCAGTGAGGGTGTATGTGGGTGCAGTCAGGGTGTATGAGAGGGCAGTGAGGGTGTATGGGGGTGCAGTCAGGGGAGTAGTGTACAGTAGTGGGGGTGAGTGAGGGCAGTGAGGGTAGTGTACAGTAGTGAGGGTGGTGAGGGGGTAGTGTACACAGTAGTGGGGTAGTGTACAGTAGTGGGGTAGTGAGGGAGTGAGTGTACAGTGAGTGGGGTAGTGTACAGTAGTGAGGGTAGTGAGGGGGGCAGTGTACAGTAGTGGGGGTAGTAAGGGGCAGTGAGGGTAGTGTACAGTAGTGGGAGTAGTGGGGGCAGTGAGGGGTGGTGTACAGTAGTGGGGTGGTGTGTAGTGGGGGAGATGGTGAGTGAGGGCAGTGAGGGGTGGTGTACAGTGAGTGGAAGAGGTAGTGAGGGTGGTGTGTACAGTGGTGGGGGTAGTGAGGGGGCAGTGAGGGGTGGTGTACAGTGGTGGGGGTAGTGCGAGGTGGTGTACAGTAGTGGGGGTAGTGAGGGGTAGTGTACAGTAGTGGGGGTAGTAAGGGGCAGTGAGGGGGTAGTGTACAGTAGTGGGGGTAGTAAGGGGTGAGAGGGTGAGTGTACAGTAGTGAGGGTAGTGGGGGTAGTGTACAGTAGTGAGGGCAATGAGGGCAATGAGGGAGTAGTGTACAGTAGTGGGGGTAGTAAGGGGGCAGTGAGGGGTGAGTGTGTGGTGGGGGTAGTGAGGGTAGTGTACAGTAATTGGGGGTATTAAGGGGTGAGTGTACAGTGAGTGGGGGCAGTGTACAGTGAGTGGGGGTGATGTACAGTAGTGGGGTGGTGTACAGTGGTGGGAATTCAGTGGGGGTAGTGTACAGTAGTGGGGGTAGTGTACAGTGGGGAGTAGTAAAGGGTAGTGTACAGTAGTGGGGGTAGTAGGGGGTGAGTATGTACAGTAGTGGGGGTGAGTGCAGTAGTGAGGGTAGTAGGGGACAGTGAGGGGTGAGTGTACAGTAGTGGGGGTAATGGGGGTGATGGCCAGTGGTGGGGTAGTGTACAGTGGTGGGGGTGTAAAGGGGACAGTGAGGGGGTAATGTACAGTACTGGGGATAGTATGGGGGCAGTGAGGGGCAGTACCTTCTGGCGCTCCTGCAGGCTGACCTCCTGAAGGGACCCGACCAGCCCGGCCGCTCCGTCGCAGGACCAGAGCTCGGAGGCGGGCTGCAGCTGGCGCAGCTGGAGGTTGACGGCGTTCGGGTGGTTGCTGCAGTGCTCACGACCGAACGGGACAAACGGCTGCAGTTCCCCCGCGGCGATCATCCTCACTCTCTCCTCAGACCCGGACATGAGTCCCGGCTTTCATCAGCATCCTCTCCGCGGAGCAGCGGGGCAGAGAGAGGGGCAGAGCGGGGGCAGAGATAGGGGCACTAAGAGGGGCACAGCGGGGCACACAGGGGCACACAGGGCACACAGGGGCAGGGAGCCGGAGCGGGCAGCCGGGCGCTGCTGCCCTTCAGGCGGTCATCTCTTGCCGGGCGCTGCAGCAGGACGGACATAAACACGCTTTTTCAAACGAACGCGGACATCTTGCTTTCCCGTGATACTTCCCGTCCGAGCGGCGCAGCCAATCACAGCGTCCGACGCAGCTCCGCTGATCTGCATACCATCCGCACCCCTACGGAGCCTCTTAATGACGTCACACATGAGTTACAGATCCACAGACCTGCTCAGCCTGCAGCGCCCCCTACTTTACTCACCATTCATCAAATATATCATCACGTACTACAAAATAAAAGTACTTAACAATAATTATAAAAGTACTTTAAATATTTATGTAAAGTACATAAAAATTTAAGTACTTAACGATATTTATATAAGTAATTAAAGTATTTATGAACAGTATTAAAAATATAAAAGTATGTAAAAATACTTATAAAAGTACTTATAAATATATATGAAAAGTACTACAAAATAAATGTACTTAAAATACTTATAAAAGTATCAGGACCCCCCAGGATCACCACAGAGCACCACAGATGGTGTGTTAGTGTGTGTAGCGCTGGTACAAGTGGATCGGACACAGCAGTGCTGCTGGAATGTTTAAACACTGTGTCCACTCACTGTCCACTCTATTAGACACTCCTACCTAATTGTTCCACCTGATCATTGAAGATCAGGGTGAAAAGAGGATAATAAAGTATGTAGAGAAACAGATTAACTACAGTCCCTGTTCTCCCTCTTCGTGGTTTGTGTGGGTCTCCCAGATCCTTCCTGTTGCTGGTGTGTGCCTCTTATATCCACTGCCACCAACAGCGTGCTATGGTAATATTTGCATGACTGATATGGTGCACAATGCACCACAGTTCCCAAAGCTTTCCCAGTTCCCAGAGCCCTACGATGTGACTGTTCTCCGAGGAATACTTCCCTCACAAGGGATAGTCAACACATCTGCACAAGGCAGAATGGAAAGCACTCACAATGTGATGACCTCATATAGTCAGTCAGGTACAATGATAAGGCCAAGTGTGAAACTGTCAGTTCCTAATGATTCCGGACTTTTCCAGACTTTCCCAGTTTTTCAACATGTCTCAGCAGATCTAACAGAGTTAGAACTGCAGCAAAATAGATGTCAAAAATATGTACCTCTGTTTACCTACCGTTATTACTGACTCAAACAAACAACGTTAAGGTCCACAGCAGTTTAAAATCTGAGTCTGAAAATCCATCTCCACCTCCACCATGGATGACTTTTTCTTTTCATTCACTAATTATCCCACCCCTCCCCAGACAGAGTGGGGTTGAGAGAATGTGTTCCCATCACGCTCATTTTATTCGATTATTTTTCAATAAGGCTCCCCTCCTCACATGTGGCCTCTGAGTCGTGTCTCCGTATTTCAGAGTGTGATGGTGTGTATCTTGAGCATCTGTATCCACATACGCATCAGAAAGCATGCCTGGAACTGCAGTGTACAGGACAGACAGTGGTTGGAATAAACCCAATAATGCTCCACTTCATATCCTTTACAGTCCAGGTTAGGGGTGGACGAAATGGCTGAATATGACATTATGATCCTTCACAATCCACAACGTGTATCAGAACAGGACTCAACACTGCTTATCCAGCAGGTTGAACATGGGATTTCCAAATGCATCAACTATAACCGGGCTCACACTGCTGTGAGAGATTTTACTAACGGCTCAGTGACTTCACAGATTTATGTCTTTATCCTTTCATGTGTGGTTCCCCTTCTTATTTTTGATTTCTGTAAAGCTGCTCCGTGACATCAGTTGTAAAAAGTGCTATACAAATACATTTTGATTGATTGATTGATTGATTGATTGATTGATTGATTGATTGATTGATTGATTGATTCACAGATCACATCCAGTTAACGAGTATCTTCATAGTGCAGACCATCCTCAGATAATAAACATCATGATAATCAGTGCATGTATGCACTCAAGAATCCAAAAATTGGAGAAATACAGATTTTGGCAGTAATCTGATAAATATGTTTGCATGTAATTTTGTGATCAAATAACCAGAAAAGTCCAGGTTTATATGAATCAGACAGAAATCAGACTTCAGTTTTTCAATCAGCCAATAATCTCACAGAAGAATATGAGGCAGGAGGAAGGTGGAGTCCCTGCTGATTCACACCAGTGCTCAGTGCTGTGTGTTTGTCCCCTGATCAGGGACAGCTGGAGCTTCTCAGAAAGAACACATGTCTAGAAAATGTCTAGAAATTAGAAAAAACTAATTCCAGACCTGTTTATCAAATTTCTTAATCAGATTCCTAGAACTTTATTCTGGCTAAGAACCAAGTTTCCTGGCACTACTAAACCCTAATACCACTGGAGCAGTGATTCTGCAGGACCAGGACTGAGAACCGTTAAAATCAGGCTGACCAATCAGAGTTTCATTATCGTGGCTGGAGACCATGAGCAGACAGTGGATGGCAGACAGCTCATCTTCTTCATAACAAAACACCAAAGGGGGACAGAGTTCAATTCCCTGAACTGGCAGGACATGACTGAAGGGCTCCTTGGACATTGTGGATAATAGTGCATAGAGCTGCCCACTGCTCTACATTTTAGTTACACTTACAACCTCATACAACCAGCTGATTATTAAAAATGCAGGGTTTAATGAAGACTGAAAGGGAATGACGGTGAAATACAGACTTTTCATGTATGCATTTTATGAAGTTGGTCTTGGTGCATCCTAGTCTGTTTGAAGCTGCAAACTCCTCATTGATGAACAGGAAAATGAGATTTTGGGAGATTTGAGGGTTTCTATCCCAGTTTACAGAACCCAGGCACAAAAATGGACTTAGTGTCAGACTTGGTGTGACGGCTCCACTACGTAATCCTTCTTAATGCCTCAACGCTGCCAGTCTCCTAATACATAATGTATGTATGGATGTATAACAACTTATAGATCTAAACACAGACCCTTTGAAAGTCATATGTGCATCTCAGTCCAAATTTGACCTTCTTCCAGTAGATTACAGACGTGTGCTGTTTTTTATAACACTGAAACGAAATGTTCTCCCGCTGTCAACTTTTAAAGAGGCAGCAGGACAACATACCTTAAATACAGATTTATCTTGTTAGCATTGAAGGAAATCTGGTTCACAATTGTGCAGATGGACCATGCGGAGACAAAGAAAACACCTAATGTGATTGGTCGAGCTGAGCACAGTCCCAGGAGTATTCCTCTGTAGACGCTGGCTTTGATTAGAGCCTTTAATGATGCTCTGAAAGCATCATTGGACCTAATATTCTCTGTGTGTCCAGAGCTGCAGATGCAAGTTACAGCATTAGTTGAGATGCACTGAAGGGTTTGCTGAACTGATCAGTCTCAGGGATGCTTGGTGACACCAGGGCCATGATTACCATCACAAATTCAGGCAGTGGCTTCCAGTTCCAGTCTCAGGGGGTCGAATGCCTTTTTTGAACATATTTAAACAGATGGACCTGAACATATCGATCTTCATTGTAACTATACTGAGAGATGGAGATGATATAACAACACATGCAACTGAAGAAACGAAGTGTTTTAAACATCATCTGTAAAATGTAATTTTTAGAAATGTGATTGTCTTGTGAGTAAATGTTAGGACAAACCCACATTTATTTCTACTTAAAATACCTATTAGAATCAGGTTCAGAACATCAGCTGTTCATCAAAAGCTCATCATGGATCTACAGGTATCTCTCGCCACAGTTGATGTCAAAATGCAGCTTCTACCTTCAGGAAGAGACCAAACAGTTTAATCTTCATAGGACGTGGTTAAGTTCTCCAGAGAACATCTAGACAAAGAGCAGGATTTCTGGAACAATGTGCTTTGGACAGATGAATCCAAAGTTGAATTATTTGGACACAGTAACAGAAGACATGTTTGGGACAAGCCAAACACAACATTTGAGCAGAAGAACCTCATAGCAGCTGTGAAGCATGGAGGTGGAAGTGTGATGGTTTGGAGCTGCTCTGCTGCAGCAGGGTTTGGAGATCTCTCCATCATAGAAACCACTATGAGATCTTTATTTTTCTCACATGACTCACATATCTTAGAATATTGATCTAAAAAGTCAATTTGGAGAAGAAAGACATAGAGACAAAAATAGGCAAAATCAGAAAGGGGTCAAATACATTTTCACAGCACTAAATAATCTTTACCTGATTTGGACCGTGTCTTCATCCATCACATTCCACTGCTAGACTGCTGATCATCTCTGAGAAGAAGCATGCTGTTAGAAAGAGGAACTGAGGAGATCTCATGCTTGTCTTCTGAGTTGTATTCAGCTGAAACCAAGGTGACATTAGTCTGACCAAAGAAAACTTACTGAGACCTGTTTGAGAAGCAGGAGCAAGAGAAATTTGCTTAAGCCTCACTTCCTGTATCCAGGGGAAATACAGAGATTAAGAGGAGATATTTCTTTTCTATAGTTCTAGACAAGAAGTCACCAACCCAGTTCCTGGAGGAACCTTCCTGCAGGTTTCAACTCCAACCCAGATCTAAAGCACCCCTTTCAGTCAATCAGAAACCTGTGAAAGAAGTAATTAGGTGGACCAAGGAGGGTGGATTAGGGTTGAATCTGAAGTCTGCAGGAATATCAGTTATGGGTTCACCACCTATACACCTATCTCCAGGTCAGAAGCTGATACAAGCCAATACAACAGCTCTTTTCAAGAGTGTTTGTGATTTAGATGCTGAAACGGTGCTTTTCTTCACCAAGGAGGATTTCAATGCAATCATCTACTTGTGTCTGGTGGTCTTCCAAGCTCCTGCTGAGCTCTCCAGTGTTTTTTTTTAAGAATGCATTACATTTTTGACTGTTTCTAAGTCTATATGAGGTTCTATTGAGTGTAAAGAGGCTTGTTTTAATTACTTAATGGTGTCCTCCACCATTTGCATCAACATCTTTGGACGCAGCTGGAAAAGGAGCTGCAGGCTGTGCAGTGAGTAAGTATATTCCTATATTTTTGGACATCTGCTGTGAATTCTACACTTCAGTCACTTGTTGGCTGTTTCACTGTAAATCCCAGTAAAATTACGAAAAGGGTCACTGTTCAGAAAGGTGTGGGTGTGTCCGATAAATGGTTGAGTAAATTGTGAGTATAGATGGATATGAAAACTACCAGCACAAGGTCCAGCACAGAGCAGGTATTGGCCAGTCAGCACACCAATGCCAATTTAGTTTTCAATGATTATTTATTGAATTAATTTATTATTTTCTTATAAATAAGCCTTTGAACAGCTCGATGATATAAATCACACTTGAGTTGACAAGCCAGCGCTGACAGAAATGGCTGCCCATCGAAGGACTTATATAACACATATACAATAATTGCTGTGAATTTGTATCATCTGACTCCAGTCATGAGACGAATGCATCATTGTTCATACAGTCACCACACTGACAAGCTCTTCTATCTGTCCTGCTGATTTATTGTAGCTGGTCCTTCTCTTTAACTCCCCCATTAATCACTGCGTACAGAAAGGCCCAGGCCATGGCAAAGAGCACGGCAGATGAAATCATTTGCAATGCTGTTAAGGTCACTAGCTGAGTAGTGACTGTTTCTGCAGAGGACTGCGTAAAAACTGACTCATCATGGAGGCGTGTCCACTCCTAGAGCCTCCACCCGAGCTCCTCACTCAGCACCAATTTCTGTCTCCACCAATTTGTCTCCAAATGCCTCTCCAGAGTCCAGGAGCTCTTTAATGCATAGCATAACAGCGTCTGGAAACTGGATGTGTGGTTCAATACAATACCGTGTGCAGTGTTCTCCAGACCTCCTCCTGGAAAGGTACTTACCTACCTGCAGGTTTCAACTCCAGACCAAACCTAATGCACTGAGTTCTGCCAACCACGGAGGATTTATGAAGGCAGTAAGTTAGTTAGATCAGGTGGAGGTGATTAGGGATGGATCCAAAACATCTACACAATGTAGAAGACAGCTGGTGTTTTTTAAACAAGGGGGGAAAGACAATAAAAATAAGGAGAAGAAATTCATTTTTCAAATCATTTTAAGGAATTTTATCAGGGTTTGATTTGCACTAATAAAAAGACATGATGTGAAGGAACATGTGCTTTTTGATCAAAGAAACACACACACACACACACACACACACACACACACATTGTGTAATCACAGAAATCGTCTCCAGGGGATTTGAAGCCTTTCTGCATGTCAGGCTCAAAACAAACTCTGCTTTAAATCATCATAACAGTGGAATAAACATGTTTGCTTGTGGTTCGGGCACTAATGTATTTAATGCTTGCAGTGATTGTATTAGCATGGTGATTGAGTCAGGGCTGGGATTGGACCGCAGCACAGCAGTCTGTCGTGAGCAAGTCAAAACAGAAACATCCCAGAACCTCGTTAGGAAACTAACTTTGCAGACATACATGCTGATCACACCATTAAAACCATTCATTTGCCAATAATATGGAAATTAAATGGACTTTAGTGATGAATTTTCATGCAAGGTCATCCAACATGGATGACATATTACACAACACATCACAATCATTCTGAGATTTTGATTGTGATTGATTGTGTGAAATGATTTGACTCCATAAATAAATAAAATTAAACAAACTGTGTCCATATTAAGGACAATGCATGAACTAAATGCAAAGGTTATGATTAAGTTTGAAGGTATGAACTGTATGAAAGTCTGGGTCCAGCTTGTGCAGGTGTAAAAACCTGGAATTACCTTCTTTGTTTCAGTTAATTTCTCTGAAGATAAAGGTGATCATTTAGATAAAATGAAACATCAGTATTGAATTAAGTTAGTGTGCAGTAGCGTTCACCCTGAAATGGAAATGGATGGTTATCATATCATGTAAATTGTTTTGTACTGACAAACAGAGCTGCTGGAGTGTTTAAACCCCTCAGTGTCCCTGCTGGACAGAGAACAGTCCACCGACCAGAAACGTCCAGCCGACAGCGTCCTGTGGGCAGCGTCCTGTGAGCACTGATGAAGGACTAGAGGACGACCAACACAAACTGTGCAGAAACAGATGAGCTTCTGTCTCTGACTTTACATCTAAAAGGTGGAGACACTCGGTAGGAGTGTCTGATAGAGTGGACAGTGTTTAAAAACTCCAGCATTTAACACACCACCACCATGTCAGTGTGACTGCAGTGAGAATGACCCACCACCCACATCATAGCTGCTCTGTGGTGGTTCTGTGGGGTCCTGATCATTGAAGATCAGGGTGAAAGGAGGAGAATAAAGTATCAGAGAAACAGATGAACTACAGTCTGGAATTATAGAACCACAAAGAGCTCCTGTGTGATCAGAGGAGTTGACAGAGTGGACAGAGAGAAGAGAAACAAGGAGGTCATAGTGTTATGATTGATTGGTGTATATCTGCAAAGGCTCGGGACACGTGTGTGATCTCTGCACTGTTCTATTCTTATCATAGTGTTATACTTATATTATAAATGGACAAAATGGACAGTGAATGTAGAGACAGGGAGGTGGTCATAATGTTATGGTTGATCACTGTAAACATTTGCTCATCCCTTTAATAAACAACCTTGATCAAACCCATTTTGAAAGGATGTAATTAGTGTGCAGAGCTGTCTGGCCATTACGGTACCAATAATAGACATGGTTATTGCACATTCCTGTCCCAAAAGAGATTGTCCATGGACAGCTATATTGCAGCAGTGTGATAATGAATAACAAGTGGTCAAACTGTTAGAACACATTCAAGGGGGTAATCAAACAATTAGGGGGCATTGGAGGTATGTCCAATACAATTAATATAACCCAGTGAATAAATCTCAAATATGGACGGAATGAAATGATGTCAAATAGACATAAATAAAATCTATGGCATTATTCAAGAGACAGAATTCTGCTCATTTATAAACAGGAGGACGGCATCTTTTTACACCCACACTCAAATCAAGCCTTTCCAATAACAATGCTGGTCCAGAACTGAAAACAACTCTGTCACATGAAACCACGTGTACCTATTGTATCAGCTCCACTAACCCATACCACATCTCCTCCTTCCACCCTGATCTTCAATGGTCAGGACCCCACAGGACCATCACGGAGCAGATATTATGTGGGTGGTGGGTCATTCTCAGCACTGCGGTCACACTGACATGGTGGTGGTGTGTTAAATGTTGGAGTTTTTAAACACTGTCCACTCACTGTCCACTCTATCAGACACTCCTACCGAGTGTCTCCACCTTGTAGATGTAAAGTCAGAGACAGAAGCTCATCTGTTTCTGCACAGTTTGTGTTGGTCGTCCTCTAGTCCTTCATCAGTGCTCACAGGACGCTGCCCACAGGACGCTGTCGGCTGGACGTTTATGGTTGGTGGACTGTTCTCGGTCCAGCAGTGACACTGAGGGGTTTAAACACTCCAGCAGCTCTGCTGCGTCTGATCCACTCGTACCAGCAACACACACTAACACACCACCACCATGTCAGTGTGACTGCAGTGCTGAGAATGACCCACCACCCACATCATATCTGCTCTGTGGTGGTCCTGTGGGGTCCTGATCATTGAAGATCAGGGTGAAAGGAGGAGAATAAAGTCTGCAGAGATACAGACGAACTACAGTCTGAATTATAGAACCACTAAGATCTCCTGTGTGATCAGAGGAGCTGATAGAGTGGACAGACAGAGGAGAAAGAAGAATGTTTTTTAGTAAATGTAGTTAATATGTGCATTAGAGTTAGAAGCTGTTTAAAATTATTATAGAATGTATAATAAAATAAAATATAAATGATTTGAATGATTTAAACTCATCTCTATTAATAACGAGGTTCTTTGGTCATCTGCTCAAAGAACCCGTATCACCTTTGATTAAGTGTAACTTGTTTCTGGATAAACCTGATCAAGCAAATGCCTTCTAAGCTCCAGAAAGATCTCCAGAATCTGGATTCAGCAGCCTTATCCACACTTGTTCTTCTCAAAACGTTCTTCTCAACCTTCTCCCCCTGTGTGGTGTGGTGAATCATAGTGCAGATGACAAAGAGAGAAGGAGAAAAACGTCACTGCGCTGAAAAGCAGAAAGTTCCTTTGGGCTGGACTGAGCTCTGGACTGAGCCTGCCAGCAAACCAGTGACGAACACATCAGTCCCAGTGGGACTCTTCTCATGACGTACCAACCCGGATCAAATCTGATTGTGCTCCCATTTGATGAGAAATATTGAGATATATAAAACGAGGCGCGGGAGAGGCCGGTCAGAAGAGAGTCCGCCCCTGGAAAAGAGCCGAGGAGGTTCTTCACACAACTTTGGAAGCTCTCTGGGTTCGCAGGGTTCCAGCACCGCGGTCAGCGCTCCTCTCCTCACAGGAACCTCAGCACCTGTAAGAGCTCACCTTCCATCCACTGCCTCCAAACATCTCCATTTCATCACCAGCTCCAGGTCCAGCAGAGCATCCACAACATCTGATCTTCTCATTTGCTTAGAGTTTCAGGCTGCGCCTCTTCTCAGCTTCATTTCTGATGATGGAGATCAGATCTGTGGATGTTCTGCTGCTTTTTGGAGGTCCTCACACTCATCAGCACTGCTGTGATCAACTGTTTAAACCATGAGGATGAAGAGATGAATTCTCAGGCTTAAAGAGGATGTTCTTCTGCAGGTTGAAAGAGATGTTACAGAGGAACGGTTCTCAGCTCCTTCTCTTCATCGCGCTGTGCAGCATCTTATCCTCGCGGACTTTCAGTTCTCCTTACTCCTCAATGAGGTAAGACACCCTGACCTTCTGCCCCAAACACTGGACTCAGCTCTCAAAGCTTCATTCCAGCTCATTTCTATTATTGAATTGTTTTGTTTTGGGTTTTTTTTTTAATTTATTTTTAAAGTCAAACTGAAAATGTTCTCTTTATATTTCTCAGATTAAGTGCTGCAAAGGGTTCTATAGAAGAACCACTTCTGGTTCCATAAAGAACCATGTTTATTTGCTGATATATTCATTTTAATGATGCATTAATAGGAACCTTTAGATTAATATTGTACATCAAACAAAGTTTCTAAAGCATTTAAAAGGTGTTTCTTTTTGTTGTAACTAAAAGAACCCATTTCTACTTAAAAGGCGATTAAAATAAACACTTAAATGGTTCTTTGCCTGCTGCAGAGGGTTCGTTTATATGGTTCTAGTTCCAGAATGACCTCAGAAATGGTTCTGTCAGACTGAGCACTGACTAAAGCACACAATACATTGATTTTTGCTTTTTTTGTGTCAAAAGTTTTTCTTTCTTTCTTTAAAAAAAAATACATTATTATTTGTTTTATTTTATTTGATCTGTTTTGAAGTTTGGTTTTGCAGTCAAGCCACTGACCGCATGCAGCTTTGTACTGACCATAGCAGAGAAAGCTGCAGTGGTGGACAGGGTTCGGGAATGATAAACTGGGGTTCGGGTGATAAACTGGGGTTCTGGTGATGATTAACTGGGGTTCGGGAATGATAAACTGGGGTTCGGGTGGTGATAAACTGGGGTTCGGGTGATGGTGAACTGGGGTTCGGGAATTATAAACTGGGGTTCGGGTGGTGATTAACTGGGGTTCGGGTGGTGATTAACTGGGGTTCGGGTGGTGATTAACTGGGGTTCGGGTGATGGTGAACTGGGGTTCGGGTGGTGATAAACTGGGGTTCGGGTGATGGTGAACTGGGGTTCGGGAATTATAAACTGGGGTTCGGGTGGTGATTAACTGGGGTTCGGGTGGTGATTAACTGGGGTTCGGGTGGTGATTAACTGGGGTTCGGGTGATGGTGAACTGGGGTTCGGGTGGTGATAAACTGGGGTTCGGGTGATGGTGAACTGGGGTTCGGGAATTATAAACTGGGGTTCGGGTGGTGATTAACTGGGGTTCGGGTGGTGATTAACTGGGGTTCGGGTGGTGATTAACTGGGGTTCGGGTGATGGTGAACTGGGGTTCGGGTGGTGATAAACTGGGGTTCGGGTGATGGTGAACTGGGGTTCGGGAATTATAAACTGGGGTTCGGGTGGTGATTAACTGGGGTTCGGGTGGTGATTAACTGGGGTTCGGGTGGTGATTAACTGGGGTTCGGGTGATGGTGAACTGGGGTTCGGGTGGTGATAAACTGGGGTTCGGGTGATGGTGAACTGGGGTTCTGGTGATGATTAACTGGGGTTCGGGAATTATAAACTGGGGTTCTGGTGGTGATAAACTGGGGTTCGGGAATTATAAACTGGGGTTCGGGTGGTGATAAACTGGGGTTCTGGTGGTGATAAACGGGTTCTGGTGGTGATAAACTGGGGTTCGGGTGGTGATAAACTGGGGTTCGGGTGGTGATAAACTGGGGTTCGGGTGATGGTGAACTGGGGTTCGGATGATAAACTGGGTTTTGTTGGTCGGCAGAGCTGCGAGACACGCGGACGGCTTGTTCACCAGCGGCTACAGTAAACTGCTGGGTCAGCTGTCCGCCCGGCGCTACCTGGAGTCGCTGATCGGGAAGAGAGTCAGGTAGGGCCTTTTGCGGTTCTTGCGCAGATTTGTGGCGCAGAGTCGGGCTGAGCTGCAGAGAAGCGGATCAGAGAAGAGCTTGTGTGTCCTTCTCTGTTCTGCTGCCAGTTACAGCCTGCATGTTCTCACACAGCAGCTCTTTGATGGGAAGGAGGGATGGTTTGGAAGGATTAGGATGAAGGAAGGTGATAGAATGGCATCTTCTGGAAATCCAATCCCTCTCCTCCTCAGCAGATGTGACCAGAGGCAACACTAATAATCCTGTCCCTCAAGGAGGTTCCAGAAGTTCTGAGTGCCAAGCGGTCACCTTCTACTTGATCCAATAACATGAGCTGATTAATGGAAATGTAAAGATAAAATAGAGTTAAGGTTCTCCTGCATGTTCTTCTGAATCTCTGCAGCATGTCCAAACCCTGTGTTTTCTCCTTGCATTTCAGCAATGATCTGATGGAAGATCAGATGCCAGTGAAGCGTCACTCAGATGCAATTTTCACAGATAATTACAGCCGCTTCCGAAAGCAGATGGCTGTGAAAAAGTACCTGAACTCTGTCTTAACAGGAAAGAGAAGGTGAGCTTGGTTATGGATGATTATTCATATGTATTCTCTACTTCAGTGTTTCTCAACCCTGGTGTAAATGAGCTGATTGGTCGAATCAGGTGTGTTGGAAATGCATTCTGGAGGTGTATCATCCAGCTCTGGATGAGAGCAGGGAATGCACTAAAACGTGCAGAGCAGGGGGTTAAGAATCACGGTTGTTTATGATCATATGGTTATGTTCTGCCTGGTAACTCTGTTATACTCTCTCCTCCTTTTCAGTCTAGAAGACCCTCCCAGTGAGCAGGAAGAAATCCACTGGAGGAGAGACCACCTACCGGGAGAGCTATGATGACATTACTGTAGACGAGCTCCTAAATCATATACCATTGGTAAGTTAAAAATCCAGCTTCGATGTTCCCCGATGGTTCCTGAATGGGACACATTGATCTAGATGGTGTTTTTCGATGAATAGGTCACAGTTTCACTGTCAGACAAGCGTCACGGTGCAGGTTTGCATATTTTTTGCTCTCAAAAAATACAAACCGTGCAAATCTGCATCTTCATTTTGCATGAAAGATTTGGGGAGATCAAGTGCAGTACAACAGACAATGGTTCTCATCCCAGTTTTAGTGGTTCTCCTATGCATGAGAGTATTTCCAGTGGACAGCTTTTATTTCCTTGCTGTAAAATCTGGCCAAATGCATGTGTTGAAGCTTTGTTTTCTAAACCATCACCTCCATTTTACACGAGTCACCCCTGCTATGTTCTCCCTCTTCTTCATTCCACATCTTTTCCAGTCTCCATTAACAATGTTACTGCTAATCAATGCACTTAATAATTACTTATGCATATTAATTCTTTCTCTCCCTTCTCTCCCTCTCTCTCGCCTTTCCTTCCAATTAGCCACTCTGAGGATGACCGGCCGCCTGATAAGAACACAATTACCAGTGACTGTCATAGACATTCCATACAGAGTGTAAAAATGGATCAGCAATTTAGAAATAGAAAACAATATGTCTCAACATTACAAAAAATACATAAGATGTGGTAACATATAAAGTAAATGTTTACGTTGTATATAGCAAGTACACTTTAATGAGACATGCTGGCCTGACAGTTTATAGTTACAGTCTCATGCAAATCTTTGTCTCCCCCCAAATTTAAAACACACTCTACAAAAACACACACAAAACCTGCACATTCTAATGCTAAAGTGCTGTTTATTTGCTGAATTGTGACATATTTGAAAAAATAATAAGCAATGTCAAATGGAAAAATGTGTATGTGCATAAGATAAAGCCGCGTTTATTATGTCCTCTTTTATTTTTTCCAAAATGGTAAATTCAGCAAATAAATTGCTGACAAATTGATCAAAGTTGGGTCATGTCATTTCACCAGGGGTGCTGGAACCTTTGGTAGAACCTGAAGTCTTTGAACCTGAAGACCACAAGCAGCACGTCAACTGGAACCCAACAGCATTAGCTTAAGGCAACAAGTGATTATGTAATTTTCCCCCGACGTCCACGCATTTTGTAAATCAGAATAATTTTATAAGACTCTAATTGATGTTGCTTCTCTGTTGATTCTCAGTGAAAGAGAACTTTAGGAGCTGGGTGGGATGGGGGCATTGGGAAATCTTTATTTTTGCCATTCAAAGAATAATAAAAGTTTGAAGAGCTGTTTGACTCTGACTGAACTCAATGTCACTGACTGGTTATGATGCGATGAACAGTGTTGTGGCTGCAGCAGCAATTAAAATCAATCGGTAAACGGCAAAGGCTTCTCTCCTGGATAACAATTAAACTTCAATCTGTGAGATATTCCTTCAGAGAGAGAGAGAGAGAGAGAGAGAGAGAGAGAGAGAGAGAGAGAGAGAGAGAGGGCAGAGAGAGAGAGAGAGAAGACAGACAGAGACAGAGAGACAGAGACAGAGAGGGAGAGAGAGAGAGAGAGAGGGGAGAGACAGACAGAGACAGGGAGCAGAGAGAGAGAGAGAGAGAGAGAGACAGACAGAGACAGAGAGACAGAGACAGAGAGACAGAGAGAGAGAGGGCAGACAGAGACAGAGAGACAGAGACAGAGAGGAGAGAGAGAGACAGAGAGAGCAGAGAGAGAGAGAGAGAGGGCAGGCAGAGACAGAGACAGAGACAGAGAGAGAGGAGGGCGGGTAGAGACAGAGAGACAGAGACAGAGACAGAGACAGAGAGCGAGAGAGAGATATTAAATGCTTGAAATGATAGAAAGCCACAAGCAACATTCGTGTGATTCAATTCATTGATAGTTCCTTCAAACAAATGACTGGTGCTGGTCGTGCACAGTTTCCAACCAGTCATTATTGTGCTGTAGCTCGGCTTCACCCTATTTCATAACAAAGAAGACAGAAACATGTTAAGTCAGATGACCGGTGAGTCAGCATGTTTACTGGTTTCAAGTAAAGCTTCTGAAATCTGAATCATAAATGTCAGAGGCTACAGAATGCAGAGACGACGTTCACATAAGATTATTAATAACAAGCTGCAGCAAATTTAGAAAACACTGATTTTCTGTCAAGTCCAGTTAATTCTAATTTCCTCTTTGACCTGGAAAACAGCTTGATTTTCTCCACACTGTCACACTGCTGTGTTGAGGAGGAGGATGTTTAATTCTTTGTGCCTTTTTAAATAAAACTCATAAAAACTGTCCCAATATGTCTTGAAAATCACCTGAACTTACATGTGTTGCAGGATTTCAGTGCGGTATAATAACTCGGTCAAGGTCACCAAGATCTTCAATAGCAGCTGGATGCTGAACTGTTTTCAATAAAGAAGGAAAATGATTTTTATTTATTTGTTTGTTTATTTTTTATAGTGAGACAACATTTTGAGTCTCCTTGACTTATTGGCCCATTTGGTGGAATTCTGTATGTTGAGACGATTGAAGCCTGCAGTTCTTTAGATGTTTGATGGTTTCTGTTTTGACCTGCTGGGTGAGTTGTTGATGTCCTCATGATGAAGGTTCAGGTTCAGTTCTCTCCGTTTGTGGATAATGAGGCTCATTGTGGTTGGAAGAGGTTCCAGAGCCTTGAGAACTCGAACCTTCACCAATTTGGTCTGACTGGTCATTTCAGAAATCACTGTATCATCACATCAGTAACTGAACATATTTGAAACGTGGCTTCATGAGCTGCTATTTGAGAACTTCTCACCTGCTTTACTGTCAGACAGGTTCTGCGCAGAGAGGTCTACTACAGACCCAAATTCCTAAATCACTGGTGTGAGCAGCTCTGTTTAATTAGGAGGAACATTAAAGTCTGCAGAGCTGTGGCACAAACCCAGTTTGACAGTCCTGACAAGAAACCGTTACATTAATTAAGTCCTTTAATTAAAACAAGAGGAAACCAATGAGGTCACTCCTCAGATCCTCAGGTCCTCCTCATTTACAAAGTATTCATTCAAAAAACATTGAACAAACTTTCTGCAGTTTAAGCAAAGAATCTGATCTTCAGTGGGACTGCTTCAGCCACGAACACAGAGTCGGAACTGAAGGACTGCAGGAGGACATGTTCAGAATGAACTTTCAAGATGATTGTCAGATGATGTTGTGTTCTTAAGCATAAATTATATGACTTCAGATGGCTTAAACCATCTAGAGATCTGCTGGTGCTCAAGATGTTGAAGAAGGTTAGAAGAAGAACAGTTGAAACAAATACACGAGAAGACAAGAATTTCAGTGCTTGTGCTGATGATTCTAATTTGTCACATCAGATTACTCATCTTTAAGGCTCTGAGGGCGAAAAGGAAGAGAAGCAAAAACGGTACGCACACAGTGATGACTAAGCTGGACAAAAAAACTGTGTTTGCATGCCATGTCCTGCTTAGTTCAACAGCATGTTCGGAAGCATGTATTCATGGGGAGAAGAAATGGCATTGCGTACACATGTTTAACAGGACACACATTTGATCTTCAACCACTGAGGGTGGAGGTGATGTAACCAACCAGTTAAACCCTAATTAATAGAAATGTAAAACAAGAGACGTCTAGCAAGTTCAGCTTACGAGCAGACCACAAGACTCTCCACTGCCTGCCATCCTGAGATGCTGTCCTCACTGGCACCTTCACATTGAAATAGATGTGGAATTTTGAGAGCTGGCAGTGACGTTGCTCTGCTTTTTGAAGATCTTTGTGATCCACACCTCCGCATGGCTCCTAGTTTTGAGAGTTCCTTTAAAAGGTCTGTGGGACACAAACATGTAAATGAAGATGGAGTAATTGTAAAGGGGAGCTCTCCATGAGAGGTGGACAGTTGGCCTCTGGTCAGTGAAACTGAATCTAAAATGTCCAAAGGGTCTCAGTTTGCGCTCGTGTTGTACAGTGTGTGTCAAGTGTGAGGTGTATTGGATTGTGTGGTGTAGCTGGGGTGCTGGGTGATTTGACCAGGCTGTATGGAGACAGGCAGCTCATTAACGCTCTTTACTGCCGGGCTAAATGGACCACGGGAATGTTGCTGGTAAAAATAGACAGGCCTCAGTCCACTACACTCAGCAGACCCTCTGCTCTGGTAATTGCTGCTGTACCACTTAGCGATTCCTGTGAAATGGACAATGGAACCACTGTTCTATGTGTCTGCACATGTGTATGTCGTGTGTGTGTGTGTGTGGTGTGTGTGTGTGTGTGTGTGTGTGTGTGTGTGTGTGTGTGTGTGTGGGTGTGTGTGAGGACATTTTTGCATGCTTTGAAAAAGCACATATTTACTGTTCATTTTTTGTTCCCTGTGATATGCAGAGCTGTTCCTATAAAGCTGCTTTCTCTGGATGAAGGTTCTGATCATCTTCAGAAAAACATCATTTTTTTGTCCAAATATAAATAATGCAATATAATAAATAATTGAACTAATGAAAAAAATTGTTCTTTGATTTCTAAATTTGTTCTCTTCAAGCTCTCTAAGAAGAAAGAGAATATGTGCGTTTGCGACTTCTCAAGAAAAAGTAAAAACGTCCCTAAAAACAAAACACCTGCTCCAGATGCAGGTTAGTTCTTCAGATCTCATTCAGTAATCAAAATAGAACTGCAGAATGTGAAGGAGCGCTCATACACACCCCCATTCTGACATGTCCATCTACACACCCCCATTCAGACATGTCCATCTATACACCCCCAATCAGACATATCCATCTGCTCATACACACACCAAATCAGCCCTACACCCTTGGTCTCCTCTGACCAATAAAATTCCTCCAGAGGGCTTATTCTTAGTCCATGTGGCTGTCAGAAAACTTTAGTCATCCTTAAATGTGATGTTTTTTGGACTGCAGAGACAAAAATCCCAACAAAAAGGTGCATCAACAGTAAATAAAGAAATAAAAATTAAAATAATGCACCAAGAAGAAGCATTTAAACCTCTGGAATTGTACCTCATCCCACCTACTTACTTCCAAGCACTAAGATGAGTTCTTCAAAGTCTCAGTTCCACCTGAAATGCTGCTGGTATATTCACACAATCACACTGACACCGACTGGTTTGACATTTTCATCACACATTAAACAGTGAAGCGGTTACAGGAGCCTGAATGAATCTGCTGCATCATTTAAGGTGCCACAACGCTGCAAGCTGGAGAATAAGCAGCTATGTTGACTTCGTTTTCTTCTGTTCCACCTTACACTCTGCAGCTGTTACAGGATTAGTGTCGGGTTGTGTTTGTTAACTACTTATTTCATTTTCTGTTCCACTTTAAATTCAAGTGCTACCTGGATTCTTACTGTTATAGTCATTCCACCTTAAATTCTGCGTTGTTTTGTCTATATTGTTCAATGCATTTATATTGACCTGAAACTGGAAATGTAGCTCTGCCGCTTTAAACCAGTGAGCTCTGTGAGAACCAGTCCAGAGACACTATATGGATGTGATGGTCATCACACTCCTCCTGTCTCAGTTTAAAACAAGGTGATGGTTCTCCAGTTCTCCTGAGCTTCAGTTGTGCTCTAGTTTAGTTACATCTGGACTTAAGATGGACAGTAATATTGTTTATTTATAGATTGTTTGTCCAGTAAATATTATTTGTTTGTACTTAATTGTGTTCCATAAAGGCCTGTTTATTCTCATATTTGGGAGATAAGGTAGGAGAGCCTCTTTTCATAATTTGATTAGGGCTCCAGGGAAGATCACTCTGGCTATCTGTTTTAAAAAAAGGTTCTATTAAAAAACCACAAGTGATTAACCAGGTAAATTATTACTCGTGTACCAAACATTCCATTTCATCGATGCATTAAACTGCTGAACGTGTTTTAATAATAAAAGAATTGTTCATTGTTTTATCTAAAAGACACTGATTCAAAAAACTGAAATGAAAACATGCAACCGCTAGAGTTTATGAGTATTTTGCTTCCTGTCTTGCCTCACAGGCTGCCTTACACGGCTCTGTCTCATTGTCAAAGGGCAGCGGTGTCCAATCTTATCCATAGAGGACTGCAGATACCATTGGCTCTCATTCCAGCCGAGTAGGAGCAGCTGTCTGAGGGCAACTTATTGAACAGAATCAGGTGCAGAGAATGAAACCTGTGGATGAAATTGGACACCCCTGATGAGTTGCTTCCCACACATTTTCATCTTTTACAGAGGGTTGATGTTTCTTCTCCACACAGAACAGTCCTGCAGGTTCTCAAAGATCTTTAGATCTCATGGTTGCATTGATTTGAAATCATCAATCATCATCATCATCATCATCATCATCATCATCATCATCATCACCAAAAAGAAGGAAAAGATCCCTTCATGCATATCAACAGCTGAGTGAAGATGAAGATGCAGAGATCCCTGTATCCAGGGTAGGTCGCATCTGACAGAAGTTCTGTGTATTGGGTAGCTGGTCAGGTCATTTTGGGCTAGGTCATACTGGAGCCTCCTGTCAACTTGCAAGTGGTGATGTCAATCAGATGGGACTGATTGTTGGGCAAACAAAGGGAAAAGGAAGGTGTTCAAGAGGGTGAGAAATGCACTTCAAAGGAGGCCTGTAGGACTCTTGTGATGTGCAACAATAAGGAAACTGGTGAAACTTGATCCTTAATGCGCCAAGCAGGTTCTAGAAGGTGCTGGCTGAATGGAACATCTAGACCAGTGTTTCTCAACCCTGATCTTGGAGGCACCCAGACCCTGTCCATCTTAGAGGTTTCTGCACTCCCAACACACCTGATCCAACTGACCAGCTCATTACAAGCCCTATCAGAGTTGTATGGATGTGTTAATGAAGGGAAGGTGGTGCCTCTAAGACCAGGGTTGAGAAACACTGGTCTAGACAATTGAGGCGCTGCAGATGGAAGACAGCAGGTCAGGTCCTATAACTGGAAGGACTCTGAAGAATGAATCAGAGAGCCAGATTCACAGAGGTGATAGTGTAGGGAATGATGAAGGAACAAACTCAATTCCATGCCTGAAGATCTTCAGGGTGAAGACGGAGGTCACACGAAGACTCGAACAGTGTTCTGAGGTGCGGCCAGAGAAGGAAGTGGTGGGATAGATCATGCAGAGAGTGATGGAGCCGAGCACAGGAGAAACTGCTGGGAATTAACAGGATATTAAACTGGGAGGAGGAGGTACGGCTTCCAGCATGTTCCTCATCCCAAACTTTACTCATTTCTTAATTCGATTTGGGGCAGCTAGGAATGTTTGCATGCTGGTGAAATGTTGCATGTGTCTTGGAGGATCTGACTCACGTTTGAAGTGTGTTTACACCAGTTTTGCTCTCGTGTTCATGAGTGAAATTTGTAAAGTAAGTACGTAAATACCGTAAGAGCTGATAAGTTCCCAGAACATTTGTCTTTCTTCTCTGTCATCCAATTTTACCTTCCACGTTTCCTCCGGGGAGGCCGAGGGCGTAGGATTGGTCTCAACATGAAATGCAGTCGTAATCTCGTTCACACCATGCTTACGATTTCTTTAAGCACCACCCACTGAAACTAATGTACAGAGGGTCCCAAGAGTGAAGAACCAATCAGCAAATAAACGATCCCTTCTGGGAAACACCATGTATTCCTATAAAACACTGCCAGGACCTACGTCAGCATTGGTCAGGAACACTGAATGGACAAAACCAATGAATGTGAAGGATGTGTAACCACTGAAAATAAATAAATAAATAAATAATAACAACAAACAAAATTTAAACGACCCTCAAACAAATTAGCTTAAAGTATTAACACTATTATTATATAAAACCACATAAAATTGTATTAATTATATAAAAGTGAGCTGAGATGGGAGGTTTTTTTATAAGGTATATATTCACACACTATTCATATAAATAAATAAAAGAACATACCATATACCAATCAGCCATTACATTATGACCACCTCCTTGTTTCTACACTTACTGTCCAATGGTCAGGACCCCACAGGACCATATATACAGTATGTGTATGGGATGAGATCTATCTGTCTGGCCTTTTCATTCAGTCTCCCTTTCCCATTTGTCTGACCATCAGTAAGGACAGAAGGACATTACTACTGAAAATGGGAAAAGAGGGCTTCCTGCGCCGTTCCATATCCTGATGGAGCAGTAGATGTCCATTGGGTTGTCAGAGGTCTGGTCAAGAGAAGACTGAAAACAGAATTAAGCAACATTGAAGAGAAAATATCAGACATAAAACATATCGTTACACATGCATCCATCTGACTTTTAAAGGTTAATTCAAGAAAATGTCTTTTTACAGGAAAATTCAATTTCTTTAAAGCGGCATGACTCTGTCATCCGTCCTCGTCCTCAGCGTAACTGTAAGCATCTTCGCAATTAAAGACAGCGTAAACATGCCACTGTCTGTCCTGATGTCTTGCTCAATTGCATGGCATCATTGGGAAGTGATGCAGTTTAATAAATCAAATGGAATATAATAACACTGATCCCCCTGAGCTCTTTCCCCAGCAAAGGTCAGCCCTGAGATTAATTCTAGCAGGAGGAGGACGAGCTAAATGATCAAGCATCCCTTGACCTGACACTATTTGACTCTCTGTCTATTTTTTAGATCAAATCTTTATTCCCCAGTTCTTCAACCACCGCTTCAGCCTAGATGAAAAGCCGAGGACGGGGATCCAGCATCTACTCAGAAGGGTAAAAATAGAGGGACAATGAGGAGGCGTCACTTAAGCATAAGATCTACTTTTAGCCTTTGCATCATGGCATGGCCAAGAGCGCTGGAGGAAGTCACTGGGAATGGCTGTCTGTCTGTCTGTGCATCAGGCCGCACAGGAGATGCAGAGACAGCGACAGAACTGTCAGCTGCACATTGACATTTCAGCTGGAGAGCAGAGGGCCTGAGGAGCCGGACGGAGCAGACTCAGCTGGGCCTGACACATCTCAGCCTGGTTCTGATGCTGATAGAATACAAGCATTAATTACTGCAGACCAGCTTTCGTCCTAAACCGAGCCTTTTCTGATCTACTGTAGTCGTTCCTGTGGAAGAGAAGGAAACTCCAGCAGCACTGCTGCGTCTGATCCACTCGTACCAGCACAACACACACTAACACACCACCACCATGTCAGTGTGACTGCAGTGCTGAGAATGACCCACCACCCACATCATATCTGCTCTGTGGTGGTCCTGTGGGGTCCTAAAAAGCGTTTCATTACATTCAGTCTTCAAAACAAGCAAACATTTGCTGCAGCAGGGTGTGGATATCTCTCCATCATAGAAACCACTATGAGATCTTTATTGTATCAGAGGGGGTTTGAGGAGAATGTAAGAGCGTCTGTACGAAGACTGACGCTGAAAGAATTCCGTGTGGAAGAGTGGGAACGTCGTTCTTCCAGTCGATGTCAGAATATACTGAATCATAACCTCTGTATCGTGATACATATCATATTGCCAGGTTGTCGCCAACACACAGCTCTGTTCCAAAACTAGTCAGACTGAAAACTATCTCTTTTGACGTGGTCAGACAAGCAAGCCTTTCCAAACTGTCGCACCGACACACGGGTCAATAATCAATTCCACAGAAATAAATGACAGTTAATTGGTGTTGATCCTGGGAAGTAAACAAACATCTGATCAATTTTAATAAACAATGGCTTTAATGTGATGAAAATCATATCTTGATATCATCATAGATTTAATACCAGCATCCAAGCACAACAACAGAGGAAGCGACGGTTTTATATGGATATTTAAAAATAATTGTTTCTGAGACTGAAGCTGCAGTGACGCTCTCTCAAAGACTTACATCTCCAACACTGTGTGAAACGTACAGAACCAACCAATTATCTGCACACAGTGAATATCAGATATCAATAAACAGAAGAATGGCCCACATTCACCTTCGAGTCTTTCTGTGAATTTGATTACATATCGTCCTCTTGGAGCTATAAGGTTCTATCTGCAATCTGAGAAGTTCTGAGAAACTGAGAAACTGAAAGTCTTTATAATGACATTGACATATATAGAGATACATTATCTGTGTTCTAGATAAAGAACTGCAGTACTGAGAATGACCCACCACCCACATAATATCTGCTCTGTGGTGGTCCTGTGGGGTCCTGATCATTGAAGATCAGGGTGAAAGGAGGAGAATAAAGTCTGCAGAGAAACAGATGAACTATAGTCTGGAATTATAGAACCACAAAGAGCTCCTGCATTATCAGAGGAGCTGATAGGATGGACAGAGAGAGGAGAAACAAGGAGGTGGTCATAATGTTATGGTTGATTGTAAACCTGCACCGTGTCTGCATTGAAACACTGCTTATTGCCTCACTGATCATTCATTAAATACTGGAATTGTATCTCTGGTTTTTGGGATCACACTGGTCATCGAAGCAAGTGTTCTAAGAAATTTAGCACCACCTAGTGACCAAACACACATTTACCACCATATCATTCCACAGTGTTATGGAAGGACACCTAGGACTACACCACTTTAGACAGGCCTATGAAAATGACGCCTTCAGAGAAACATGGCCCAACAGTTAAACATGGTGGAGGTTCAAAGATGTTTTGGGGTTGTTCTTCTGCATATTAGACTGGACGCCTTGACTGATGTAGAGTCCAGTGCACCACAGATGGCTTAAGTTCTGAAGTAGTGAACAATGAGTGCAGATCTACATCTTTGTAGAACACCAGTGGGGGGATGGTGCCTCCAAATCTGAGACCTGCAACATTTTTACAAACAGCATGCACCCCTACTCTCACAGCTTTAAAGAGATATGGGAGAACTTTGAGATATCAGGACTTAATTACACTCCATCTGTGTGAGACATAAGAGCCACGAAACAACTCCAACCCACTCTTTCAAGTTACGTCCAAACAAGACACATTTTGGTCAGATGTGGCTCCTATGCCGATGCAAATCTGGTCATTGCTATTTGGGCTGGTCAGCAGAGATAATGGACTATGGTTGCTGTGTGGACAGTGAACAAAGAGGTTCAAGTTTGAAAGTTTGTATTTCTTTACATGTGGAGAAGCTCTGTTATGAATTGGTTGGGACATTTAATAGAAGTTAAGCTGTTTGGAAGAGTTTTGAATCATTTATGGACTAAAAGTGGACACCAAATGTGTAAAGGTTTAGAAAAATGAGTGTTAAGGGGTTGGTGGGAGTGGGTACAGCTGTTTTCATAAATAATATGAATACAATAAATAAAATGTACAAAATTCCAGCAAACTTCAGAGTCTTTTGTGCGTCTCAAAAAACCAAACACAAACCCAAAGCATTTCCAAGTAGAGCTGGGCGATATGACTAAAAACCTCATGAAAATTGTGGGTTTTTTTTTTTTTTTTTTTTTTTTTTTTTACAAAAGTCAACACAAGCGTGTAAAACTCAGCCAAAAGCAAAAATGTAAAAATAAAGGACTCTTTATTCAGCCATGTAAATATGTACAGTTTGCACAGACACAGATGAACAATTCATTTAATACATTATAAAATTTTCTAAAACATAATATAATTTTCTTCAGAAGGCTGTTCAGTCCTCCCAGACATTCTGTCGTTTTCAGGAATGATTTTTTACAAATATTGTGTGCAAAGATCACCAACAGAGTGACCCACATCACTTCACATTAAGGACACTGAGGGATCAGAAGAGTCTCTGGGATAAAATCTGATTGTAAAAGTCAGTCGTTTCTGGGATAAAAGTCTCTAAAACACAGAAAAGACCAAAAAAAGGTGCAGAGTCTTACAGTCGGCGTACGTTGCGTTTACTGCGCGTAGAGCCTGGAAGGAGAGCAGTTTGTGAGCACGACGAAGATGACGATGACCGCATCACGCCCCGTTTGCAGGGGGTGGAGCCGTGGTAGGCCGACTGGCACTGTGAGCAGAAGTCGAAGGCACAGCTACCGCGTGTGCATACGGCCCTTTGCATGGCAGAGTCGTACCGTGCCGGAGAACCGCAGAGTCGACAACATCGCAGAGCCTCGTGGCATTTTAGTGATTTTGTAGCCTGGTGAGAAGCAGATGGTACTGTTAAGTCACATGTGGAATGACAAGCTGTTACATATTTAAAAATGAGGGTTCTTTAGTAAAGAAAATGGTTCTAAAGAGAACCATGAACACGCAAAGAACCCCTTGCATGAATACACAGAAAGTCAGTGAAAGGGTTCTTGAGATGAATGGAAAATGCACTGTAGAGGGTTTATCGTTTCTATGTAGTTTGTTACTATAGAAGAACCCTTTCTGGTGCTATATAGAACCCACTTCAAAACCTGGGATCTACCCCTCATAACATCTATACCCTCGATAAGTGAGAACCAAGTCAGACCACATTCAAACTTGAAGCCAAGAAGGCCGTCTTATCCGTGTAAGAAACGCTCACCTCGTAGAACTCCGCAAAGCGGCTTGGAGTAACTGTTGGGGTGCCGTCCGTGTGTGGAACAACCTTCTTTGTGTGCTTTTGAACAGGGGTTGAGGACGCTACAGTCTGCAGGCAAGAAAACACCACCCTTCTGAGGCCAAAGTCTCTGGATAAAGACCCCACAGATCTTCTTGGTTCCTGCAAATGAAAAAATAAAATCGATAAATCAAATACATTCTTTAAAAGAAGTTTTTATTAAAAAAAGTTAATATTCATGCAAAATATATTCATACGCACCCTTAGCATTTTCTCCACATTCCTGCACCTCTTCAGAGCCCTCTGGTCTTGGCAGATGATCTTTCGCCATGTCCTGCTCACCTTTCTGCAGCTGTTAAAAAAAGAGGCACGTTGAGAGACATGTAGTCGGAACGTCACGACGTACGTTTGTGAGGGGATGAACGAGCTCAAGAATCTACCTGATCAAGTCGTGCTCCCCAAGCAGGCCCAGAATCCTGGTGAGAACGTGCTTCATGTCTTTCTTCATCAGACCACAGAGGATGTCCACGTGCTCCAGGCCCATCTTCCCTCCGATGACGGTATGGAGGCTGTAGTTTTCAGCAACCTTGTTCACGACAGTCCAGTCGTAGCTCTGACTCTTCCTGTAGGTTTCAGCCAGAGCTCTGCACACTTCCTCCTGGAACTTGAGTACAGGTAGGCATGAGGTGCTGGAGTCAGGGTGGAGGTCCCTCTGCTCCGGGTACCTCTCTGAACTGTCTGTGGGTTCTACCTGGCTGGTGTGGAGGGACAGGTACCCGCTGTCCTCTCCCAGACCGGAAGTACTCAAAAGCAGCTCATCATCAGACTGCGGGCCTGCAGAGCAGACCTTCTCCCTGCAGTTCTCCTTGTTGTGGGGGCCTCTTGGGTGGTCCTCAGGGTGGCGGGAAATGGTGGGTTCCACTGAGCTGGCAGCACGTTCATCTTGAGCCACAGTTTGACCCTTGAAGTCCTCAGGAACCTTCACTTTGTCCTTCTCAGGGAAGAGGGAGCGAGCTGAGGCTCTGGTCCTGGACAGGCACTTCATGCTGGCAGTGTTTGGTTCCAGAGATCTAGAAGACAGAGAAGGAGGCCTTTAGAAGGTTCCAGATACACATCTGCAGCCACCTGGAATAAAACAGCCCTGCTGCTGGTGTGAGAAACATCTGAGAAGCTCATGAAAGCAGGATGTGGAGTAGAATGTGAGGGTTCTCCAACACAACTCTGATTCATCTGATTATTCACCTCAGATATTCATGTTCCCCACCTAAACAGGGCCCATCAGCCCAGAATAACCATTATTTCCCAGCCCAGCAGCTCCAGTGGAGCAGATAAACGGATTAAAGCTGTATTTGTGGTTTTCCCTCCGAGCTCCTGTGGCTAAGCTAACTGAGAACCTTCTCCTCAGCTCCCCTCAGAAATCTTCTGGGCTCTACAGCCAGATTACAGAGTTAAAACCCGACTTTCTGCCCGTATTTGCTGCCCATGTGAAGGAAGGAGTTGAAATAGTGCAGAAACACACAGAAAAACACAACTTTAAAGCTTTAAGGCGCCTTTTTTTAGGCGTCTCAAATTTACGCGCCTAACGTAGCTTACGCTGTTAGCGTAACCTGCACAGCTCGCCCAGTAAGGCCAGTCCGGCCAGTCCGAGTCGCGCTCCTGGGACTGGTGAGTCAGGGCTTCACCCTGAAGCCCGCTCTGCTGGGGGGCACCGCGGCTTCAGGGCACACTGCGGAACGGGGGTCTCCTCTACGTAAAGTGCGTAGCGGCTCGAACGCCGTTAATCGGCACAGAAGCGAAAGTCTCACCTGCAGATGAAGCCGCGGTGAGAGGCCGCTTCACAAGCTCGGTCGGGTCTTCTGGGTCCGCTGGTTCCGCCGGGTCGGCCGGGTCCACTACCTGCTCAGTGCAGTCGGTCTGCGCGCTGAGGGGAAAAGCGCCACTTTTACTCCGGCGTTTGAATTTGGCGTCTAAAACGCGCCGACCAATCAGAGCGCAGTGCAATACCTTTAAACCGCGCCCAGCCAATGACGGGGCAAGGCGCGTGACGCGGCGTGACATCGACACACCGTAAAAGGACGTGCTGGTGCGCGCGAGGGGAGATTACCGCGCACTGATCATTTAAACCAGAGAAAGGCGCGCTTTTCCCAACCAGCACTGTGATCATTACCAGTTACAGTCACCATTTAAACCAGCACTGTGATCATTACCAGTTACAGTCTCCATTTAAACCAGCACTGTGAACATTACCAGTTACAGTCTCCATTTAAACCAGCACTGTGAACATTACCAGTTACAGTCACCATTTAAACCAGCACTGTGATCATTACCAGTTACAGTCACCATTTAAACCAGAACTGTGATCATTACCAGTTACAGTCTCCATTTAAACCAGCACTGTGATCATTACCAGTTACAGTCACCGTTTAAACCAGCACTGTGATCATTACCAGTTAGTCACCATTTAAACCAGCATTGTGATCATTACCAGTTACAGTCACCATTTAAACCAACACTGTGATCATTACCAGTTAGTCACCATTTAAACCAGCACTGTGAACATTACCAGTTACAGTCACCATTTAAACCAGCACTGTGATCATTACCAGTTACACTAATTACATAGTAAATGCTGGGCTTCTTATTCATATTCATACAGTTATTATAGTTTTATTACTAATATCTTACTGTTGTAGCTTAATCACACCTCTGCCTTCAACCACTCTTTACATTGTTCCTATATTCTGCGTACGTTGTATCGTGTGTGTTGGTGCACTACTGTGCACTCCTTCTATACAGCACTGGAGCCTTAGTCCACCGTGTGTCACTGTCCAGTTTAACCCTGTATTTATATAACAGTATTAAAGTGTTTGGTAGTGTTACAGTTAAATACGGTGTACTATATACACTGTATTATATTTGTTTCCTCTCTTGAGAAATTGTACAGAATCTTTAGCCTTTTTACAGCCTTGTGTTTTGTATTTGCTGAATAAATGTTCAGATGCAAACAAAGGCCCGTTAGGAGGCTTTTCACACCCTGAGAAGGAATTTGGGAAAAATGTGATAATCCGTCTGCTCTTTCCAGCTTCTCCAGGTCATGACCCCCAGAAAACGTACAGATGACTCCAGACACGAGTCTTTAAGCTCCCACACCATCCAGCTCCAACTGCCTCCACCGGGACATTTAACATGATAAAGGACAGTTAACACACACACATTGCTCTGATGATGGGTCAGCTCTTCTGCTCCTCCGGAGGCTTCCACAGGCCGAGCGGATTTCCAGGATGAACATGTGATTCGGCAGACTTTCTGAAGATTGACCTCGAACGTTATGTTTCGAGGAGTTTTAAAGCAGATGTTATGACGCAGAAGATACAGAAGGGTGTGTTTCTACACAGGGTGATGGTTTTCTCGGTGACCAGTAGATGTCAGCATTTCCAGTTTGACCAGTACTGTCACCATTGTCCATCAGTTCACATTTATATGAATGATTCAGGTGAATCAGTGAATCATTCATTGGCTGTGGTTCACAGAGATCAAACACATTCAACACACTGGATAAAATAAAACAAAGAGCTCATCTGATTCAGATTCTCCTGAACTGTAATAAATGCAACTGAAACAAGACAGAAAAATGCTTCCCATTATCGTAGAACTCAACAGCAGGGAACCAATAAGTTCCGTAGTGTACTCTTAGACTCTTTCTGACGACACTGACATAAAAAACAAACCCCCTTTAGGACCCGAGAACACGTGATTGATGAAGGATCAACTGCTGCACAGTTTTCCCAAAAGACCTTTATTACTCTTTTATACATTAAATAAATTCAGATTGATTAATCTGTGTCACTGTCCTCCAAAATGTCCATGAGAGCTTCTTGGTTAGAAAACTCTTGCAAAGAGGAGCTCATCTGATCCAGCAGATCCTCTCCTAATAAAAATCCATGCACGTTGTGCACGGTTTTCCCAATCCGATGGTCAGTGACTCTGTCCTGAGAGAAGTTGTAGGTCCTGATTTTTTCGGATCTGCCCTTCGTTCCGATCTGTTACAACAGGGAGCAAATACGTTAGTGTAGAATAGCAAGAAGTTCCAAATTCAGTTCCTGCGTGAAATCGGAGCATGTCGGAACGTTCTCATACACCGTTAGTGGGTCTAAAAGCTTTAGATGCAGCATGTAGCCCTTAAAAAGCCTGAAGGCCTCATCAGACTTCCTGGGAAACAACATATCTAAGAGCTGCATGAAACCAGAAGCACATCTGAATTAACCCCAGAATCAATACAGAAAAATGACCTTATTGTCATTTTAAGGCCAGATAACAACAACAACAACAACAACAACAATAATAATAATAATAATAATAAATAATGATTATTATTATTACCAAGGAGCTCTAATGGACATTTTGGAGGACAGTGACACAGATGAATCATTCTGGCATTCCTCTTTACTACCGACCAATCACGTTGTGCCTTCGTTTGAGTTCTCCTCATGAAGTCTCACTAAAGCCAGGCAAACAACGTCTCCTCAACAAGCACGCCGAGACCTTTCGTCTCCGACTGACCTCTAATCTCAGAGGTTGCCTCAGACACAGATCAGCAGTGTACCTGAAGTTTGCGGGCCTGGTAACGTTTACTGGTCTCCTCCTCCAGCTTTGCATTGTAGAGCTTGGCCCGCAGCACCTTCATGGCCTTCTCCTTGTTTTTGATCTGTGAACGCTCCTGCTGACACTCCGACACGATACCTGGAACCACGATTTACACCCACAATCTCACTCATCAGGATTATAGTTATAATTCACTGTAATGCTGGTGTTTTAATTCTCATATTACAGAATAATAATCCGCCCGAATGTGGTATAAATGAGATTTAATCATTTTAATTCAATTCTAACCATAGAACATTTTAATTTGTGACCATAGAAAACATAAACTGGTGAGGTCAGGATAAACAGGACAAATAGAGGATAAATCCCATTTATACAATTTATACATTTCTTTACGCATCAACATTAAGGAGTGAATTAATTCAACACAGTAAAATATACAAAATAAAAGCTGTCTTTTACAGGGTTTCAATATAACGTTCTACCAAAAATGTTGTACTGATTTGTGATATATTCTTGTTCTGACATATTGTGATATTAAAATATAAAATGTATCTATACCTATTAATTTTAATATGTCAAAATATTAATGAAATAGTGTCTCAGAGATTGGAGTAAAATGCGATATTGGTTCTACAGAATGACATACAGAACCAGAACAGTGTGAATTTTATTGGTGTATAAATAAAGTTAGATTATGACGTGTATGATTTAATTTATTTTATAAGACGTGATCCGTTATGTGCCTATGACAACGTAAAGGGACCGTTATATTTTTATATTATAGATTTTTATATGTACAGTGTTTAATGGTGTATCATGGCTCTGAGAGAACACTAATTCAGTCCTCTGGAAGTCTAGTACATAAGGACAATACATCTGACTGTGACTAAAGAGAGCTTTGCGCTGTGTTGTTTTTACCGGTTGGTATGTGTACAATCCTCACAGCACTGTCGGTTGTGTTGACATGTTGTCCTCCAGCTCCGCTGGCTCTCTTTGTCTCAATCCTCAGGTCTTTCGGGTTAATCGTAAAAGAGATCTATGGGTCAAACAACAGCCATCAGACGACAGAATTCCCTAAATCTGACTCTGACCGACGCACTACATTCATTTGGTCACAATCTGAATTTCAGGAAAACTGAAAAGTCTGTTGCGCTGGTACGAGTGGATCAGACGCAGCAGTGCTGCTGGAGTGTTTAAACACTGTGTCCACTCACTGTCCACTCTATGAGACACTCCTACCGAGTGTCTCCACCTTGTAGATGTAAAGTCAGAGACAGAAGCTCATCTGTTTCTGCACAGTTTGTGTTGGTCATCCTCTAGTCCTTCATCAGTGCTCACAGGACGCTGCCCACAGGACGCTGTCGGCTGGACATTTCTGGTTGGTGGACTGTTCTCGGTCCAGCAGTTACACTGAGGGGTTTAAACACTCCAGCAACACTAACAGACTGCAGTGTGGTGGTCCGGTGGGGTCCTGAATATTGATAAATTTAAGTATCACAGTATAATAATTACAACATGAACATTAAAGCAAAAGATGCTTGAAATATTATTAATTTTAATGATTAATTTTAATGATTAATTTTAATGATTAATTTTAATGATTAATTCTAGAGGGAATAAATATAATATACATGAGAGTTGACCTTCTTCAATTATAAATAAATAAATAAAATGAACAGATGCACCAGAACATTATACTTATCACACCTCTGCTGGCTGGGGCAGGATGACCACGGTCATAGTGCTGGTGTGAATCCGGCTTTGCTTTTCCGTCTTTGGAACCCTCTGGACACGATGGACCCCTGCTTCAAATTTCATCTTCTTGTAGGTACGTGGGCCACTTATACTGGCTGTGGCATGCCTTAGTCCACCTGGGAAATGAGCAGAACATTGGAGCTGAGATGAGATGAGAGACAGGACTCCCAGCCAGTCCAGGTTTTACTGATGTAAAATAGACACCAACCAATTTCACTGGACATGAAGTCCAGGGTCTCGAAGCCCCAGCCCTGATAAGAAGCGTAGTTCTGGTACATGTCGAATATCTCCGCAGTAAAAAGCATAGCCTCTTGACCGCCGACCCCGGCGGTGACTTCCAGGACCAGGTCGCTCATGTCCGACTCCTCCTCTGGGATCAGAACAGAGAGAATCTGAAAGAATGGAAGAGACCCACATTCACCATTTACATACAACACACACGAAATCCGCAGTGTGTCCCAGCAGCTTCTGTAGGACAGGAACACCTCGGGGGGTGTTCAAAACTGCACAGCCCGTCTCAGCAGCCGCTGAGAAGTCCAGGAGGATCACAAACAGTGTCTACCTACAAGCCATCAGGACTGCAACATACTGCCCCTTAGCACCATACACACACACACACACACACACAGTTCCACACTCCAATCCAATCAGATCGAGTATCGGCTGATACTCAGCGTTAAGAGACTTGGATCGGATCACCTGATGAGGACGTTCCTAATGAAACCAAACCAAACGATGAAATAAAAAAACGATGCATGTGATTAAAGAGACTGAGAGATGAGTTTCTGTACCTCTTGTTTGATTTCATGAATCTCGGATTGGCAGTTCTCCTTCTCGGTCTGTGCAAGGTCGTGCAGTTCGGGATCGTTCTCTGAGGAACAGAGAAGTTTATCATTCATTTTCCCGTAATCCCAGAGGGATACTTCGGGATGCAGCGGAATACTGGTTTCAGGTGAACCACGACATATAAACTGATGAAGATCATATTTCTTTCATTTTCTGCATTTTCAAAAGGGAAACACAGCAGTGCTGCTGGAGTGTTTAAACCTCTGAGAACAGTCCACCAACCAGAAACGTCCAGCGGACAGCGTCCTGTGGGCACTGATGAAGGACTAGAGGACGACCAACACAAACTGTGCAGAAACAGATGAGCTTCTGTCTCTGACTTTACATCTACAAGGTGGAAACACTTGGTAGGAGTGTCTAATTGAGTGGACAGTGAGTGGACAGTGTTTAAGCACTCCAGCAGCACTGCTGTGTCTGAACACACCCCCACACAGACACTGAGGTTCTACTCCAAGCTTGCCTTTAAGTAATGACTCGGTTTCCTCCAGGTTCTTCTGCTTTTCCTCCAATTCGCTGATTTTTTTAATCAAAGGCTGTAAGAGAGACACCCGTGTCCTTTTCACTCGTAACTCGTCGTCTGTTTGAACATCTCCACTGTTTAGGGCCTGCAGACAGTCTCTGTACTCAGTCTGAACCTTCCTCAGGTGCTTCTGTAAAGACCTCCTGGAGAAGATCTCCTCCACAGTCAGAATCTTCTCCGCCTTCACCCAGACTGAGGTGTGGAAGCCTCGCTGCAGGGTCAGGTGTCTGCAGATGTGCTCTGCAGCTGTAGGACTGTCTCTACAGTGTGTGTGATAGAGCAATCCACCATATCCCAGTGCACCCAGTCTGCCCAGTGCATCCTGTCTGCCCAGTGCACCTAGACTTCCAGGTCCACCCAGTCCATCCAGTCCTCTCAGTCCTCCCAGTCCAACTAGTCCACCCAGTCCTCTCAGTCCTCCCAGTCCAACTAGTCCACCCAGTCCTCTCAGTCCTCCCAGTCCACCTCCTGAACGCATAAACATCCTCGCGCGCAAACTGAGCTGTCTCAGGCTCGGACCTCCAGGTCATTAAGGTGAAGACAGGACATCTCTGCTCTCCTCCATGCTGCTGCTGCAGGACTTCAACTTCCGCGTCTGCGTTTCAAAATTAAAGTCCTCCTGCTTCAACAATAAGAACAGTAAACTGCTAAATCATTGTATCTTAAATATGAAAAAAATAAATAAATAAACATATATTCGCATGTGATTTATTGATATTTATTTAAAGGGGCTTTTCAAATCTCGAAGCTAATGAAGTTAAAAATAAAATGTGCTGCAGTTCCACTGTCAGCCAGTAGATGGAAGACCTTTACTTTGGTAACGAGCTGCTCTATTCAAACTGGCCCAGGAGAAAAGGGCCAATCACGTGATTTCCTCTCAGGTCTAACCCTCATGAGAATACAGGGGAAAGGGTTTTAGATCATTTAATTGTAAAAAAAAAAAACCTACCTGAATGTTATTATTCTTGTTATTTATGTATGTGTCAGTATTATCCAGTCTCAGGACTTTTATTCTGAAATTCTTTGTAACATGAAACACTAAAGAGAACCCGTCCTCCCTTCACATTTTCCTCTATAACCCAATATCTGAATCAGTGATATCATTATCCCCGCCCCCTCTCTCTGATCAGTCAGAGTCTGTATACGGGTTGATCATCAGCCCCGCCCCCTCTCTCTGATCAGTCAAAGTCTGTATACGGGTTGATCATCAGCCCCGCCCCCTCTCTCTGATCAGTCAGAGTCTGTATGCAGGTTGATCATCAGCCCCGCCCCCTCTCTCTGATCAGTCAGAGTCTGTATGCAGGTTGAGCATCAGCCCCACCTCCTCTCTTTGAGAAGGAGGGCTGTGGTCTCTTTGGACAAATCGCTGACGTCCTACCACAGGCTTTTAGGCCCACAGTATTTATTTCATGAGCAGATGGTGAATTTACACACCGTGTTGTGTTTGCAGTGTTCTCTCATTGACCCAGTGCATTTGGCGGCTCTGTTCAGCTTCTCATTCCAGGATGTACATCAGTAAACATAAACCATCCAAAGCTGACAAACAACGTCAAACAAATGTTCCATATTTCACATCCCGTTTTGCAGTGTTGTCCTGATTCCAGCGTCGTCTTAAGTGAAAGAAGAGGAAGAATAGCAGCTCAGGGGTTTTGTGTGGGTGGTCTATAGACTTAATCCTTGGAAGGATACTGGCTGCAGTTTATCAGCCTCATGATAGTGCTTTCGGACATTAACCCTCCTGACCTCTGAACACAGCGTGGCCTTGTTAGAGACGACACACATTTTTGAATGGTTATGTGATAATCAGATATTTGGTTGGAACCACAGTTGAGGAAAGATCAGTGAGGACTGAAGAAAAAGCACCTTAAAAGGCAGCAAGTCATGAAAAACACAATGCGCGAACTACAGCGTCCTTCATTCAAGGTGGACACAGCCGCAGGTCTTACAGATGTTCCTGTGAGTTCAGTGATGTAAAGAAAGGTCAGTTTTCATGGTTTCCATCTACACAACCTCTATAGAACCACATTTACACTCCAACCTGTGTCAAAAAGTGGTCAAGCCAAGCTGTGGGCTGGACCTGGGAATTACCAAGCTGAGACGTCACATTCCTTGGCTCTTTGCCTCTGATTGGACCAAAAAAAGCTGTAGAGAAACTGGGCTAATCCCAGCACAGTTGAATTCTAATTATTTGAGGTAATTATGGGGATTTTCTCTGCATGGGTCAGTAGACGGGCTGCGACTCTGGGGGTTTCTGGGAGTGGGGATGGTAGGGTGTAGTGACCAGAGGTTTGAGTAATTCAATGGTCAAACACAATCAGAGAATAGGAAAGTGTTTTGGCACTTGACCAGCACATCATTATTAGTGTTGGAGGGTTGGACAGCAGAGATAATGCCAACAAAGGCCTCTTGGACCACCCTTCTGAGTGGAGTCAGTGAGCAAACAGCTGTTCTCCATTACACACAGTGGATCCAGAGAATGGTTTAGAAGCAAGTGTAGTTTACTGGACCATTAACCCCCCCCAACCCGAGGCCTTTCATCCAGTTAATAATCTCACGGCTTATTGGACGATACAGTATGTAAGTTACAGTGGTGCTTCCTGTTTGAAGGCGGCTCTATCCCAAAGGCTGGATATTTGAGATGTCATGTGATTTTGATCACATCTCTGCTGACCAAACCGCCTGGCCAGCTCAAGTTGGTTGACCAGCTAAATGTTCGATCAGTAGTAGGGTATGTTCTACACAACTTGACCAATACCTGCAAGAACAAGCTGTTCTATCAGCATGACCAAGCTGGTAACCAGCATGACCAGCATCACCAAGCTGGTTAACCAGTATGACAAGTTTGACCATGCTTGTAAATCAGCATGACTAAGCTAGTGACCAGCATTAACCAGCATGACCAGTTTGGCCAAGCTGTTTGATCAGCACCACCAAACTGGTTGTCCAGCATGACCAGCAAGACCAAGCATGACCAAAAGGACAACTGACATATCCGTCTACATTCAGAAACCATACCCCCTCGGTCAGTTATTATTTATGGACACTTGATTCTTTGTACTATTTTGTGAAGCATGTACGTGCAGGACTGTTTACACTGAATTCATATTTCAGACGCTCTCTTTCTCTTTCATATCCAGCCCTCAAATCACTGAAAATGCTGAAAATGGTCCAGTATTGTTGCAAAAGTGCAGGAGTCCAGTCCAAAAGCCAGTGATTTTGGCAGATGTGAGTGTGAGATCATATTTAACAGAAAGCACATTTGTCAAAGCTGTCACTTTCCAGAAGTCAAAGAGCAGAACGTTTCGTTTTGAGTATGAAGAACAACCTCTGACAGCCCTGCTGTAAGGCTGCACACTTCACTCGTTTTTGCATTTCTATGGGACATTTATTCCTTTATTACATTATACTGCAGGTCACATGGTATGTGGACATGTAGATAATGTGATGTTTACTTAATACTGGTAAAGCTGACAACACTACATCCTGCATAGCATTGACAACCAAGCCTCCTCAGATGCTTATTATAATGGTGTTGTGGAAGATACACCCCAACGGTGTGTATTAGATATGTATTTCCAGCAGGTTTTCTGTCCTAATGTTTTGCAGATAGAGATTGGATAACCAGTTGTTCCACTGTCTGGAAAATAATTTACATGTGGAGAACATTTAAAACAACTGCTCACATGGTAAGATCAGACCGTCCTATCAAGTTCAGACCAAGAGCAGAACCACAAGATGCATAAAGACGATCCAACAATCCTAAAATGTTCACCGCGGATCTACAGCTCTCACCACAGCTGATGTCAAAGTGCAGCTTCTACCAACAGAAAGAGAACCAGTCTGACCTTCATGGGAGGTTTTTATGGAGGAAACCCTTACTGTCAAAAACATCAAGACAATACTAAAGTTCTCCAGAGAACATCTAGACAAAAAGCAGACCATGGCAAAAATCAAACATGGCATTTTACCTCATAGCAGCTGTGAACATGGTGTTGGAAGTGTGATGGTTTGGAGCAGCTGCAGCAGGGTGTGGAGATCTCTCTATCATAGAAACCTCTATGAGATCTTTATGGCATCAGAGGGGGTTTGAGGAGAACGGAAGAGCGTCTGTACAAAGACTGACGCTGAAACATCACAGAGCTGAAAGAATTCCACATGGAGAAGTGGGAACGTCGTCCTTCAGTCGATGTCAGAGACGGTAGACGGTTCTAGAAACATCTCACTGACATTATTTCAGACGAAGGAGGAGAAACAGCTATTAGGACAGAGGGGTCTGAACTTCACAAGTATTTACATGTTTATAAATGATGATTAAAGAGGTTTCTTCAGTTGTTTGTTTTGTTATTTCTTCTCACTCGTCCTGACTTTACATTGCTGTGTCATTTAGAAAGTCACGTGTCGTATGTCCTGTGTTTTGTGAATTCACCTGCCAGCCTAAACATTACTCAAGATGAACTGAGCTCTATTTATAAGATCATTGAGCCGCATGTGACACTGGTGCCTTCATGTGACTGTGGCACAGTGGCACAGTTGTGTGCTGAGGGGCACGAACGTGGGGCACATGGAAAATAAACCGGGGATACACTCGTAGCTGGCGAGGATCAGAATAGGCTGATTTATTTTTCAGCCAATCTGTGTTGGGGTTTTATGAGGTAAAGGTCACCTGTGCTGCTGCTGTAGGCGTGCTCACCAACGTTAAACAAACAGAAAACTCTCGAAGGCCTTTGATGAATTAAAATGACCCTCAATAATTGGTCAGTTTGGCTGAAAGTGAAACCAGGGCCCTAAATAAGGAGCTTGGCTGTGGAAGTGAACTTTTCTCTCTACACCATTTTCCTGAACTTTAACCTGGTGACTGGTATTAAAGATCGGCAGCAGAGCAGTTACTGAAACCGTATTCTTACACCTTTGTAATGTGATATGACTTTAATTTGATTTGATGAAGACATTGAAGACATTCACTGGCCTTCACAGTCCCCAGACCTGAATCCAAAGGAGCCTCTAAGACTATATGTATAGTTGCACCACCGTCCACTGTCTCATCAGGAGCGTGCACCGACGTTACACACCACTGAGTAACATTATGATTTGTCGTAATTCAGCGAAATGAAATTGGACGACTGAATGTTTTGTCCGATGGTTGAAGATTTTGACTGTTATCTCATTTTTTTTACATCAGTAAACATGAATCTGCTGGTTTATTTGAGTGTTCCCTCCTTTTTCCTCAAATCCCAACCATGAAAGAAAAGGTTCTAAAATCATTTATTCAGACCTGGATTTTGACCAGAGTAGACGTTTAACTACGAAGAAGAGAAGAAAGCCTTTCTGTGCTGAGTGGCTTAATTAATGAACTTTCATAAAGTCCGGGATGTTATTAAAGTCCTCTTTATTAAACACGAGACCAAAAGTGCAATGTGTTATGGCAGGCATGTGGAACATTTCTCATAACCGCGTAACACAATCGCCAGCGTAAAAAAAGAGAGAGAACTGTTCAAAGCCTGGCTTTCACAGTCCCTGGCGGAATTCGGAGCTGGCACTTTCTTAATGTGGAGCGGTGCAACACTCGCATGGGAATCAGCAAGCAGTCTTTTGGGTATTGTGATAGACACCTAAAGGAACCTTGGGGGGAAGGGTGCCTCCAGCCTCCACACAGTGGCATGCAGAGCAGACATGAAGATATGAGGAGTCCTCTCAGCTGTTTTACAATGTAAGTAAATGTGGTGTGACATCGTGGTGACAAAGGGTGTGTGTGTTCTCGCTGTGCACTGGGCTAAAGGCAGTCTGCACATGCTCACCAAAGGGCCTGAAGCGTATGAGTCTGCCCACGTTCCTGCCCTGCTGACATTCCGCAGAACTGCACTGACTGTTGTTCTGCAGTTCAGTTGAACGGCAGATTGAGTGGCAGTGATATTAAACGAATGATCTGAATGCACTGGAAACACGTCACCGCGCTGAGTTCCGCATGTCTTTATGTTCTCATGTGATGCAGAGCAGATCAAAGCTATGTGTGAGTACGTGAACGAGTGCGCATAGCCAGCTGTGGGACGGCAGTCAGTGTTTTCTTGGCTGTTCGGGGTTTGGGTGTTGGGAGTTGGACCCGTACGCGCACTCTTTCAGGACACGTAACAGCAGGGGGTCGCATGAGAAAGGCCCCAAAATAGTTGCAGATGAGCAACTACACTTAGAATGTCCTCCAAGTGGCCACTGTTCCTCACGCAGATGTTTGGTTTGAGAGGCATTGAGATGGTAATCAGAGGAACGGCTCATTCTTAGTTAAGAGACTTTTTCTTCGGTTCGTTGGCTCTCCTCCTTTGTCTGAAATAATGTCAGTGAGATGTTTCTCTGACATCGACTGGAAGAACGACGTTCCCACTCCTCCATGCGGAATTCTTTCAGCTCTGTGATGTTTCAGCATCAGTCTTTTTGAGTATTTTAATTTGAATTTATGGATTAAATGGTGTACATTCACATTGATCGTTGAGTTTCAACATTACAATACTTGATTTCTCTAGTTTGTTACCTGCACTGACCTCTGGAGATCATCCTGGAGATCATCCTGGAGATCATTCTGGAGATCATTCTGGAGATCAGTCGTGATGCAGAATGTAACAGAATATAAGCTCCATGAGCAGAACATTCAGACCAATGTCCCTCTCTGTGCCAGAAGGTTGAACTCTTGGAGTATGTTTGATTAAGGAGAATGGAATGCATATTCATTATAGTTGAGATATGAAGATAAATATCTGGCTGTTTGGTCAGATTAACAAAGCTGGTGGAAAGTGAAGAAGAAAATATACAGCAGAGGTTAACCTTCACGTAGAAAACGATCTAATGAGAGCGGAGGGAAACGTGAGGTGGTGGAGGGCAGAGGGTGGAGCGGCTCAAAGGGTCTTTTCTTTGCTCTGAGTATCTCGGCCTGCTGTGTGTGTTGGTCAGAGGAGTAGCCGTTAGATGTGAACCTTAGAGAAATAACTCAAGTATCAACTTTATTATTCTCCAAAGCAATCACAGTTCTACACAAACTCAATTTCACATCACACTGATTTAGAGGCAAATCAGCCATCTGACTCAGCAATGATCAACCATAACATTATGACCATACAGGAGCTCTTTGTGGTTCTATAATTCCAGACTGTAGTTCATCTGTTTCTCTGCAGACTTTATTCTCCTCCTTTCACCCTGATCTTCAATGATCAGGACCCCACAGGACACAACACATCTCACACTAACACACCACCACCATGTCAGTGTCACTGCAGTGCTGAGAATGATCCACCCACATCATACAGTCATGTGTTGCACCCCATTAAACATCACGTTTGCAAAAACAATGAAACTTGATCATTAACTCAACAAAATACCAAAATAATGTAAATTAGTCATTTCCACTATGCATTTCCCAGTCTCTGACATTGGGAGAGACTGGGAAATGAATGGTTTTGGGAGTTTTTCCCACTCCACCATGCAGAAATCTTACATGCACGGTCCATTTCAAATCACCCCAGCTGATCGGATTAAGATCTGGGCATTAACTCGGCCATTCCAGAACTCTTTCCTTTGAGCCATTCCGTACGGGGTTGTTTTGGGTCACTGTCGTGGTGAATTGTTGAATGCTCTTCAGCTGAACTTCTCAGACTCATCTGCATCTACAACCTTCTTTCTGAAGCTCTCAGAGAGCTCTTTGGAGCTGATCATGATGATCCCACTCACTTCAACAATCAAGAGCAAACCAAACTAATGTCTGAGGTTTAATAAGACAGTCTCCTCCAAAGTCTTCTCTAACGATGGTCTGATCATTAGAGCTGATGTTCTGCCCTCATTTTAGGCGTTTTAAGTCGTAATAAATGTGGACGTGTCCAAACTTTTTGCACACATGAAAATTACATTTCTAATAATTACGTTGAACAAATGATATTTAAAGTCATTTCTTTAGTTGTGTGTGTTTAGTTTTATCACCTCCATCTCTCAGTGTAAATACAATGAAGATCAAAGATTTTCATGGGACTGTACCTGCTCTGTGGTGGTCCTGTGGGGTCCTGAGCACTGAAGATCATAAAGTCTGCAGAGAAACAGATGATCTACAGTAATTATAGAACTACATGGTTCTGATTCACTCATATTGGGTTAATGAGATTCCTTCCCTTTGCTGCCATATTGCTGAGTTACACTGTTATAGTGAACCTTCAGGGAACATCATACACTCCATCTTTGAACAAGACTTCAGAAGTAGCAGGTCTTCTCACTCCTGTGTGTTTGAATCGGCTGAGCACTCTGGCCTCACACCAGCTGGCTGTGATGGGGAATACCTTGCTATTGCTGTGCAGTGACTGGGGATAAACCCACTGTGCTGCTGGGCCGACTCGCAGGCTGGGATCAGTGCGGCCTGTGGCATTCCTCACATGGTTATGATTCATAATGCTTTCACTGCTCCCACTCTGAAGCCAGTGGGGCTTGAGGCAAATTTCCACCAGGCGTTGTCGGGTTGCTCTTTCAGACAGAGTGAGTAGTGTGTAATTATGGGCCACAAACCTGGCTTTAACATCGCTTGTATGTTTTGCAAAGTTTAAGGCCAGACTTTCCAAAGCAGAAAAAGACGGCCTCCTCAGACTGACGACATGTTACAGAATTTTTTCATTACACGTTAAATTACGGAGCTCCTGAACAGACGTGCTGTATTTTTTCGGGGGTCGTAATCTGAGATGTAAAAACAAAGTGTACTTAACTCTTAGAAGCTGAGATCCACACTTTGCAGGCTTGCAGGTTTGCAGGCAGATACGTGCTGTTTTCTAGGCTTCAAACTCAGGATCAGGTTCACATATAATCACACACCACAAGACCTTCTTACTTAAATCCATGTTTGCAACCCAAAGGATCTTCCAGTGCATGTTTACTGCTCTGTCCACGTGAACATGATCAACCTGCATACAGACTCTGACTGATCAGAGAGAGGGGGCGGGGCTGACGGTCAACCTGCATACAGACTCTGACTCATCAGAGAGAGGGGGCGGGGCTGATGCTCAACCTGCATACAGACTCTGACTGATCAGAGAGAGGGGGTGGGGCTGACGGTCAACCTGCATACAGACTCTGACTCATCAGAGAGAGGGGGCGGGGCTGATGATCAACCAGTGTATGAAATACCTGATTAATTTATTTTCCTCTATTTCTACACATTTTATTCTAATAACAGAATCAGATCCTACGAAAGGTTGATACTGTTCATCTGGAGAAGAGTCTCCAAAGTAAAACCCTGTCTAGGGCCTCCTGGAGTCCACGGGTGACCAGGCTGCCAACTCACACACATCAGCCATGAAACTAATGCAGTCAGCTGTAACCTCACACTCTCACACCAAACCAGCCATTTCCACACATCTTCATCTTCCCTTTTCTCCCTCGTTCCGGATTTCACTGATTAATAAACACTCTGGATCTTCAACAGCAGCGCTCTGGACAAGTTAAAAGAGCACCCATCACCACCTCCACCCCTCACGTGGGATTATCATTTTAATTATGAAAATTTTCATTTACGGTGCGCTTAAATCTAAGACTTTTAGTAGAAACCCATCGTAAAGCCTGGAGATATAAATAACACTGTTCCATTCAGATCCCAAAACCACAAAAACAAGTCTAGTCTGAGGCAGGTCTGTAACTGTGTAAACCTGAAGCCACAAGAAACAAACCTCAGACATCAACCTGTGGTTTATTAAGTGGATTATTATTATTATTATTATTATTATTATTATTATTGTTATTATTATTATTGTTATTATTATTGTTATTATTATTATTGTTATTATTATTATTGTTATTATTATTGTTATTATTATTATTATTATTGTTATTATTAAGTTCGGGTAAAATAGTGCACATTTGATATTGGACAAATCATGGTAGAGCCAGTTTGCAGCATGCAGTTCAGTGTGTTTGGGACAACACGCTGGTCGTTGTGGGACTTGGAGAACACACTGAGCACATCTGGCACAGATCTATAAAACAGGATGTTTTGATACTGAATGTGATTTTTTGTCTGAAGCGCGACACCACAGCAAGACTCCCAAACATCTCTCATTTTACATTAATAAATAAGTAGGACATTACTCTCCAACTACACACTTCTCTGCAGAGTGTGTGTGTGTGTGTGTGTGTGTGTGGGTGTGTGTTCTATTTATAGACTCTCTTTGTTATTGGAACAAAGTTAGATGTTAGATGTTGTGATGTTGCCCTGCGCAGTTAAGCAGGGTGGGCTTCAGTAGTTGTAATTAATGTACTTTACTCAATACTAACGATGGTCTAATCATTAGCAGCTGATGTGCTCGGCCTGTTTGTAAGAAAATGACATTTCTAATAATTATGTTTATAAATGATGTTTAAAGTCATTTCTGGTTAAATCACTTCCATCTCTTAATATAGTTACAATGAAAATCAAATATCCAGATGTTTAAATATACCTTTTATTGATACTTTAGAAGTACAGTGTAATTGTGTGTCTTCGTGCCATCACAATCATATAACTTCAGCCACTGCAGCATCATGTGTGCAGTTATATTTAGCTGTATAATGTTCTTATTTAAGTCTTCATGACCAGCAGTCAGTGTTGTTCGGTTTATAAACATCACATGTAGTCCAGTAAAGAACTGCCAGTGGAGCTTCCTCCAACAGCAGCTACTATAATGTGTTGTCATTTTTACAGATATGAGCAGAGTTTTCCAGTATTTCTGTGTTCAGTACCTGAATAATGTGCAGTATTTTGTGGACGTGCCTGAAAGTACAGCAAATATCCATTATGAGCACCTCCCTGTTTCTCCTCTCTGTCCATCCTATCAGCTCCTCTGATCACACAGGAGCTCTTTGTGGTTCTATAATTCAGACTGTAGTTCATCTGTTTCTCTGCAGACTTTATTCTCCTCCTTTCACCCTGATCTTCAATGATCAGGACCCCACAGGACCACCACAGAGCAGATATGATGTGGGTGGTGGGTCATTCTCAGCACTGTTCAGAACACAGTGTAAGCAGGAAACCAACTGATATATAAAGAGATGGTCCAGCAACGGCTGACGTTTCTGCTTGCTCTATTTGGCCACCGTGGCCCAGGTGATCATGGTATGAGAACAATGTCGGGGTCCTGTGCGTGTGGCGTGTGACAGGATGCCCCTCCTTCAGAGGTTAAGCCGGATGACCCCCTTCTTATCCACAGATAATAAACTGAGGTGATGGAATGCTCGGGAAGCGTAAAAAGCCCGGTTATCTGGTTGCGTAATTTGAAACGTTTTTAAAGAAAGGTCTCGCTTCCTGTAGGTGAAAATGCATTTAGGAGATCAAACGTCGGTTATAACATCTGGATTTCACATTCAAATTAAACTGTCAACCTACTTTAGATCACAGCAAATACAACGTGATCCCAAACAAAGCAAATGACTGGAAAAACTGTGTCCATGCGCTGGTATTATATAATCATAATGAATGCCAGCTTACAAGACCTGAGGGACGAGTATTCAGAAAGCAGATCATATTTCAGGACATATGGCAAAAAGATCCTTTCACATCCCTCCATCTTGCTCTGCTCTTCCAGGCTCATCACGCTTACTCATTCCTCTGCGGGCCCTCAGGGAGGGACACACTTTATAACAAAAACAGGGACTAGTCTTACACAACGTTCCCATTAGGAATGGCTGCAAATAAAACGGTATCATGGCTGAGTTTAATATCTCAGGTCATTCATGGGTTTATGTTTCCAGTAACACTAGATACACTGGAAAAGGTCCAGTGTGAAAATGGATTTCCACTGGTTTCCAAGTTTCAAGAGTAAGACTAATAGTGTGGCTGTAGACATGTCATGTGTAGTCATATGAGTAGTCATGCCTACAGAGCCTCTAAGGTGAAATCCTGCATAAATACTGGGTGTGGTGTTGCACTCTCAGACTCCGGCAGCCGATGGTAAAGTGATGTCATTAGCCCCGCCCCTCTCACTGATCAGTCGGAGTCTGTATAGTTGACCACAGGCACTGCACTGGTTTGCGAAGGTAAAGCCATTATTCACGGTTCTGCTTTACAAACTCAACACGAGTCCTTACGGTACTCTATCGATTACCACGCTCCCCACGTCCACCCGCAGGGGAGGATAAAGAGCATTTTTCCGTCCGCCGTCAGGTTGCCATTTCTGAGATACAAGGTTACGAGTTGTTAATGCTTCACAAACTCTGTCCCTAAAGCTCGGGCTCACAAGACTCACATTAATCTTGAGGACGGTCACATGCTGCACTTCAAACACATATGAACACAATCTTGCCGTGGGCCGTGTCTCACTTCTGCCACGTCCACTCTCTGCTGGTACACATTTCCACTCAATCTATTTTATATTTATCAGATCAGATTTCACTGAAATCAAATCCACTGATCTCTAAACTGATAATAGATTTCATAGAATTGATTAGAGGACGACCAGCACAAACTGTGCAGAAACAGATGAGCTTCTGTCTCTGACTTTACATCTACAAGGTGGAGACACTCGGTAGGAGTGTCTGATAGAGTGGACAGAGAGTGGACGCAGTGTTTAAACACTCCAGCAGCACTGCTGTGTCTGATCCACTCGTACCAGCCTGTCTCGTCTGGTGCGGAGAGTGCTCCCATTCCTCCTACACTCAGCTCCACCGGCGATCTCCAGTCTGAACACTACTCAACCCAGAACGCACCACACAATGACATCACTACTTAACCCAGATCACCACACAATGACATCACTACTTAACCCAGATCACCACACAATGACATCACTACTCAACCCAGATCACCACACAATGACATCAATACTCAACCCAGAACGCACCACACAATGACATCACTTCCACACACAATCACGTGACCTCACACCTGACACGTCCAGGGAGCCCTGAGTACTAATGATTAGTGGCAGTATAAAAGGACCATTCTCACGCTGACCAGTGCCGAGAATTGTTTGGTCATCCTGGCATTTCACGGCCTTCCTCTCTGGTATTCTTTGCTCCGTGTATGACCTTGCTTGCCTTGCCCCTTGCTGTTTGGATTTTCTTGTTTGACCCCTGGACTGTTTCCTGACCACGGTATGGTTTTGTCTTCGATGCCCTTGTTTACTGGTGTTTGACTTTGAGAGACTATACTCCATTCCCTGTTTGGTTCTTATAGTAATAAACTATTCAAACTGCATCTTGCACGTGTCTGAATTCTGGGAGACTATGACAGAATTCCCGGCCACTAACGAGATAGCAGAGGAAGAGCTACTGAAATCTGGTTTAGCTAACCAGGGTAACACTCTCTGGTGTGACCCAGGCTGTTTCTGCGCTGGCGTGTCAACAGGCTAACCAGGTTTAGTCTCTAATTTTTTGTCTCTGATTGAACTCATCAACTTCTCATGAAACTCACATGCTGAGTCAGGTGTGTGAGAATAAGGGAACACACATTTGTGCAGAGCTTGTGGTTTGGGAAGCCCTGAGGTACAATAAAAGAGCAAGCAACACTGTGTTTTCCTGCGAGTGAGCAACCATGCTGATCAAATTTGTCTTATCCATTAACCACCAACCTTCCAGGGCCCTTATTTCTCCATTTTTCATTTGTGTACATTCTGCAATCCTTAAGTACAAGTTCATGAAGTAGTTTGATGGCAGATCTCCGTTCCAGATTGTGAATTTGTCCGTCCAATGTCCTTGACACAACAAGAAAAGTCAATCCTGAAAGGACACAGATCACTACACTTGGGGGGTAAATTTCACAGTGGATGGAAAAGCAGCCAAAGCAGAATGAACCGGCCATGTTCTCTTGTCCTCTGGACCTGCTTCTACACTCACTGTCTATTTGATCAGCACTTTACAAACTGTAGAATTATGTGATCCTGTGTTTTGGAGTGTTTAAACCCCTCAGTGTCACTGCTGGACTGAGAACAGTCCACCAAACAGAAACGTCCAACCGACAGCGTCCTGTGGGCAGCGTCCTGTGAGCACTGATGAAGGACTAGAGGACGACCAACACAAACTGTGCAGAAACAGATGAGCTTCTGTCTCTGACTTTACATCTACAAGGTGGAGACACTCGGTAGGAGTGTCTGATAGAGTGGACAGTGAGTGGACACAGTGTTTAAACACTCCAGCAGCACTGCTGCGTCTGATCCATTGAGCCACCACCCACATAATAGCTGCTCTGTGGTGGTCCTGTGGGGTCCTGAGCATTAAAGATCAGGGTGAAAGGAGGAGAAGGAGCTGATAGAGTGGACAGTGAGAGGAGAAGCAAATAGGTGGTCATAATGTTATGGTTGATTGGTGAATAGTGGTTGAGGGCCTTTTCATTCCTCACTCTTTCCTGCTTCTCCCTCCATTTCTGTGTTTGTGTGTTATTTTCAAGGACAGCCTCCAGACAGTCTCAGCCCAACCACAGCGTGCCGTTTTTAGACTGGACTGGGTGTAGGTGGAAATGGAGCAGTCTGGCTGTGTGTGCTAACAACGTCTTCACACTTTCTGCTCAACCACCCATTTCTAGCCCGACCCATACGTAAACACCAGCCCAGACAACCCTGTTTTAAACACTCCCGTTAATCCGTACCATCAGCGTGATCAGTACTGCCCAAACCAGAGCAGTGTGCTCTCACAGCACTCTTTAATAAAAGACCTGAACTTCTGGCTCCCTCGTTACGGCACTGTGAGGACGAAGCCTTGCTGGAGCTTTTGGTTGAGGGCCACTTGAGGTGACAGACACTTCCTTCATCCATGCAGAAGAAAAGATGCAGATATCTGTCAGAATGAAAAGAGAAAGGCAAAGGGAAAGCAGAGATTTTGCTGTCATAGAGATGGCCAGTTGCTATGACGTCTAAGTGCTGATACTTCATTTGGCCCTCCAGGGTCCTTGGCCTTCACTGAGTGTTCCACTGACCCCTGGCTCTCCTGCCAGGACTGAGGCTGTTTGCTGTTAAGAGCTGTTTACCCAAGTGCACATTTGTCTAGATGGGAAAAACAAATCTGTTGTTAATTTTTTTTCCCCACTTATGAAATGTTGAATCTGTAATTTTCCCAACACACATCTGACATATTGTGTGTGGGTGTGTGTGTGTGTGTGAATGAGTGTGTGTGTGAATGAGTGTGTGTGTGTGTGTGAATGAGTGTGTGTGTGTGAATGAGTGTGTGTGTGTGAATGAGTGTGTGTGTGTGTGTCAGTGTGTGTGTGAGTGTGTGTGTGAATGAGTGTGTGTGTGAATGAGTGTGTGTGTGTGTGTGTGAATGAGTGTGTGTGTGTGAATGAGTGTGTGTGTGTGTCTGTGAATGAGTGTGTGTGTGTGAATGAGTGTGTGTGTGTGAATGTGTGTGTGAGTGTGTGTGTGTGTGTGAATGAGTGTGTGTGTGAATGTGTGTGTGTGTGTGTGTGTGTGTGAGTGTGTGTGTGTGTGTGTGTGTGAATGAGTGTGTGTGAATGAGTGTGTGTGTGAATGAGTGTGTGTGTGTAAATGAGTGTGTGTGTGTGTGTGTGTGTTCTCCGTATTGATCGTTCGTTATTCATCCATAGAAACAGTAGAACGGAGCGGAGCAGCAGAGCGCAGTACCCCGACTGTCCAGGGTGGGGCGCAGCAGTAAGTGCGGGTCCGTTACATGTGAGCGGCGCTTTGTGCTGCAGGGTGGCGCGCGCGGCTCCCCGGCGTTAGAGAGCAGAGCAGCAGAACGGACAGCGCAGTCTCTGACCGGTAGGACTTCATTTACTGACCTCAGCCTGAAAGTAAGCTTCATGAAGACTGACCACTTTATTTACACTTTACAGTCTTTATTGTGATTATTATGGGGTAATAGAGGGGTGTTTATTATAGGGGGTATTATGGGGGAGCTTATGCTTTTTGGAGTTTGTCTGATTCCATGTGTGTGACCACAGCATGAGAGAGAGAGAGAGAGAGAGAGAGAGAGGTGCGCTCTCTCTTTCTATTTGTTGGTTCTCTGTGTTCCTCTGATGGGTTCTAGTTCTAACAGAGACCCAAACAGCTCTAATGATGAAGTTTAGTATCAGTATAGGAAACAGTGTATGTGTGTGTGTGAGAGAGACGGACCATGTGGTGAGTGTGTGTGTATGAGAGACGGACCATGTGGTGTGTGTGAGAGAGAGTGAGTGAGTGTGTGTGTGTGTGTGTGTGTGTGTGAGAGAGAGAGAGAGACGGACCATGTGGAGTGTGAGAGAGAGAGTGTGTGAGAGAGAGAGAGAGAGAGAGAGAGAGAGAGAAGGACCATGTGGAGTGTGTGAGAGAGAGAGAGAGACGGACCATGTGGTGTGTGTGAGAGTGTGTGTGTGTGAGAGAGAGACGGACCATGTGGAGTGAGTGTGTGTGTGTGAGAGAGACGGATCATGTGGTGTGTGTGAGTGAGTTTGTGTGTGTGTGTGTGTGTGTGTGTGTGTGTGCATCGTACCAGCAGTAAAACCTCGTATCGTTTTAAAGTTATAAACGTCTCGCGCCGTTGGTCGACCGTCAGCCGCTGCCTCCAGGTGGATAAAACGTTGAAACGACGATTAATGTGAAACAGCTGTGAAAAGGTTAACGGAACGTTTGAGTGTCAACGTCGCCTTCGACAGTGAGCTATAAAAAGCGACCGCAACGTCCTGACAACCTCCAGACAACGTTGCGACAGGAACGTTTACTTTGTAAAATACGCTGATATACGGAGCGGCCACGTGCTCATCAGTGGCGTGGGCGGCGGCGCCTCTGCGCATGCGCGTTTAGGGTTTCAATGTGTGAGCTTTCTGATATTTATTATTTAATTGTAATTATTATTGTTGTTTATTTCATTATTATTATTTATTATTATTTATTCATGCATGGTTTATCAAATTAAATACATATAAATAATTAAACAATGTATTACTGTTTATTTATTTCATTTCTACAATGTTCTTGATCATCCAAATATCCTAAACGTCTACTGGGATGTTTTCTGATGTTAAAATAATACCTGCTGGTTCGTTCAGCTGCAGCAGATCCGTCCCTGCAACTGTAACTGTGATCTATAAATATGACCTGTGGGCGTCATTCTCGCCACACTGGTCATCCTTCAGCAGGAAGCGGGTCAGTTCACCAGTCCAGCTGTTTCATGCCAACACGCACTCGGGGGCAGTGAGCACACCTTCCCGGGCAGCACTATCCGCTGCCTTGCTCAAGGGCTCCTCAGTCATGGTCTTCTGGTCACATGGCTGGTTCAGGGTGTGTTCTTAATGTGTTCATGCATCCGTCCAGGGTTCTCGGTGTGTGTACTTATTCGTGAGGATGGGTCTGATGAAAAGGGAGCTCCTCCAGATGTTTGCTATGTATGTTTTAAGTTCAGGTTTGCAGAAAATGTGCTCCCTCACTCTGCTCCCCCCTGCTCCCAGCTTCTCCTCTCCTCTGCTCTGTTTAAGGAACGTTTGCTGCCAAGTGGGTCATAGTAAGTTGGGGGTGATGTGGTGTAGATGAGCTTCACGTGAGCTTCATATGAAGGTCATCATCAATGCAGCGACTGTGCAGATCTTAAACTTGTGTATGGCCTCTCCTCCGGTCACATGTTCCCAGTGAGGCGAGCGTTTCATTAGGTTGTTAGATCTTGTCTGTGTTTTTTGTAGATTGTGTACCGACCCTGTCGGGAATCCCTGAATGTCCTTCCTCAGAAACAGATGATGTTCCAGAACAGCTGATCAGCTGTCTGTTCTCTCTGTCTGCTCGAAACGGCTCAAAAAAGCAAAAGATGGCATTTGATCTCCAGAATATTCAGACACATGGTATCAGATCAAAGTGTACTCTGTTGGTTTTGAACACTTTTGGTGCTTGAGCTTCTCAGTCTAGCCTCCTGCAAAGTGTGGGCATTAGGTTCTTGTTACGCTGGGCTTTGGGTGCCAACGGGAAACTGACGTAAACTGGCAAACTTACATAATGTAAAGGAGTTGCTGCCAAACTCTTGTTTCATAATTCCAGAGATGCAAGCCTAGACAGGTCAGAGCAGGGTTGTGGTTCTACCAGATCTATATAACATTCGGTAGGTGGTTTAAACTCTGTACCTGTATAAAAGTCCAGAGATAGAAACTACCGAACTTTCCTACATGCTGTGGACAGCCTGGACGTGGTGGACAGTTAAGGTGATGATGTGAGTGGTCTCTTTAACTTTGCTTTGTTTGAAAGGTCTGGTTTTGCAGGACCACACGGACCAGGTTTGTGTCCTACAAGACGTTTTCCATCCGTTATTTGTGACTTTTGAGAAAATAATCTTTAGAAGATCAACAAGATGAATAAATAACGTATGAAGCCATGAGTTGTACGATTCTCTCAGCAGTTGACTCGAGTTCCTCTAAGGAAAGGTTCTGCACTGTTCTCTCCCACTATACTCACGCCTGTTGCACTGGTACGAGTGGATCAGACGCAGCAGTGCTGCTGGACTGTTTAAACGCTGTGTCCACTCACTGTCCGCTCTATCAGAGACTCCTACCGAGTGTCTCCACCTTGTAGATGTAAAGTCACAGACAGAAGCTCATCTGTTTCTGCACAGTTTGTGTTGGTCGTCCTCTAGTCCTTCATCAGTGCTCACAGGACGCTGTCGGCTGGACGTTTCTGGTTGGTGGACGGTTCTCGGTCCAGCAGTGACACTGAGGGGTTTAAACACTCCAGCAGCACTGCTGTGTCAGTACCACTCGTACCAGCAACACACACTAACACACCAAATTGCAGATGAGAGTTAGGAGATGTTTGGAATCCCTGCTCATGGCTTTAACAGTGGAGAAGTTTGATGGCGAACTGGTTCCTTGAATCATCAGATTCAAACAGAGCTGGGTCAGGCCTGTTTCAAATCAAGGACTATGTAAGAAGACCTCAGAGGATGAAGAAATTTAGTCTTCATATCTGTGTGGAGAACGTTTTTCAGCTCACGTTTACTCAACAGGCTGCTCGTCTGTTATTGCTTTGTTGCAGTTTTGGGGAAAGTTGCTCAACCTGAGGTGTAAAAAGGAGGACACGGGACCCAGTCCAGCTTTTCTGCCTCAGAATTTGGGGACCAGTCCAAGAAATGTAATTGTAACCATGTCCTGCTGTGTATTTACCAAACTAGAGTTGTGTGTTGTTTTTGAAGAGGTGGTGATCAGCATGTTCCGATGGACTTCGAGTAGAACATGGGGTGGCTCTCCTGGGGAGGAGAGGTTTCAGCCATCCTTTGAGGATTTAAAGCTTTGCATATTAATGGTGTTCATGGCAACCATCATGTCTTTCACCGCTGAAAGGGAGCAGAAGCAAAGCTGTTTCCAGGTTCCACGCTGCTTCAGAACTTGGAAGATCTCCATGGATTGTGGAGAAGGCTGCTAGTTTGGTCCTGCTGTGTTCCTGGCTGCTGAGTCCTTCTGGTTTCCCTTTGGACATCTTTCAGAGACCTCCTCGGGTTACATGGCCTACCTTTGGCTCAGCACCATGTCAGACGGGCTATTCCTGGAGCTCGTGGCACTGTTTTTAAATGTCGGGCTGCACAAGGACAGTTGGGGAGCACGGTCCCAGGAAGTGCGGTTGGAGGGAAGTCAACGTGATGTTGATGGCCTGTGTTTTGCCAAGATAGCCAACACTGTGCAGTTGATATAGACTGTAGGTCATCTTAGTGTTAGTGTTCAGTGTTCGGGTTGTGCTGGTACGAGTGGATCAGACGCAGCAGTGCTGCTGGAGTGTTTAAACCCTGTGTCCACTCACCGTCCACTCTATCAGACACTCCTACCGAGTGTCTCCACCTTGTAGATGTAAAGTCAGAGACAGAAGCTCATCTGTTTCTGCACAGTTTGTGTTGGTCGTCCTCTAGTCCTTCATCAGTGCTCACAGGACACTGTCAGCTGGGCATTTCTGGTTGGTGGACTGTTCTCGGTCCAGCAGTGACACTGAGGGGTTTAAACACTCCAGCAGCACTGCTGTGTCTGATCCACTCGTACCAGCAACACACACTAACACACCACCACCATGTCAGTGTGACTGCAGTGCTGAGAATGACCCACCACCCACATCATATCTGCTCTGTGGTGGTCCTGTGGGGTCCTGATCATTGAAGATCAGAGTGAAAGGAGGAGAATAAAGTCTGCAGAGAAACAGATGAACTACAGTCTGGATTATAGAACCACAAAGAGCTGCTGTGTGATCAGAGGAGCTGATAGGATGGACAGAGAGAGGAGAGACGAGGAGGTGATCATTGTGTTATTGCTGATCTGTGTATAGAGGAGCTCTTTTGTTGGATCTGAACCAATGAGGAGTGATTACTCCTCCGGATTTGGCAAGCGAGTAGATCAGGGAGTGAGAGATATTCCATAGATGATTGACAGTGACCTGGAAACATCTATGTTTATAATGAATGATGTCCAGAGAGCAGGACATTCGGAAATTCCGACTGCATTTCCACAAGCAGGACATAGATGTTCCAGAAGGTTGCACTTCCTAAAAGAAACCAAAGAGACAGAAATATGACACTGTCTCCTTTATTTACTGATGAAGATGATCAGGGTTTCATATCTGAGGGTAAAAGTATGTGACTCTGCTTTCAGTATCTGCTGTGTCTCCTCTTCTGCAGCAATAACTGTAACTAAACGTTTCCGTAACGGTTGGTCAGTCCTGCACTAATTCGAGTCCATTCCTCCAAACAAACCATCTTCAGCTCTGTGATGTTGGTGGGTTTCCTCTCACCACCATGTTTTACAGATGTCATAAGGTTTCCATGGTGGAATGCAGTGTTTTCCTTTCTCCAAACATAACTTCAAACAAATCTATTTTGGTCTCATTTGTCCACAAAACATTGTTCCTGTCTTCTGTCTTGTCCGTGTGATCTTGATCAAACTGCAGACGGGCAGCAATGTTCTTTATGGAGAGCAGCAGCTTCTCCTTACAGCCCTGCTGTGCTCACCATTGTTCAATGTTCTCCCGATGGTGGTCTCATCAACATTAACATTAGTCAATGTGAGAAAGACCTTTAGATGAGTAGAAGGTCTCTTGGGTTCCTTTGTGAGCTGGTGGACTGTTCCACACCGTGCTCTTGGTGTGATCTTTGTTGGTGGAGCACTCCTGGGGAGGGTAGTGATGGTCCTGAATGTCCTCCATTTGTACACAATCAGTCTGACTGTGGATCAGTTGAGTCCAAACTGAGCTTCAACAGCATCTTCTTCTGAGCTTCCCAGGAATCTCTTTTGTTCTCCATGATACACTTCCACAAACACGGTGAAGATCAGCCTTTAATAGAACCCTGTTCTTTAAGTAAAACAGGACACACCCACTCACACCTGATTGTCTCCCATTGGTTGAAAACACCTGACTCTAATTCCACCTTCACCTTGTGCATTCCTGAAAGATTCATAGAATGAAGGTCTTATGGAAGTGATTCTCAGAACGAACTGCTCTGTGAAGGCTTACTACCCTCCTCATCTCCTGCTTAAACAGTCTGGACGCTTGTTCTTTTAAACAAGAATTACAGAACACTTCCCACATTCTGGTCTATTTGGGTTTAGTTCTGAGATAAGGACAACGTTCCCACAGCAAGCAACTTTGAGGTGTACGAGTGCAGCACCTGGTCAACATGCAGCAGCACCTTGGACTGGGTGATATCACAACAAACTGTTATCTCCATCTGTTTGATGCTGATATGCAATATCATACGGTGAACATTCCAGACTGTAGTTCATCTGTTTCTCTGCAGACTTTATTCTGCTCCTTTCACCCTGATCTTCAACGATCAGGACCCCACAGAGTGTTGGAGCAAGTGAATCAGACGCAGCAGTGCTGCTGGAGTGTTTAAACACTGTGTCCACTCACTGTCCACTCTATCAGACACTACCGAGTGTCTCCACCTTTTAGACGTAAAGTCAGAGACAGAAGCTCTTCTGTTTCTGCACAGTTTGTGTTGGTCGTCCTCTAGTCCTTCATCAGTGCTCACAGGACGCTGCCCACAGGACGCTGTTGAAGGGTAGGACTATATCCACAAACAGCAAGCTGATTGGCTCTTTTTGCTAAAGGGTATCAAGGCACTGAAGGAGAGCCGTGAAGGCTTATTTTAATCAAATTCGGTTGTGGTGCCACAAGAGGGCAGTAAGAGTCGCGTGTTCTGACCCCTGGGCTGAGGTGGTTATGGTGGCCTACTGTAACAACACTGATGGTACTTTTGTGTTGTCATCGTTGCAGTCTGGCAGGTGTCTTAGTGTTAATAAGACGTTTTCTGATTATGCACTGAAAATGTCAACCAGATCGAGGTGTGTGTAAGGAGCTGGAGAAGGAGCTGCAGGCTGTGCAGTGAGTGAGTGGAGTTTAATGTTTCTGACGGCGTTTCTGAGAAATTAAGAGCGTTTGAGTCAGATATGAAAGACGCTGTCCAGAGACGAGAGCTGTCCAGAGACGAGAGCTGTCCAGAGACGGTTGTGTGATGGATTGTGTGGAGTAAAGCTCTTTAATGCAGATGTTTTCTGGCAGCTGTTTGGGTGAAGAGGTCTGTTAGAGCATTCAGGTCATCTGCGCTGGGAGACGACGGTCACTGATGCCAAAAAGACATTCAGCCTCTTTTATATCGAACCGTGTCAAACTTCATAAATCACGCTCACTGACACACAGGACCATGCTTTCACTACCCCGTATGATAGTGACTACATCACAGTGTAATGATCGTACCGCGTTAACAGCCTTTCAACAAAAAGAGCCGATCAGCTTGCTGTCAAAATAAAGAGTCACGAATATAAAACGAGCAGAAAAACTGAAACTAACAGCTAAAATAAAGGTCTGATATTCGGTTTCCTGTTTTCTGATTCGCAGTAAATGAAAGGAAACCTTTACTTATTTTATTGCTGGATTATTATTTAAATTATTTAAATTTAAATTCATATACGAGTTTCATCTGATTGTTCATTTCAACGTTCAGTAGATCTGACGCTCTTCAGTCATCTGATCATAACACAGTTGTTCCAGATGATCTATAATCGCAGCCAGTGGTCGTCCTCCTCCTCTGCTCTCCAGACACAGCTGGATGAAGTGTGTCTGTAGATCTTCTGAGGCTTCACGTCTCCTGTTGGGTGGGCTGGGCTGTAGAGGCTGGGTCAAGCTGAAAGGGTTTCTCTTGTCCCTCCTCGTGTCTCATTCCGAGCGTAGGACCTCCTTCGTTCAGCAGCCGTCGGTGTATCGGTGGATCATCCCGGGACTCCTGTCGTAAGACTTTACATTGTTTGTGCCTGAGCTGTGGACTGGCACCGTGCAGAGTGGGCTGTACTGGTCTGGGGTTTGGTGGGTGGTGCTGACGTTCGGATTGGGTTGTTGATGTAAGCTCCAGAAACAGGGTTTGGTGTAACAGTCGTGTTATTACTGAGTTATTACACGTCTGACCTGCAGATTCCAACCCTTGGATTTCTGATTGATTGCTGCTGATCATGAAGGATTATCCTGAAGATGTTTGGGACGGACTGTCAGACAGGGATTAAGCCTAGTCTCATCCTGGGTTTGGGGTGAGGTGGTGGTGGTGGTGGTGGTGGTTGGCTGTAAAGGGAAATGGAGGAACTTTGGAGTTTGGGGACAGGGGACAGGGGACAGTGGGGTTGGTGAGTTATGGTAACACATCACCTTTTAGAAAAATGAGAAAAACTGTAACAGAGAAGAAGAAGTTACTCCAGGCTTGATTTTATTGATTTTGTTAATGTACTCATAAATAATTTCACTCATTTTCATTTTCTGTTGTTGCAGCAGAGCCTCAGAAATGAGACACAGTTAATAAACGGTGATTTTCACAGTGATGTTTGGACTGGAATGCTGTCGTGTTGTCTTTGGGATTTAACAGTTATGAGTGGAATTTCGCTGTATATTAAATTACCGTTTGATCCCAGAGGATCAGATCCGGTTCTACGGGAAACGAGTGGCTGTGGCGTTCGTTACGGTGATTATAACGAATAGCAGAACTCGTTAAGTGTCAGCTTGTGTTAAGACTCAGTAATTAAGTGAAGATCATTTTTGATTCTCATCTGATTAAATTAAATATTCTGATATCCGGTCCTGGAGACCCGCTACCCTTCACATTTTAGTGGATTCCTTGCTTTAACACACCCACTGCACCTGTGGGTGAGTTGATTAGTTGAACGGGGTGTGTTGGGATTCACAAGGTCCCGATTTGATTAGATCGCCGTGTTGTCCCCACAGGAGACGGCTGAAGCATGTTGAGTATATGAATATAGATATACGTTTCGATGTATCGTCTCGGCTCTTATCCCGCTCTGTTCTTATCCTGAACTCTTAAGCATGATCCATGTAATTAACACTGAAAAGGCTCGTAATTGTCTGTGTGTAATTGTATCGGAATATTTCTGTGGTTACAGCTTTGACCCCAGCGTTTGAAGCCGATCCGTGAGACACTTGAAGGACAATGACTGCGATTAATACTCCCCGAGACAGGTGAGTCTGTCCTCTCACACTGTTGAAGGTGCTGAAGGCTGAGAATGTACAGGTGTGTCACGATGCTTGTTCTTCACTAGGTACAATGCAGTGTGGATCATTTTTTTCATCCTGGGACTGGGAACCCTCCTGCCATGGAACTTCTTCATGACTGCCACCATGGTAATATCTTTACTTACAGCGTCATTATACCCTCACCACCACTAACTGACCTCGAAACTGACCCTTGAAAGTCAGAAACTGACTTTATTTCTGTTTCTGCATTTGTGTTTACTTACTGTAGTCATGTGAAAACGTTCAGACCCCAATAAAGATCTCATAGTGGTTTCTATGATGGAGAGATCTCCAGACCCTGCCTCAGCAGAGCAGCTCCAAACCATCCCACTCCCACCACCATGCTTCACAGCTGCTATGAGCTTCTTCTGCTCAAATGCTGTGTTTGGTTTGTTACGGTGTCCAAATAATTCAACTTTGGATTCATCTGTCCAACGCAAATTGTTCCAGAAGTCCTGCTCTTTGTCTAGATGTTCTGGAGAACTTTAGTCTCGTGCTGATGTTTTTTGACAGTAAGAGTTTCCTCCTATAAGACTCATCTGGATCTAAAACCTTCTTTCTGAAGGCCTCAGAGAGCTTTTGGATCTGGACATGGTGATCCCACGTGAACAATCAGCAGCAAACCAAACCAATGTCTGAGGTTTAAATAAGAGAGGCTCCTCCAATGTGGGCGTGTCCTAACCTTTTCACCTGACTATTTAAGGTGGTGACTGTAGCTGTGATGCAGAGGATTGGGCCGTATGGAAGGTGGTCTTACTCTGTGGGTCATTTCTCCACAGTACTTCACCAGCCGGCTGAAGGACGTCCCTCAGAACCTGACAGCCAACAGCTCAGTGGAAGACACACGTAGTGTCCTGGAAGCCAAGTTCAACAATGTGATGACCTTATGTGCCATGGTGCCACTGCTCATCTTTACCTGTCTCAACTCCTTCCTCCATCAGAGGTCAGATTTCAGGTTCCGCTTGAAAAAGTGTCTGCTGTTTCTCATTGTAGAAGTTCAACATTTTTACATTTTTGTCAGGAGAAATTTGAGGTGTCCACGTTTAAGGTGGTAGTACCTTCAGTCTCCTGCAGATGGCACTGCATACGCATCATCCTTGTGCAGCGCAATCTGCAGGAGCCTAAAATTATGACCACCTTAAACATGCAGGGTGAGTAATTTGAAGGTTGATCATGTTCACGTGGACAGAGCAGTAAACATGCACTGGAAGCTCCTTTGGTACTTGAACTGGGATTAAACTGGGATTCCTGTCCGTGAAGCGCGGCTCTGGGGTTAAAGGGTCCATATTTCAAGGAATGTAATTTTGTTTGTAAAACGATGGGCATGTAGGCCTTATCAGCTCCCAGCCTCTCTCACAGGTAGATTTTAATCCTGCTGGCGAGCTCGCAGCTGGCGCAGAGCTGGCGCAGAGCTGGCGCGGAGCAGAGGATGCAGTGATGGATCTAAATCCTCCATACAGTTCACGTACTCTGATGGCATGTTTGTTTTAATTAAGCTCAGACTTTGGGAGGGGTCCCGTTTACACCCTCTTACTCCACAGCATTTCAGGAATGTTGATCTTATGCCCTCTCCTCCTTCTCTCCCCCTTTGCCCCCCGACCCCTCCTTTCTCAGGATCCCTCAGAAGCTGAGGATCTCAGGGAGTCTCGCAGCCATCCTGGTGGTGTTTATCATCACTGCCGTGTTGGTGAAGGTGGAAATGGAACCTCTGCCCTTTTTCGTTTTCACCATGATCAAAATCGTCTTTATCAACTGTGAGTGCTTTGTTCAAGGCTGAGAATGAATCGCTGTCAGTGTGTGAAGTTGGGGTTCCCCGTGATCAAACTGGGGAGGAAAGAGTCAGGGCTGGAGCCCGGGAGCCCAGTGGCCCGGTTCTGGCTCCGCCCTGCAGTAGATGAATGGATAATGCAGATGATGATGCTGGGCCTCATCATCCGACAGCGCCGTCCTCAGCCGACTGTGGGTCATCTCGCGCTGTGTTGGTTTCGCATTGAGTTAAAGGAGGATGGGGTCAACATCACAGACATGTCTTCTTTGATGATGCTGTTATTACACACTGGTTTGGAGAGTCCAGCTGCAGAGGAGGCTACATAAAAGGGAGCGAGTAGTGGGAACTGTGGGACAGTGGGAACTGTCGGAGTTCCTGGGTCGTGTTAATGTTATCAGTTATGAGTTTTCTGCCACTTGTTTTGACAGTGTTACGATGAGCATCTGTCTTCACTCTTCTCCACTGTTTCTCTCCTGTTCTGTCCAGCGTTTGGCGCTGTTCTGCAGGGCAGCGTGTTTGGCCTGGCAGGCATGCTGCCAGCCTCCTACACAACTCCTATAATGAGTGGCCAAGGGCTGGCTGGAACGTTTGCAGCATTCTGCATGATCTGTGCCCTTGCCAGTGAGTGACACACACACACACACACACACACACACACACACACACACACACACACACACACTAAACATATCTGCTGCTCTTACTGCCTTACTCTGTCAAATCATCACCTTCTGAGACTCACTCACTCCCTCTCTCTTTCTCTCTCTCTCCCTCCCTATCTCTCTCTCTCTCTCGCTCTCTCTTAGCTCTCTCTATCCTCTCTCGCTCTCTCTCTATATCTCTCTCTCTCTCTCTCTCTCTCTCTCTCTCTCTCCCTCCCTATCTCTCTCTCTCTCTCTCGCTCTCTCGCTCTCTCTCTCTCTCGCTCTCTCTATCTCTCTCTCTCTCTCTCTCTCTCTCTCTCTCTCTCCCACTATCTCTCTCTCTCTCTCTACATCTCTCTCTCTCTCTCTCTCTCTCTCTCTCTCTCTCTCTCTCTCTCTCTCTCTCCAGCTGGCTCAAGGTTGCAGGACAGTACCTTTGGCTACTTCATCATTGCCTGTATTGTAATCCTCCTGGCCATCATCTCCTACCATATCCTGCCCAAAATGGTACAGTTGTCCTCTTTTTGGTTGGTTCAAGTGGACCAAATGGGAACCTGGGAACTTTGGTTCTACTTTTGATGGGAAAACATAGTTTAAGATGCCAAACAAACTGGAGCGCTAGGAAAAACCACTTTGCTTCATATTAGATTCCTCTGTCATTCCTCTGTTGTTTTAGGTTTTTATCTTTTTCTGTCCTGCAGATTTTCCAGTGTACGCCGACACCAGCGCTCCAGACCCGACGTTGATGAGAGAACAAGATGGATTTGTTGAGGAAAGGTAGGATATCTGTTTATCTGGTGTAGAGTGTCAACATGTCTCGCTTTGTTTCTAACCAACAGGAAAGAGTTTGCAAAACAAGCTCTCGCTCGAACTCTACCCAGACCCAGTGGCCAAGGAATGTGTTTAATTAACGTCTGCTCCAAACCTCGAACCATCTGGAAGTATGATGTCACGTGTGTGAAGCTCAAACACAGTGTTTTGTTTAGGTCGCTTCGTTTCTGGTGTGGCATCAGGTCCACTTGTAGAAGTATGAGATACTGGAATGAAGCAAACAGGTTTGGTTATGGATGACTGGTGTGAACGTTTTCTCCACAGAAAACCCTGCAGAGAAGAGACCCGTGGTCAGTCTCACTGATGAGGAAGCCCCATAGGTATCTCTGTGTTGCCATCTTCAGAAAGGTACATTATTGGTTTATGTGACGTGTTCCACCGTCTCAGAGTCCAGTTCGTTTGTTCACAATCATGTGAATCAGCATCAGCCCCGCCCCCTCTCTCTGATCTACAGAGTCTGTATGCAGGTTGATCATCAGCCCCGCCCCCTCTCTACAGTCAGTCAGGTCTGTATGCAGGTTGATCATCGGCCCGCCCCCTCTCTCTGATCAGTCAGAGTCTGTATGCAGGTTGAGCATCAGCCCCGCCCCCTCTCTCTGATCTACAGAGTCTGTATGCAGGTTGATCATCAGCCCCGCCCCCTCTCTCTGATCAGTCAGAGTCTGTATGCAGGTTGATCATCAGCCGCCCCCTCTCTCTGATCAGTCAGAGTCTGTGGAGTTGATCATCAGCCCCGCCCCTCTCTCTGATCGAGTCCAAGGTCTGTATGCAGGTTGAGCATCAGCCCCGCCCCTCTCTCTGATCAAGTCAGAGTCTGTATGCAGGTTGATCATGGCCCACCCCTCTCTGATCCAGTCAGAGTCTGTATGCAGGTTGAGCATCAGCCCCGCCCCCTCTCTCTGATCAGTCAGAGTCTGCCTGCAGGTTGATCATCAGCCCCGCCCCCTCTCTCTGATCAGTCAGAGTCTGTATGCAGGTTGATCATCAGCCCCGTCCCCTCTGTCTGATCAGTCAGAGTCTGTATGCAGGTTGATCACCGACTCCGCCCCTCTCCATGGCTGTAACAACTGCATTGCTCGTGATAAAGATTGTGTTATCTGCCTCGTGTGGTTCAGTGTGATGTTTGTGTAATTGGCCAGTTGTTCTCTGCTCGCTGCCGTCCGGTGTCTTTCTGTGCCCCGTCTTCCCGATCCCACTATTAGGATATTTCCTGCTGTGACTGCGGAGGTTAAATCCACGTTGGCCAACGAAGGAACTTGGGGTAAGAGTCTATTTCTGTTGAAGTTCTGGCCGTAACGCAGCGCCGGTCGTTCTCATGGTGGTTAACTTATTGCCTTGCGGTTCTCACAGACACCTACTTCATTTTCCATGTCCTGCCTTGCTCTTCAACGTGATGGACTGGGCTGGGCGGAGCTTGACTGCTGTGTGTATGTGGGTAAGTGTGGTTATTCAGTGTCTTTCTTTGGTCAGGAATCAAACAGAACATCTGGCCTGTGTTTTTTAATGAGCTTTTCCAGGGATTTTCGCAGCATGCGAGCCAGAGGACGTTCCGCACATTTTATGTGACTCCACTGAGGCATTGTGGAAAATACCCCGTACATGTATCCCACTTATCCTGGGGAAATGTGGAAAAGGGGTTGTGTTGAGAGGTTTTGGTAATCCGTCCCTGGCTGTTACCGAGTGAAATCAGAGAGGAAACCCAGACTTGTAGCTTGTTCAGAGCAGAGGTGGACATTTCAGGTCCATTACGTCCAAACCCGACCTCCTGGACCTGAAATGCTCACCTTTGGTTCAGATCTAGTCCGACTGCTGTTCTAATACAATTTCCACTTGTTCCCATGATGATCCCCGTGACATGCTAGAGACTCGGTACCCTCATAATTTAGAATTACTATAAGGTTGAGATCCTGAGGGTGAACAGCCTCCTTATATACGCGGTTGGTCCGTCACGATAATTACGTTATTGACTTATCTATTTTAATAAACAGACAGTCATTTCTTCGGGTCCATTATGTTTCAGTGTTATAGCGTGAAGGAGTCAGTATGTTTTGATGAACTCTTTGTTTAATAAATGGTGTAGTTATGTTGTATTTATTACTAATGGTGGTCTGATCTTTAGCAGCTGATGTTCTGCACCTGATTCTGCTTTCAGATGTTTAAAAAATGTGGGCGTGTCCTAACTTTTACTCACAAGAATTGCCTCCATCTCTCAGTACAGTTAGAACGAAGATCAAATGTCCTTTTTTTTAAAATATGTTAAAGACAAAGGTGTTTAAGGGCTGTACTGCAAACTGTCAGTATCTAGGAAACTACATGAAAATGTCTTTTTCTGTCTTTGGAGACAGAAAACACAGAACTACAGGAATCCCTCTCCACACAAGCCAGCTGTTTCAGCTTCATGTGCCTCAATTAAATGTCTGTAATGTGGCCTGACCTCTGGCTCAATGTGAGAACGGGTCTCTCTGTCTCTCTGCGAGTCCAATCTAATTGAGGAATTAAGAGAATGAGGTTGCAGGCAGAGGGGCTGAGCGGAGGGCAGCTATTTTGGACAAACAGTGGAGAAACAGTTAAAGTATAGAATGAATGGAATGCCGGGACATGAGCCGAGATAATCGAGTTGTCTGAGGTCTTCTTGTACATCAACCAAGGTAATGTCTGGTGGTAGCTCTGCCAAGGTCGTGGATTTAATCCCCGTCTTAATAAAAATAATAATAAAAAGATAACATTTTATACACAAATCAAACAACATTATGACAACCTCCTCGTTTCTCCTCTCTCTGTCCATCCTATCAGCTCCTCGGATCACAGTGGAGCTCTTTGTCGAACCTCTGGCAACAATGATGGAATCAGCAGTTTCTGAGGATGTTCCTTCAGTTTGATTTTGTAGAATTAAGCAGTTCACAGATGTGACAACAAACTAAAGACATTTCAAACGACAACTTTCTGACTTTAAGAAAAAACACAAGAAATGAAGAGAAATCATTGAGTTAGATTTTTAGAACAAACAGAATAAATGACGGAATCACTCAATTCTGAGGAAGAAATGACGGAACTACTTGCACATTTTCATTATAGTCACTAACAGCTGCATCAGATTAAAGCTGCTGGTGATTAAGCAGGTGAAAGGGTGATTCCACACCATGAGGCTGTTGCTACAAGTGTTGGTTGTTCACAGTCAGCTGTGTCTAAAACCTGGACCAAGTCCAAACAGCATGGGAAGGTGGTTAACGGCAAGCATACCGGTGGACCAAGGAAGACATCAAAGCGTCAAGACAGAAAACAAGACAGAAAAAGCAATATAACAATAACAATAATAATAATAACAACAACAACAACAACAATAATAATAATAATTTGCCTTGAAAACAGAAAATGTACAACAAAACAAATGAGGAACGAATGGGAGGAAACTGGAGTCACGTCTGTGAGCGAACTGTAAAAAACATCTAAAGGAAATGATATTTACAGACAGAAAACCTAAAAGAAATCCATCACTGACACCTAACAGAAAAAACGAGGGTTTCAGTGGTGAAGGACAGCGGTCGTGGACTGTGGACGTCTGTGAAAGTCATATTCAGTGATGGATCTCCAATCTGCTTTGGGAAGCTGATGATGGGCTGCATGTCCAGTAAAGACACCGCTGGGGACATGGCTGTCATTAGATCTTCAATAAATGCACAGGGTTCCATTGACATTGTGGACACTTTTCTTATCCCATCTATCGAAAGGATGTTTGGGGATGATGAAGTCATTTTTCCAGATGATGAAGCATCTTGTCACCGAGCAGAATCTGTGAAAACATTCCTTGAAGAAAGACACGTAAGGTCAATGTCACGGCCTCCGAACAGTCCGGACCTCAATCCAGTCGAGAATCTGTGGTGGAAGTTAAAGAAAATGGTCCATGACCACCTTCAAAGCTGATCCGGGAACAGCGATCAGAGAAAGCTGGAGCAGATTGATGAAGAATACTATTCGTCACTCATTAAGTCAAAGCCTCAGACACTGTAGACTCTAGAGATGTGTTGGAGTGTTATTTAGTTCGTCATGATTCCATCATTTCTTCCTCAGAATTGAGTGATTCCATCGTTTATTCTCTGTTTGTTCTAAAAATCTAACTCAATGATTTCTCTTCATTTCTTTTGTTTTTTCTTAAAGTCAGAACATTGACGTTTGAAATGCCTTTAGTTTGTTGTCACATCTGTGAACAAAATTAAACACTGAAGGAACATCCTCAGAAACTGCTGATTCCATCATTTTTGTCAGGAGCTCTTTGTGGTTCTATAATTCCAGACTGTAGTTCATCTGTTTCTCTGATACTTTATTCCTCCTTTCAACCTGATCTTCAATGATCAGGACCCCACGAGACCACCACTGAGCAGGTATGATGTGGGTGGTGGGTCATTCTCAGCACTGCAGTCACACTGATGAGGTGGTGGTGTGTTAGTGTGTGTCCTGGTGCGAGTGGATCAGACACAGCAGTGCTGCTGGAGGGTTAAACCCCTCAGTGTCACTGCTGGATTCGAGATGATCCACCAACCAGGGAAATGTCACTGTGGGCAGCGTCCTGAGCACTGATGAAGGACTAGAGACTGACTCCAACACAAACTGTGCAGGGAAACAGATATGGCTTACTGTCTCTGACTTTGCATCTACAAGGTGGAACCACTCGGTAGGAGTGTCTGATAGAGTGGACAGTGAGTGGACACAGTGTTTAAACACTCCAGCAGCACTAATTTCAGCACAACACACACTAACACACCACCACCACAAATCCTCCTGATAAGGATTTCGTTAAGCAGACAGTACCTTCGTTAAAATCGCGAGTCTGTTTGGTCTAGAAGAAATGAGAATCTAGAGCACTGGTTCTCTTTCCTGGTTCTAGACTGCCCCTGCCCTAGCACACCTGATCAAACTGAATTAACTGACCCGTCGTTGCTGAGCCAAACCGGGCGTGTTCCAGCAGGACGACTCCAAAACCAGCAGGGCGGTGGTACTCCAGGAACAAGAGGGAGAAGCACTGATCTAGAGGACGAGTCTGCTTCTGGACAGGATGTTACAGTGTGTGTTCAACTCCTGTTTGTCTGGTCTCTCCACAGCCCAGCAAAGACAGCATCTGGCTGCCCATCCTGGTGATAGCACGGGTAGTGTTCGTCCCTCTCTTCGTTCTGTGTAGCGTGCAGCCGATTACAACCTGCCCGTGCGTCTTTGCTCACGGCGCCTGGTACGCCGTCATCGCAGTCCTCTTCGTTCCTTAGCGGTTACCTGGCCAGCACTCTGCGTAACGCTTTGGACCCAAGTGAGTATACCCCGTACTTACATCACCCTCATATGAGGTATGAATGCAGGTCCAACATCTCCATCTCAGTCCTTTCACCTGGTCCAAAAATGTCCGTGTGTGAGTGATTTGCCCGCGGTGGATAAGATCTCGTTTTCTCGCCGCTTCCAGCACTTCTGAGAAGCGTTTTTCTGCTCATTTCTGCAACCACTTCCTGTTTGCTAATATTGGACTGTTTTGTCTGTGTCCCACAGGAAAGTGTCGCAGCATGAAGCAGAGACCGCAGGGAGCCATTATGGCCTTCTTCCTTTCCCTTGGCCTGGCGCTGGGAGCCGCATTATCCTTTAGCTTCGGGGCCATGATCTAGAATCTGTGGTTCTCCAGCCACACACCATTGTGCCCTCTAGGGCGAGATGAAGGAAAAAGAAAGCATTGCCAACTGTGCCAGGCGGGAACAAGGAGACACATTCGAAATTGGACAGAATCCAAGAATCCAAGAGAACTTTCTCTTTGAATAATGTTACTTAATGGGAAGGGCTACTCATTTAACATCTTCATGCCATTGTTCTTACACGTTCATACGAACTTGATCTGAAGGAAACTGGAAAAGACGCCGTAGCGGGTGGGTTGGGTGGGTACAGGACACTTCTCAGATATACACTTGAGCCGTTTCTTCATGCCAAAAGCAGTTTTACTTTTTATTCTTCTCAAATTGTCCAGACGTGGAATGTTCTCCCAGATTAGGTTAGTCTTAGAAGAATAACTAGTTTAACACTGTTTTTTAAGAATAACTCGCTGTAGTATCTTATCTCCGTATCTCTGTAAGAGTTATAGCACTATGGTAGCGGCCACGAACTGTAACTGAAGCGAGGACGTGGTGAGGTACATTATTTGTTGACGGGTGTTCCTTTCAGATCTGTCCTCTGCTTTGTTCTGGAATTATTTACACTCAGTTCACGTCGATGAGCATTTTAGTTCCTTTAATAGTTTAGTTGATTTTGGTTTTATATGTTTTTCATGAATTAAATGTGGAATTTGTTTTATTACTGAAGAGCCTGCTCTCCTGATGCTTCAGCGTGTTTCATTCTGCGGTTTTAACAATAACAGACTAATAATAACAGCTCATACACACACCCGATCAGATATATCCATCAGCTCATACACACACCCGGATCAGATATACCCATCAGCTCGTACACACACCCGATCAGATATACCCATCAGCTCCTACACACACCCGATCAGATATACCCATCAGCTCCTACACACCCACGATGAATACCCATCAGCTCTGCACACCGATCAGATATATCCATCAAGTCATACACACACCTGAACAGATATATCCATCAGCTCCGCTACACCGGATCAGATATCGCCAGCTCGCCACACCCCATCAGATATGTCCATCAGCTCATACACATACCCGATCAGATATGAGCATCAGCTCATATACACACCCGATCAGATATGTGCATCGGCTCACCACACCCGATCAGATATACCCATCAGCTCATACACACACCCGATCAGATATACCCATCAGCTCATAAACACCCCCGATCAGATATACCCATCAGCTCATAAACACCCCCGATCAGATATACCCATCAGCTCGTACACACACCCGATCAGATATACCCATCAGCTCGTACACACACCCGATCAGATATACCCATCGGCTCATACACACCGATCAAAGATGCTACCATCAGCTCGCTTTACGATCAAATATATCCATCAGCTCATACACCCATCAGATATACCCATCGCTCACACACACCCGATCAGATACCCATCAATCATAAACACCCCCGATCAGATATACCCATCAGCTGTAAACACCCCGATCAGATATGCCCATCAGCTCATACACACCCGATCAGGCCTGCCCATCAGCTCTGGCTTACGATCAGATATACCCATCAGCTCCATACTTACCCCGATCAGATACTCCCATCAGCTCCTGCTTACGATCAGATATGCCCATCAGCTCATAAACACCCCGATCGGAAATACTATCCATCAGCTCCTTACACACGATCAGATATACCCATCAGCTCATAACCTTTGATCAGATATACCCATCAGCCTCGCCACACACACCCGATCAGATATACCCATCAGCTCACCGCTTTTGATCGAAATATATCCATCGGCTCGCCACACACCCGATCAGATATGCCATCAGCTCATAAACACCCCGATCAGATATATCCATCAGCTCATACACACACCCGATCAGATATACCCATCAGCTCATAAACACCCCCGATCAGATATACCCATCAGCTCGCCGCACGATCAGATATGCCCATCAGCTCATAAACTTTGATCAGATACTCATCTTCAGCTCATACACACCCGATCAGATATAGCCATCAGCTCATACAAACACCCCCGATCAGATATATCCATCAGCTCATACACACACCCGATCAGATATATCCATCAATTGTCAATATTTATAATATTCCATTTTATAATATTATATTTATATTTATAATATTCCATTTTTATCAGTTGGAATGACTTGGTTTGCATGTTGCCAGAAATGTGATGAAAACAATACAGTAACAAACCAGCATTTAAGTGGCTGAATAGTCCTATAGCTGCTGATTCTCTCTGCTATAGATTAAACGCCAGAATATTTCAAGCTATTTTGATTACTCCTGTTTCATTCTGAAGGTTCGCATGGAAGTGGCGTGAGCGACATGACAGAGTGTTTCGATGACAGGTTTGTTTGATGCCCCCTGGGCCCCAGTAGGTTCTAAATCGGGAACCGAGGGAAGGTGACCTTGAAGTGAAAGATAGGAACTGTGAGCATAAACAGATGAAGAAATTTCTACTAATAAAAACAGCTTTGATGGTAAGGGTAAGTCACACAATTTATTAAAAGCTCATGTCAGGAAAAATGTTGCAGGTTGTAGCTTGAGGAACAGAAAATTCCAGTTTGATCCTGTGGAAGGGTGATCATTGTGCTGATGTCTGAATGGATCCCAGACGGCGGTGAAGATGAAGATTCAGTTCATAAACATCAACGTAATGGTTAAACAGTAGGTGAAGAGCAGTCTGTCACTTCATTAGAAACTCAAAAAGCATTGCTCTCCGTCAACTTCCACCAAACGGATCAACCAACGATAACCGACTTATGGTACAGTATCGACACAACCTCCAGCGTTTGACCTCCACATCGCCCATTATTGTCTCAACAAGGAGAGCTTGGCAGTGACGAGAAACAGTGGTTTTATTTTTAATCTTTTATATATTCAGGATGTTTAAAGTCTTCTACACCGAAAGGTGATTGTTGTTAAGAGGGTAATTACATTATTATTCTACACTCATCATAAAACAAATAGTTGCAGCCAGAGGAATCAACAGCTAGTATGGAAACTTGGTAGAGTAGTTCTGGCGTTCTTATAATGCCATCGTTCATCATACCTTCAACCATGAGAATACAACACACACACACACACACACACACACACACACACACACACACACACACACACACAATAAGGTTCAAATCTCATTTGTGATCCTAATTTCATTCTAAAATGTAAACTCATTTTATATTCATTACAGGTTACATTTCAAGCTTTTTTCAGATATTTTAAAGAATGTTTTTCCAGAATCTCAAAATTAGAAAATCCTCAAAAGATGATTAATCATAGTATTTAAACAAAAAATGAAATAAATCACTTTAAATGGACTAAAATAAGCTATTATGTCATTGGTGTAATAAGTCTCAACACTGCAGTGCTGCTAGAGTGTTTAAACCCCTCAGTGTCCCTCAGCCAGCACTACTGGACGTTGGTGATTCCGCCTGACCTGCAGGGGGCGCTGTAAAGGCCTTACCCGTGTACAGCTCTGCTCTCTCTCTTTAACAGTGCTGTTGGTTTGTTTACGCGGGAGCGAACCGGCGGCGGGGAAACAGCGCCACCCAGCGGCTTCAGGATGAACAACAACAACAATAATAATAATTACTATTATTATTATTATTATTATTATTATTATTATTATTATTATTATTATTATTGTTGTTGTTGTTCATTCAGTTGTTTTACAGAAAAAGTGCAGCAGAACAGATTTAAAGTCCAGTAAAGTCAGTGAAAGGAGAGTTCTACTGCTTATAATAATAATAAATAATAATAATAAACATAATTAACATAATAAAAATAAACACAATATAAAAACAACAACAACAACAACAACAATAATAATAATAATAAAAACATAATATAACTATAATGATGATAAAGGACAGATTTCCTTAATTAATGATAATAATAATAATAATAATAATAATAATAATAATAATAATAACAATAATAATTCCCTTCGTTATTATTACTAATAATAGTAATAACAGCATATAAACATTATAAACGTGATGATAATGGTATTGATAAAGTTAGATTCCTCACTGAGCAGTGTCTGTGCTGTGTCCCGCTCTGTCCTCGTGGTGTCCCCGCTGAGAGCTGAGTCTGTCTCAGCAGGATCAGATTTAGCTCTAAGCCGCTCAGATCTGTGCAGAACACTGTCCCGATCCCTGTCACTGGGCTCCTGTAGAGTGTCAGTTTGTCGCACAGGGCACTGGAGTCTGTGTGAGAGTGTCGGTCTGTCACACCTGGGAGCACTGGGGCTCTATGGGAGTGCTCCAGTCTGTCGCACTGGTCTCTGTGGACATGCAGGACAGCAGGTCGGGTTCTCCTGCGATCCGGCTGGATCTCAACAACTCCGACTCACCTGAAGCAGAGCTGAGCAGGTAAGAGGTTCTGGTACAACTGGTCTGACCCCCAGTACAGCCCAGTCGGCCCCAGTACAGCAGTCTGGCCCCCAGTACAAGCAGTCTGACCCCAGTACAGAGCCAGTCTGACCACCCAGTACAACCCAGTCCAGCCCCAGTACAACCCAGTCGACCCCAGTACAACCCAGTCTAACCACCAGTATAACCCAGTCTGACCCCCAGTACAAGCCAGTCTGACCACCAGTACAACCCAATCTGACCCCCAGTACAAGCCAGTCTGACCACCAGTACAACGCAGTCTGACCCCCAGTACAGCCAATCCTGATACACTGGACGGGCTGCTTGAGCCAGCGTAGTCCCTGACCAGTATACTCATTGTGTTTGCGTTTGATCATAGACGCGGTCAACCAGCACAAAGCCCCAGTCTAATGAGCACACCATACTGGTAAAGTCTACTTTGATCTCTTACCTGGATGACCACCGCGGTGAACCAGCTTAGACCTTCTGACACCAGCTACCAGCAAAAGCTGCTCGTGTCGGTGGACCAGCATGAACAGTATCACCAAGCTGGTGGACCAGTATGACCAGTATCACCATGCCGATGGACCAGTATTATTAAGCTGGTTGATCAGCATGACTAGAATCACCAAGTCGGTTGATCAGCATCACCAATATCACCAAGCTGATGGACCAGTATCACCAATCTGGATGATCAGCATGACCAGTATCACCAAGCTGATGGACCAGTATCACCAATCTGGATGATCAGCATGACCAGTATCACCAAGCTGGTTGATCAACATCAGCCAGCAAAATGTCAAAGTTAGATTCTTTCGAGTTGGAAATAAATGGGAATGTCATTTTTAGACTGAAGAAATCATACGCTGTCCTAATAAAAAACATTTTAGACACTGAATAGATACTAAAATCAAACTCTTTCCATCACACAGGTATGTGCTGACCAGTCCGAGCTCACTGGAGTCATGTGCAAGGTTAGGTGTGAAACCCATTGACCTGCTCTTCAAGACACTCACCAGAGTTCATGGGGAACATCAGGACACCGCAATGGATGCACTAACAAACTGTATCGAGAGGGCAGAGGGCTCCATCTGTGTCGAAAAGAAAGAGACAGGATTATATGGGAGGGGAAAGAGTCCATGGTGGACATGAAGCCTTTCTCTGGTTTGGAAACGGTGCTGGAGCAGGCCAGCGAGACCCAGAGCAATGATTCCAAAGCCAAGAGGCACGCTGAATCAGCACGAATGGCAAAGAGTCGATCTGTGGTTGAGTTTGCGTGAGTTGCCGAAGTCGCCATCTGAGCCGAAGACCCCATACTCTAGTCAGCTCTTGCCTTGCAGTCACAGCCTGGGGGATCTCCGGCATTCTCCAGCAACTGCAAGGCGACTAGACAGGCTCAGGCAGGACATCTGCACGAAGCTGAGCGTCACCATCCCAGAGAAGGATTGCAAGATAGCAGCACTGATGCTGGTTAAGCAGGAAGAGGAGCAGTCTCGTTCACTGCAGAGCGAGAAGGAGGAACGGCGGCGTGAGGAGGTGCAGAAAAGGGAGGAGGTGAGGCGGGCTATTGCAGAGCACAGGAGGCGAAAAGAGTTGCTGCGAAAACTCCGACACTGGCACGAGGAGATTGAGGCACGGAGGAGGCAGCGGGAGAGGGAACAGGCACAGGCAGCGCAGCGACAGAAGTGCCAGGTGCTGGATCAAGAGGAAAGCTGGAAGAGGCGGGCAAAGGAGCAGGAAGAGCGGCGGCGTAGTCAGCTGGAGATGGCGCGGAAGGAGGCAGAAGAGCGAATGAAGCGCAGGGATAGGCTACTTGGGGAGTTGCAGAGGAGTGAGCGGGCAAAGAGGCTAGAACAGTTGGAGCAAGCTGAGGAGAGGGAGTGTCAAGCTAGGAGGATCAAATGTAGGCAGGAGAGAAGGGAACGGCGGAGGTTGAGGGAAGAGAACCAACGAGAGCAGCTGCGCCACTCCCTTCTGAAACGAGAAGTAGAGGAGAAGGCCCAGGCTGAGGAGCAGGTGAAGAGGAGTGCACTGGAACGGAGGCTGCAGCGCTCAGAAGAGAACCACACCCGGCTGCTGGAGGCACGCCTGGTGGAGTTGCGGGACCGGGCCAAGAAGGAGACGGTTCGAGCCAGGAGGGCTCGTCTGCGGGCTTGCCAGGAGCATAAGGAGCGACAGGAGGAGAAGGCAGTGCTGGTTCAGCTATGCCAGAGGAGATTGAAGGCGGCTCAGAGGCACGTAGAGGAGCAGAGCAGGAGCCGGACACAACAGGTCATGCGGGACAACCTGGAGAAGCAGACGAAACACAACAGACTCCGAGTGCATGTCATGAAGGAGGAGGAGGGACAGCACGAGCAGAGGAGGCTGTGGCTTTGAAAAGAAGCTAGCGCAGGAGGCTAGAATCCCAGGAGGGAAACACTGGAAGGCCGTAAAGTAGTACGCCTCATCCTACATGAGGGGGTATGCGGGAGCAGAGCCGCAGCAGAGCGTTCCAGCAGATGGCGCTGCAGGCTGAGTTAAGTGCCCGTCTGAGCTGCTTGAAGCTATGAATGCAGCAACTTCATTCTGGCTCTAGTACGTGCAATACAGCAGCACCATTTAAGGTGGAACTGAATTCGTTTATGCTTATTCACCACCCATGACTGTATTTCATCGTAACCAGTCAGTTAGCTCAAACAATGATCACAGCAAGCTGTCGTCATTCCATGTTTAACCAGAGTCCTCTTGGACCACGTTCCTCAACCCTGGTCCTGTGGGCACCTGTAGAGGTGTGTTAAAGTTACAATGTGCAGGGCAGGGGTGCCTCCTGGACCAGGGTTCAGAAACACATGGAAATGCCAGATATATTTCAGGGTGGATGAAGAGCCCAGAACGTGACCAGTACAGTTTATTGATTATCGATTGATTGTTTATAGTGAACATGTGACAGAAATGAAAGTTGTTTATAGTCGTATGGTAATTTGCATTATTACGAAGGTGCTCAACAGTGTTTTACTCTTTCTTATATGAGGACATTTTTCACCAGCTGTTTGTATTTGATGATTTATTTATTGCAGAACATTTTTCTTCACCAGTGATGATCAATAAAGACCTTTTGATTGTACTTATTTACTGTGAATCATTGAAAAAGCACTGCTGTGTGATCAGTTCTGCTCCTGAGCCCAACCCCGCACAGGCTCCCCTCCTGATTTAGACCTACGATACGCAGAGCTGGACCACATGCGTCGGAGCAGATGAAGGCCCGTCTCAACCTTGACTCAAGTTAGGGAGAGTTAGATAAGCAAACATACATGAACTGAATTCCACCTTAAAATCCACCTTAAATGCTGCTGCTATATTCACACAGTCGTACTTATTTGGGATTTTCATGCCACCTTAAACAGTGAAGAGCAGATGCCTGAGTGAAACTGCTGCTCCATCACACCAAGCTGTGGAAAATAACCACTTGGCTTCTTTTTCTTCTGTTCCACCTTAAATTCTCCATCTGGGATAGAATGTTTTGGCTCCTTGTTCACCAGCTGCTTTTTCTCTTCCACCTTAAATATTGAAGGCCTTAATTTCAACTCCTACAACTTGATGTATAATTATTCCACCTTAAATTCTATATATTTTAAAATATGTTCATATTGGAGTGAAACTGGAACGAGACGAAGCTCTTTAAAGCAGTGAGTACAGGGATGCGATGCTGATGAATCTAAAGTTATATTGTTTATTTCTATGTTTTACGGTAAATATTGGTTGTTTATATCTAATTGTATCGTCTTGTTTATTCTTAAGTCAATATGAGTCTCAGGTTGGAGGGTACCAAAATTCGACAGGCTGTATATTTAAATAACCTTTAATTATGATGTTTCTACGACGTAAACTGAGTAAGACTGTACGCTGTAGAGTGTCGTCCCTCCAGAACTGAACCCAGAATGCTTTGCTGGCCTCGATATGGCTTATGGTTCCGTAGCAAGAACAGTACATTCACAAGAAAGAGCCAAACTGTGATTTAAAAATATTGTTTTATTTGTTTATGATATTAAAAAAAGTCTGAATACTGTCCATAATTAAAGGGTCATTGCTCTTTAAAGGGTGAAATGGCTTTGATCATTATATCAGTGTAATAAAGTTGTATTAATATAAAATAATCTCTATTGTTGCAGTTATTTCTGGGGCAATTTCTCGTCCACATGCTCCACAGGATACCGCGTATGGCTTTAGTGTAGCAATTACCAACTCAATCAGTTAAAATATAATAATATAGAGCACAGAACTGTGTCAGTGCAGTGGAGTTAAAAGTACCGCAAACCACTACTTGAGGCGAACAGGAATTCATACATTAGCGTCCGCCCAGTTCTGAGCCTGCGTCGAGGTGCAAAATGCAAACTTTTGAAGTCCGCGTCAAATTCGTTTTGGCAACACAAGAGTCCATGGCGTTCCCGTCAGTCATCTGGAAGTGCGAGAGCCAGGAGCACAGGCAGCGCAGCTCCGCTGATCAGAGTGATGCTCTCCAGTACACCCAGTCCTCTCTGCTGGTAGGGCCCTGGACCTGCATGGTGGTGGAAATGACTGGTCGTCTGGTGCCCCCTGCTGTTGACCTCGGGCAGTACGTGCACAGTGGCCACATAAAGGAAAGTTCCAGCCGAGACCAGCATGCCGATCCCTGTGGCGCTCAGGCGGTGCTGTGTGGAGCCTCCGGTCTAAAGGGGGGACACGAGAGGTGTAGCAGACATCCGTCACACATGCCTTCACTGGAACAGACATTTATATCTACAAGCGGCTTCTTAGAGCTACGGCTTGTTCAGGACCGTCGTTAGTAAAGTCTACGTGAATTTCTAACCTCTATAAAGACTCAGGTGCAGGGTTGGGGCTGGTGGTCTTGGTGTATTTTATTGTGTGGTATAAGTGGTAAGTTCCCGACCCCGTTAGGACTCTCCCCCAAGCAGACTCTCCGTCCTCGTCCTGTATGTGTTTGGTCTGGTTGTAGTTTCTTGGACAGTGTTTTCTCCTGTTAAGCTCTGTGTGTTGACACCCTGGTGTAGGAGTGCACAGCTGTCCAGCAAAGTTTACCCTACTCAAACACACCCGATTCAACTCGTTAGTGTGTGTGTGTGTGTGTGTGTGTGTGTGTGTGTGTGCCCTCCAGGACTGGAAATGTGGACCTTGCACTAGAGTCACATTATTCACTTCTGAAATCAGGGGGATTAAATCGTTTCTCCTGCTTCTGTTGGAAGACTGTAGACAGAAGACTGTCTACTAGATTCTGGAACATTGCTGTGAGGATCTGATTGCATTCAGCAACATGGTTAGTGAGGTCACAGTGTTGGACGATCACCATCCAACTCATTCCCAGCTCCCCAACTCATCCCAATAGTTCTGTATGGAGCTCCATCATTCCAGAGAACACGGTTCCTGCTCACAGCTCAATGCTCAGAAGAGTCAGTTACACTGATGGAGTTCAATTGTATGTTAAAGGGACAGTCTTATGATGGTTGGGTTATTAGCCTTTCTTTACATGCTAAGATATTCACCGTAACACAAGTCTGAACTTTTGCATTTCCATTTCTGTTGCGTTTCCTTACCACACTTAGGATGAAGTACGTGCTGACAGCCAGCAGAGGCGCTGCAGCTGAGAAAGCCAGCAGATGCTTCTGGATTGTGCTCTTCTCCAAGCCTGCATGCATGAGGAAAGAGACAAGACCAAACGCGCTGGAGCCTGAAGAGAGAGAGAGAGAGAGAGAGAGAGGGAGAGAGGAGGAGAGAGAGAGAGACATAGAGAGAGAGACAGAGAGAGAGACAGAGAGACAGAGAGAGAGAGACAGAGAGAGAGATTTGTTCTGTTTGTCTGGTTCATTTTCATCAGCAGTATCGATATCAATGTGGAAATACAAGGTTTTGTTAGAAAAGCAATGCTCACCTAATTAATGTTAAAGCACAGACATGCAGACAGAACTATCACGATTGTCTTACCTTGTGCAGAATCACAGCGAAGAAGACAATGACCTGAACTGACGCTTGAGAGGAAGCCACTGCTGCACCTAAAGCCACACCATCAGCTGCAGAACAGAATACAGTGATTAATAAAGCTACTGAAGACTCGCTGCTCCGCTGGAAACACAGCCTTCTGCCACGTATGACAGTGAGGTTTATTCCTGGAAGCAGATTTCCAGAGATAGCTTATCTCCATTCGTCTGCTCCTCTCTTTGATGGGATACAGACCGAAGAATTCCGTACACAAACAAATCTGCACCACAGCGGAATACAGGGAAAACCAATCCCACTGTCCTGTTTTCTCAGGAACAGCTCTGAATTCCAGCTGAATCCACTTCATCAGCTGGCTGTGACGTGTGACTGTAGCAGGAGAAACGTCATAACCGTGAACTGTAAAGAGCCGTAAACCGTACCTGCAGCGTGGACGAGGAGACCCAGCGTGGCCGTGATGCTGCTGCCACTGTATAAACTCGGCCGAGAGACTGAATGAGGAGAGATGGAGGTGGGAACAGAATGAGCATTAAACTGGAACTCTTACAGTGAGACGGCATCAGGAAGCAGATCGTATTGGAGTGAAATGTGCAGCCTGGTGCAGCTTTGAAGGGGGCGTGGCTTCAGTATCTGTGGGTGAATGTTCGATTCTATTATTATGATTCTGATTATTGTTATTAAAATCACAATAATACCAAAACATTGGGACAGGTCTACACGTTATCCTTCAGCCACACCTCTAACGAGCCTTCCAGACAGAGAAGAAGAACAGAAGTGACTCTGAAAACTGGTTCACCTGGTCCAGAGCAGTAATCAGCAATCTGGTCGACCACAAACATGAGAGTAAAGCCGAGCACCAGAGACAGTCCTATGAAGAAATGTGGACGCAGGCCTTTTTCTGTGGACGGCTCAGAGGTTGAGCTGGCGTCTGTGGTGTTTAGCTGATTTCTAACAGAGGAGCAGAACGAATCTGCAAGCAGAAGAAAGGGCAGGAATTACCTTCAGGCACATATTTAACCTGAAATGGAAATAATAAAATACAGCAAAGTGTAATAAATTAAATGAAAAGGTTAATTTATGATTTATGAATCAAATTCGCAGTAAACCTTCCTTCACCACTCATACCAGCAGAATCTTACCTCTCCATGACTCCTCCACTAACTCCACTCCTTCTGGGATGATTATAGCGAGGGCGGTGCCACACAGAAGCCCCGCCCCCAGCACGCTCACAAACTGCAGCTTCTGCTGTGGAGCGAAATTTCAAACAAATGAGCATTTAACCACAGGAGGGCGCAATAACAAGTCAGCATTAACAGTTCCGTTACTTAAACACGGTGTAAGTTTCAGTACTACACTGATACTGTCCATTGTAGCTATGTCGTTATGTACGTTTACACCCGTCAGTGTACGTGATTATAATATCAGAGTGAAGGAAGAGTGGGAGGAAACTGTACAATACAAAGGAGGCTCTAGAACCCTGTTGGTTCTCTAGTCTGGATGTAAGATGAGACACTGTTGGTCGTGGAGGTACAGGTTCCATATGGGAAGGTGTAGATGTTGCAGCTGGGCCTGTAGATCCTGCACACTCATAGGTTACCAAAGCTGGCGTCCAGCGTATCACTATTAGGGGTGAGTGTCTGTTGACGCTTGCCAAAGGCTCACACCAGCAGTTGGGTCAGCTCACCCCGGGGAGTCTGTCCTCAAACCTGACCCGTCGTCAGATCCCAAACAGAACCTGCTTTCATGGCTAAGGACGACACGGTTGAAGGCCTGGTGGCGTGGTTCGGTAACGGTCTGGATGAACGAACGATGTTCCCTCTCAAAACCCGTCGGCCGGGCAAAACGTCTCAGAGTGTGTCGAAGAGACGATTGGGTACACGACCCAAAAGCAGCCTCCCAACAGTGACTGTATGACCACAGGGGGGAGCACTGAGCGCCCTCTTGTGGCAAGAGCACGATTTACATATCATTTGCATATCATTTACATACTTCAGCACAATAATCATCAAAGAGCAGAAAGATTAAAGGTTTATTGGGAAACGCTGTGCAGAACCCGTCAGAACCCGCTCTCACTGTCTGGACGCTGCACAGCTGCTGGTTCGGTACCGTTAGATCCGCGCTATCAGGTGTTCTGCCGAATCGCACTACCCGTCGGAATGCGCTTCCTCTGCGCATGCGCACTGCCGCTAGTGTATATATTTTAAAATAAAACTTATTTTTATATTTATGTTAATATTTGTGTGTTTTCTGATGAATGTGATTCAGGATCCGCGCTGAGCTTCATGTTTTATATAATAATAATAATAATAATAAAGTCTTTTATTTTATATTTTAATGTAAAGTGTGTTTTAGTCTTTTCTGATGTTAAATATGATCTAAAGTCATTTTCTCTGACTTGTTCAGTAATTAATTAAATACTGGGTCAGAACCTCCTCCAGCAGCAGCGCTGGTAGCACAATTCGGCACCGTGACACAAACCGACACAACACAGCGCGGAGCCACAGCGAGTCCGGACCGGGACTGGGACCGGACCGGAACCGGAACCGGGACGTGCTCACCTGGGAGAAGTTGATCAGAACCGGGATGAGTCCCAACACGAAACATCCTCCGAACATCGCCATGGAAACCAGAACCACCGCGAGCGCTCCGTCCATGGCTGGGTCAGTCCGGTCCTCTCATGCTCCGGTCAGATCCGCGGGACGTGGACCGAACCGCTGCGTCGCTCAGCTCAGCCTCCACGTCGCCTGATCCGGCTCCTCTAGCGGCCGAGCGCGGAACTGCAGCCGCGACCAGCTGTGATCATGAGACTGCAGCCTGACAGCCCTGAGGAGCCCACAGCCCAGATGTTCAGAGCTCCATCACAGACCTTCTGCTCCAGCAGGGCATCACTGAGACACTGAATACTAAATATCTGAATGAGAAAGGCCAGTCAGAGTTTACCAAGCGCCGCTCTTTACTTATTTTTAATGTAGAGACTGAAATGAAGCCGTAGATCTTTGGTCAGAAGGTGAAGATGAGTGTCTGTAAGCCGAGACTCTGAACTGTGTTGATGATACTTTATTATTTGGCTTATTATTGTGATAAAATATACCAGAATCATCATACGGACTTCATTGTTCTGAAGATCCCGTCGGTGGGATCCATGCAGATTTCTAAAACTGCTGGATGTATTTAGTTCAGAGACAATGTTTCAGGTAATAAATCTGTTTTATTATGATGATGATGATGATGAAATCATATGTGTACTGTGCAGGTGTGTGACGGCCTTCCAGAGTGACACAGCTGAGTGTGTCACTTCGTGACTTCGTCCTCACTGTGAGGACATTGGTCTCAAAAGGGTTAAATCACTTACAGCTGTATGTGTGAACTCTGTAAAGTTAATTCTTAATTCTCTTTATTTATTTCTATAGAATGTCCTATATTTTGTAGTATATTTAATGCCCTTTATCTGCTGTAACTTCAAATTTCAAGATAATAAAAGTCTTTTCTGAAATATAATAATAGAGATAATAATAAATATGTATTTTATACACTATAATAAAGTTTTGTCTGAAAGTATAGAATAAGGTTTTAATCTGGATTCTCGTGCTTTTACTCTCCTTTATATCTAAAACAAACACACACTGACTTACTGTCACAGGAAGCTTCCAGAACAGGCCTGTTTGACCGGTTTGAACGCTGATCAGATTGCTGTTCAGTTCGTCCAGACAACCAGGTTTTCTTTAGCTGGTCGTCTGATTTCATTATTGATCTCTGAAGAATTTAAGTGTATAAGAGTATAAATGATATCATTACTGACGATCTGATAGCTTTAATATTGACTTTATAAAGCACTTTGTCACACACCCCACAGGTATTTATCGCCCGATCATCCACATCCAGCTCCATCTGCAGGAGCCTGAAGTTACTACCACCTTGTGACCCAATCTGCCACGTGTGATCAGTCCAGGCAGAGGGAGGTGGTGTAATGGGGTGGAGGACGTTATCTAGGCAGACTTCGGACCCGTTACAGGCCTTCGTTCAGTGTAAATGTTGTTTTAAAATTGTATAAATTAACCCAGAAAGTTATTAGAAACAGACAGAAATCCTTTACTGGTAGGTTCTCGTTCTCTTGTCCACAGTGGAACAGCAACTGAATTATCACTTTAATACGATACTAGTACTAGTCCAGAAGTGGGAATTTCAGGTCCAGCAAGACTAAGCCCAAACCAGGATTTTGTTCTGCTCTGCTGTGGCGGGTTTTGACACCTCTGCTACAGCCTCAAATATTTGTAACACTGATTCCACAAGAGGTTTGAAGCATTCCTTAGAGATCCTGCTCCATGTTGACATGTTTGTGTAACACACTTCCTGCAGGGCTTCACGAGAACTTTCATGCTGTGAATTTCCTGTTTTTCCACGTCCCAAAGACGTTCTACTGGATTCAGATCCAGTGACTGAGAAGGTCTCTGAACACTGAACGCTTTGCTCATGAAAAACGTTTGAGAGGACATGCTGCGAGATGTTGGAAGTAGTCGTTAAAACTGGTGGAGAACCAAGACCAGAGTCCAGCCGATTTCTGATTTACCTGCTGAAACACTGACTATCCCTGGCCTTTAACAGGTCAGCTGATTCAGGCAGAGCAGGACATGTCTGATGACAGTTCAAACAGACAGGAAAATCAAGCGTTGAGTAAGATCTCCACCCCATTACACCACCTGCACCACCAGCCTGGACTGTTGACACAAGGAGGGTTGGGTCCATACCTTCATGCTGTTGGTACCAAAAAGGTGTGAATAAGGACACTGTTGGCTGGATATTTCTGGTTGGGGTTTAAACACTCCAGCAGCACTGCTGCGTCTGATCCACTCGTACCAGCTTAACACACACTAACACACCACCACCATGTCAGTGTGACTGCAGTGCTGAGAATGACCCACCACCCACATAATATCTGCTCTGTGGTGGTCCTGTGGGGTCCTGATCATTGAAGATCAGGGTGAAAGGAGGAGAATAAAGTCTGCAGAGAAACAGATGAACTACAGTCTGGAATTATAGAACCACAAAGATCTCCTGTATGATCAGAGGAGCTGATAGGATGGACAGAGAGAGGAGAAAGAAGGAGGTTGTTTTAATGAACCATTTGATGCTTTGTACCCCTGACCAAAACATCCCAACACCCAACTCCAGCACTTAGCAGAGAAGGCTACTTTTATTGTTCAAAGACAGAGAAGATTCTAGGGGGGACATTTTCCAGAGGGAGGGAAGGTCCAAATACAAAAATGCTCAACACAGTAGTACTGTTACCATTCCAGAGCTGCGAGAAAGGGATGAGAGTCGGAGAACAAAAAAATAAAATATACACTATATGTCCAAAGGTTTGTGGACACCCCGTCTAATGAAGCTGAAGCCATTGCTGACACTGTAGAGAAGTACTGCCAGTAATGAGTTGGGGTGACCTCACTACCACTAGCTCTCGTCACTTAATGCAATCAAATCCTCACAGCAATGCTCCAGAATCTAGTAGACAGTGTTCCCTGGACAGTAGAGACAGTTGCTCCAAGCAGGACAGGTCTTTTTAATTCCCTTGATTTCAGAAGAAACAATGAATGAGCAGGTGTCCCAATACTTTTGTCCATATAGCGTATAGTCAACCGTACACTTGGATTAAGTTTACTGGTTCAGTTTACACGTAACTTAAAGACCAGTTTAGTGTTCAGAGTAGTGCACAGAGTCTATTTACACAATGTTAGACACTCCAACAGCTCTGTCCACAGGCACAAGGTGTCAGTGTGAGCAGCATCGTGAGACAAAGACCTCAGAAGGTCCGAAACGATCAGGACCAGCGTCCTGAGATCACACCACAGGACCTTTCAACCGTGAAGCTCTCCTACGTTCATGAATTCTAAATAAACTGTATAGGACAGGGCCGCCCTGTCTCTCCCAGTTACTCTTCCACTCGTTCTGCTTTGTCTTTAGTCATAGGGACGGATGCGTCTCGCTCAGCGTCTGAACATCTGTCTGGGTTCTGTTAAGTGGAATCAGACAGGTCTGGAGAACGCTCGGTGACCGGGTTAAAGGGGAATTTTGGGGGTGAAACGTTCCCCCGTAGAAGAACATTCAGCTCAGAAACAAGGGGATGAAATGTCTACACATACAATAAAAATACAAATATAGAAAAGAAGCTTTGAGGACGAATTGGTCTGAAAATGACACAGTGATGCACAAAAATACTTTAAAGGCCAAAATCAGCCTCATTTACGAATTTACCACCTTCTTCCTTAAATTAGCGTCGTAACCGCGTCTACGTCGGGCTCCTGGTGTGTTTACAGTGCAGAAATGTTCACAGCTCTGCTCTTATGATGATGGAGTAACTTCTCATGAATGAAACGTAAAAAACACCTCAGAATCTGAATATTTGTGGGTTTAAAGAATCTTCTTGTAAAGAACAGGTGACAGAGGCTCTTGTTTCAGACAGTAATTCATATCATTATTTTATGATGTAGGTTCTGTAGCATCACAGACTGTAAACTTCTGAGGCCGGATTAAAAAAAAACTGCAAGATTAGAAACTTAACCATCTTCAGACAAAGAAACGAGAAAGTTCATAAGAATGTTCTTAAATGCACATCTTCAAAAATTCTCTTAAAACGGTTTCATGTAAATAAATTCTGTAACTCGTCTGATCGTTTCAGAGACCGACCTTCTGACCTCTAACAGTCTAAGCATCTGAAGACACTTTTACATTTTACAACAAAGATATTCATTATAAAAGTACGTTATTCTATAAATAAACACTTACAGATGCGACTAAATGGTTTATTAATCTCTCAACAAATTTTTGATCCTACTTTTTATAATTATGACCATTTTTCAATGATAAATATTTCAGTAATGAAACGCCAGCACACACAGCGAGAAGCAGCAGACAGTTCCTCGATTTTAGAAGAAACCGTCAATGAGCAGGTGTCCCAATACTTCTGTCCATATAGTGTAGGTTAGTTATTACTCCTGTTATAGGTAGAGTTCGCTGTGTGCGATTGGTTGCTGCTTCACAAATATTTAGTGACAGTAATGTCTTAAGAAGCATCATTTAATACTTAGTTGAGACGTTACTAAACCATTTATTAATGTTTATTACTGTTCGTACAGTTAATGCACTCTTACTGTAGAGTCCTTACGTCTCCACTATCAGTACTTTAAGAACGATCTCCACTTTAATCCGTCAGTCTGTAGTTCAGCTGATCTCGGTCTCAGATAAGTGAGAGGACTGTTCTGTGAAAACTTCAGAAGAAAAATCTGAAAACTCTCGAAGATTTTTGAAGAATTATTGACCTTCTAAGCATAGAGTTAAGAAAAAAAGGAGGCTTTTGTTAATCCGGTCCCGGTTCCTTTCTCCAAAATGACTCCAGAACGACGTGGTTTACAAGTTTACGATTTAATTACAACAACAATTAAACCCCTCTTATTGTTTTAGATTTCTCGTACACCTTCAGGGCAGAGCAGATTTCATCAGGAGCTTCTGTTTCTGAGTTAATGAAGATAAAACTATTAGACGTTAACAGGACAGCGACAGACAGCAGCCTCGTAGCGATTTGAGGAATAAATAAAATCGGTCAGATACGCAGCTCTCATGCTAGAACGTGCAGGAAACTGACAAACACACAGTCCGTCTTTGAGAACATCCACCGGGTTACATACCGTTACAGTCAGGTATTAAAAGTGAGGTGAGAAAAGCCTCACCGCGGACGTACTGCAGTCCTTTCACTAACGAACAGCACTCCGAGTGATCCGTTTGAGAACGTGCGGCGGTGCAGTGGAACCTCTGCAGGACACGGAGACGGGTCTCCTGGTTCACCGATTCGTTTCTGCAGGCGGTTCTGTACATTCCTTCAGCGAATCAGTGGGGTTATAGGAAGTGGAGGAGAGCAGTGAGGTGTTTAGTGGCTCAGTCTGGAGGTCGTGTTCATTCATCTGCTGTAGGAAAGAAGGACTTGGTGTTTGCAGCGGAAGATGTGCAGGACCAGCTCGTCCAGATTGCTGAAATAACACCGATGTGCTGCAACTTGCATGTGCACCTAATGGAGAGCAGGCCTGGTGGAGTGTTTCAGAGGGAACCCTTTTGTACTACTGAACACTAATGTTGAAACAGAGAAGAGGAGAAGTGGTTTTAGCCCATTACTACATTAACTGATGATTAAACGTAAGAACCTTTAACCGTAGAACCGTTCCAGAGAAGGACTCGTAATGCACAACAGCTCAACGTATAAATATCACAATCAAACAGGATTGCATAACTCCTTCGCCCGAAAGCAAAAAACCAAACCTTTCTTAATGACGCGAAAGTGATGAACGTTCGACTCCATCATCCCGCTGAGACGCACCATGGTTCCAGCAGGGCGAAGAGCCGTGGTGGATAATCCAGGTCCAGCAAATCAGAATCTGCATCAGGATTTTGTTCCAGCTGCCTGGTAATCCAGGTCCACCACTTTCATATTAGGTGTTATCGTTTGGAGAATCGTGAAGGCTCTTACTCCACCTTGAGTTCGGTTCGGTAATAATGGCTTGGCAGGCTGAGGCGCAGCAGAGCCGTCCAAGCAGTCGGAACCAAAATCCTGGATTATGACTCGCTGGACCTGGAAAACCCACGTGGGCGACTGCGAACCTGTAAACAGGGATATCCGTGGGCTGTGAGGAAGCAGCGAAGTTCCCTAGCGAAGGTTAGTCTTGAGTTTCTGAGTTAGTGTGTGACCACAGGTGGCCTTTTTCAAGTCAAGTAGGAGAGGAAGGGGTCAAGTCTGTTAGTATGTTCAAGCCGCCCTCGAGGCCCAATGGAAGGAACGTATCCAGGTGTGTAAGGATAGCAAAAGGGTCCTGGAGCAGACCTTCAACCCAGCTTGGTGCGGTCTGTTTGGTTTGCTATATAGTCTGGCTAGCTTGACTCACGCCACGGCGTGGCGCGCTCCTTGAGAGGTCAGTGGTGCACCTCGTTATCGATGAGGCTGTCCTCTCCTGATTGGAAATCTGCCTCGTTGATTACAGAGCTTGTGCCAAGAACCTCCTCGTCCTGCGAGGATACCTGACCGTCGTCCTCGACGTTCCCTGAGGCCGTCTCCTCCGAGGTCTGCTCCTGGAGGACTTGAGCGATGTACTTCTGCTGATGGGGAGGAAAAGGTACAGGTGTTAATCTCACATACCTCTTGGTCATTACAGACAGAGACGCAGACACGTCTGGCATGAGAGACACCACTTCTGTATGAGTAGATCAATAAATACTGATCAGATCAGACTACAGTTATCATCAGCTATTGATCCTGATCACCTTCATCTTCCTTCACTACAGAAGTGCAGTCCCACACGTCCTGGGGAAGCATTTTTTTTATCTTCCAATCCTGTTAAACGTGGTCAAATTTCGAACCAGAGTTTGACCAGAACTGTGTCCATTAATCTAAATTAGAGGTCTGTTTTGAGTTTTATGTGGTGAAATATGACCAACAGTGGAGTGAAATAAACGAGCGTACACGTCTACAGTGTCGCCGAACTAAACGACAGATAGAGAGACTCACCGCAGATTTGGCAGGTGGAGAAGCTCCAGGCGGCTGACCGTTCTCTGCACCGTCCACTTCTTGGGTGTCAACCTGTCAAACACAGAGTGAATCGCGTGGTCTCAGACAGGAGCAGGAAAACAGCCGCGGCCATTTATACACTAAGACTGGACTCACCTTGTAATTGTGTGCACTTAAGTACTTAAAATGACCAAAGACCACATGAGACAGGCAGATTATGATGGTGATGATCAGAATCACAAACGTGAACATTGAAGTAGCTGCATCGAATCCTGGGAAGAGGAAATGACAGAAAAATAGAGTTAAGAATACTTCAATAATTCATTAATTAGTTAATTAAGAGTATTAATAAATAGAGTAGCTTTCAGGGCATCTTCACACCTGCAGTTCGTTTGATTTGGTCCTAATTAGGCCTGTTAGGACAATTAAGTTAATCCATTCCCGTATGGTATATATGGTATACGGGAATGGCTTCAACCCTTTTCCTGACCTCAGTGTCCCTCGTGATTTTCTTGCACATTTGAATGATTGGTATGATTTAAAAACAGGGTTTTTATTCATGTAATTACATTTACATTACATTTAATTCCAGTCTGAATCTGAATATTCCTCGTTTTTAAAGGCGAGTGCTCTTTAAAGGGGTGTAAATCACATTATTATACTATGATTTATTTAACTTTATTATATCAGTGGCTGAAACTGTCTGAAAATAATGAATGACGTTATTTGTGGGACAATTTTTTGTCCAAATAAAAATGGACATCGTTGCAGACCTAGTCCCAATCAGTAAAGAAGTCTGTACACGTGGAGCGTTTCCCAGGTGCTTCAGTTTGTTTTCACACACACAACAAACAACGTGACCATGTTCTCTCTGATTGGTCAGACCCGTGTGGGGCGGAGCAGGAAAGTTTGGGGCCAGATGTGGTGCAGATGTGGTGCAGATGTCAGCTGCAGAGCTGGTGTTTATTCATAGCTGACCAGTATACCAGTTTAGACTACCCCTGCAGAGCCGCTCAGCTCCTTCCTGCCCAGTACACCTGACAGTCGGGTCGGACCGTGGTCAGATCACACTCTCACCTCTCCGTTCCGGAGATCACATGGTACCAGAGCGAGGCCGCCTCCTTTAAAGGGTCTTGGTGCGGTTGTTTTGGTCCGCATTAGAGTGCGATTACTGTTTTTAAACCGGATCGAGAGTGAAAATGTCCCGGTGATCAGTATTCAGAGCTCACCTGACCGTACGGTGGAGAAGAAAAGCAGCCAGAAGAGGCACAGGATGGGTGCTGCCACCACCTGGTTTACAGCCCCAGAGTGGATCTTTTTGTCCAATCTGGAGGGCAGGTAGGCGTAGTACATGTTATATCTGTCCACCAAGTGCTTCAGCAACATGTACATCAGACCTAAACAGTGAAGACAGTTATGAGATCATTGTGGCAGAACACTCCCCTTCATAAATCCTCTTTAAATTCTGAGATGCTTTAATCTGGTTAAACACGCTGCCCTTTTCAGTATCGATCCAGCAGGGGGAGCCACAAACAGCTGAAACAGATCTATTTCAGTTACCACACCTCTCATCCTCACACAGCTCTTCTCTTTTCAAGGTGGAGATGTGGAGCTTACCGAAAGGAACGATGATTGGACAGGTGATGCTGTAGGTCATGACCACCGTGAAGACATTCATCAGCCAGGCGTACGCTGCTCCAAACTGGAACTCGTATGCTTGATGCTGCATTAGAACATCAAAAATATCAGCATGTTTTGCAGTTGTTCTAGATATGAGGGTCTACTTGACAGATTATACACACGACAAGGGCAACCCTGAACACACCCTTATTTCAAGATCAGCTTAAGATCATCTGGACATCTGATCTTCACTGTATCTACACTGAGAGATGGAGATGATGAAACTCAACACACTCGACTGAAGAAACTTTAAACATTTATAAACATTCTATTATATAAACATTAATAGAAATGTTCTCTTATTATGAGGATAAAGTTCAGACCCCTCTGTCCTAATATCTGTTTCTCGTCCTTTGTCTGGAATAATGTCAGTGAGATGTTTCTAGAACCGTCTACCGTCTCTGACATCGACTGGAAGAACGACGTTCCCACTCCTCCATGCGGAATTCTTTCAGCTCTGTGATGTTTCAGCGTCAGTCTTTGTACAGACGCTCTTCCGTTCTCCTCAAACCCCCTCTGATACAATAAAGATCTCATAGTGGTTTCTATGATGGAGAGATCTCCACACCCTGCTGCAGCAGAGCAGCTCCAAACCATCTCACTTCATCACTGCAAACACAGAAGGTCTCAGGGAGCTGTTTGGATCTGTCCATGTTGATCCCACTCAACGATCAAGAGCAAACCAAACTGATGTCTGAGGTTTAAATGAGACAGGCTCCTCACTAATGATGGTTTAATCATCAGCTGTTAAAGACAAAGTCCTTCATGGCGTGTCCAAGTTTCCAAACAACTTTATTGTCTGCGGATCTCACACTGATGGCCTGTTTATTAGGGTTACTAAGGTATGCAAAGAAGTCACGGTAACTGCCCCCTGAGGCCAACTGAGAGGCTCCAGCACGGCTGCGTGAGGGGAACAGACAAAATGGAAATGAACCAGGTTCTGCTCAAATTAAATTATGACCCAATGGTCCACGGATATCGATACGTGGCCAATCAAACACAGCTTTGCTTAAAGAGGGTGATGTTACTGCACAGAGCAGGGCAGATCACTCTGTGGGTTTGGAGGTTCTCCTTGGAACAGAAGAACATCCACAGTTCTGTGTTTGGATTCCTGCAGCGTTCTGCGCAGGACATAAAGAACAGCCCTGAAGTTTGGCTAAGTGTGATTCTACAGTCAAATCCCAAAATGACCCACCCTGTCAGGACTCCAACCCACTACTCCACTAGGAGAGGCTCCTCTGGAGGTAGATTATTCAATTGATAATGATCTTCCAGTTCTTCAATTAGCTCTAAACGTTATACACTCACTGTCAAAATAAACAGATGCACCCAGAAGTTCGAAGACAAGTACGCGACTACACTGGCAGTTCAGACAAGAGAGAGCGGCGTGAGAAAGTCCACTACCTTCTTCACGTTGCGTCTCTCAGCTGCAGATCGGGCCAGGAAGAGGCGAATCATGTACATGAGCAGACCTGGAATCCGTAACAGGTCCATGGCGTTACCGATGAAGGCCGAGGCGATGACGTAGTTAACAAAGAAAGCTCCATTGTCGGGGAGGAACACACATCTGAAAGCGAGGAACACAAACATGAAGCCATAAATATGATGTTCCGTTCAGATTTAAAAACAGGCAAATTAACATGAAACAACCAACACATCGTACCAATATGATGAATGTTCATATTTGGAGAAACTCGGTCAGTTTTACCATAATTATGTGTTAAAACACACTGATCTTTGAACTTTCACCTCCTTCTGGAGAAAACCGGTCAGATAGAACAGCTTGATCCCACAAAATCCATCAATACTGAATGTTACCGAACAGATTAAGGAACTGAATCGAATTATGAAATCTAAATCTAAAGCCATTTTTCTACGGAGCAGAAGAACCTTTCATTCCACAAACTTACTCAAATCTCACTTTAGCATGATCCAGGAAGGTGTTGTCAAAAAGCCAGCGAAAGAACAAATCCAAACTAGGATGAGAGAGAATAAAGACAGAGGACGTTGCTGAGTAAAACATGGACAAACGGTTAAAATAGTAAGAAAACACTCATTTCCAAAGAGAGACAAAAGCTCAGGAACGAGACAAACGCACTGATCTCATCTGCAAACCTGCAGGCTGTGTTTCATCTCGACTCTGAGCTGTTTGAGGAGCAGACATACCTGCTGAGTCCCAGTGATGGCAGCAGCAGAACCATGAAGATGAGAAAAGTGTAGCACTTGTGCATGGTGGTCCTGTTCTCTCCAGAACTGTTAGGAGCAAGTCCCAGAGAAGGTGGAGTAAGAAGACAAAGTGATTAATAACTGAACATTAAGAAGCCTTCAGGGTTTTAAAATTGATGTTTTCTTTGACACATGCCAATAACACCTTCTCTAGTGCTGTGGTTCTCAACCTGTTGGTGGAAATATATTCCACACCACTACAGGGTCACTGACAGATGTGTATAAAGACCCCCAGAATTGGGCCGTGGGACTCCGTCCAGTAGCTGTGGGACTGTTTCAATGCTGTTGTTGTGGTTGAATTCAATTAGAACAGTCTTACAACCAGGAACAGCGTATTTGTCACTGCCACTGAAACGTGAAGAGGACACAGAACTGCACAATGTGTAATGAAACTGTGTAATTTTACTCTACTCCCTCAGTCCACATGCAATATCTACTCCTTCGGCTGAAATAATGTCAGTGAGATGTTTCTAGAACCGTCTACCGTCTCTGACATCGACTGGAAGAACGGCATTCCCACTCCTCCCTGCGGAATTCTTTCAGCTCTGTGATGTTCTGATCTGGTCATGTGAGCAGTTGTTTTAAATGTTCTCCACTTGTAAATGATGTTCCCTCCAAATCATTGAGATCAATTAAAATGTATTACAAGATTATTAAAATGTCTTTATCGCAACAGAACAGCAGACACAGTCTCCATAAGTGTGCCTAAACACTGTACCATCTCAATGTCCCTAAAGTTTGTAATTCCATAGCCAAGAGGTTGAGGACCACTGCTCTAGTGTGGCTCAAACTGGTGTGTGTTGGAAACATAAGAAGTGGGAGAGTGAGTGTGTACCGTGTCCAGTGGGCCTCGAAGAAGGCAGAGTAGTACACGATGGTGGGCAGCAGGGCGGAGAAAGACCACAACAGCAGGGTGGGGAAGAACTGGGTGATAATGGGAGTCTGGAGGTCCACACCCAAGCAGGACAGTGGAGGGGAAGGGAACACAGTGAGGACAGCAGTGACGAGGATCATAATGACTATGAGCACATTTGGATCAATGCTGTTCATTATGTCATTTTTCATAATGAACATGTTTTACTTGCACATGGTTTAAAACAACAACTGGTAACACACTCCTTCTCAAAGTTCTAGATCAGTGGTTCTCAAGCCTGGTCCTGGAGTACCACTGCCCTGCTCGTTTTAGAATTTTCCTTCCTGGACACTCCCAGTTCATCTCAGCAAGGGCTCGTCAGTTAGTTGGATCAACTGCTGTAATAATTCTCGAAAACAAGCAGGGCAGTGGTACTCCAGGCGCAGGATTGAGAACCACTGTTCTAGATAATGGGTGCCAAACCCTGCAGAGATGCTGTTTTCTTTCCTCTAGAACAGATTACACCACAAGATGGGCTTCTGAGCTGAATTTGTTCTGCTCGATGATGCTGAATGGAGAAACTCTGCGGTGGTCAGCTAGGACTGGGGTCCATCACTCTTGTCATAGTTTGGCAGCATGTTCCCAATACACAACATCGGGGAACCGAGGAGGACAAGACCCATCCCTTATCCCTGCATTGCTTACTTACATTCAGGTACTCCACAGGCTTCGTGACGTTGAATTTGTCCATGGTGGAAATGATGATAGCAGGAGTAGTGAGGAAGAAGAGCAGGAGGAAGAGCATATTGTTGATAATCAAGCAGCGAATCCACCAGCTAACACCACCCAAAGACAGGTGCTCCCTGCAGAAGACAGTACAGCGTGTTGGATGAAGAACCCTCCATAACTTCTGGATTGTATGATATGAGATGGGGATGTGCTTATGTCTCAAAGGACCCCTGAGAGCAGGGATCTGCATGTAGTTAAGGAGCTGTTAAGGAGTTTACCAGTAGATATTCTGTGGGTCAGGAGCGTAGGTCACTGTCCATTTGTGGGTTTGAAGGATGCTGCTGAACGGCGAGGATTTGGGCTCCCGTCGGCAGTTACAGCCGTGACACTGACACGCGTTGAAGTCCTTTAGAATACTGCGGACGTGGTGGAAATAGGAAACGTTAAATAAATCTACAACATTAGACACCAGGACAAAAAACAAGTCTCCTTGTGTAAATTCAGGCTCCTGCAGATGGTGCTGCACAAGCATGATGGGGTTATAAATACCTGTGGGGTGTGTGACGGGATCATAGATGGAGAAGAGGTGGTGCAGGGCAGTGAACGTCTTGTTGGATTTGAGGAAAATGGGTCCCAATTCTGATGTTAATGATTATCTAAAAGGAGTCGTTTGGACCATCACAGTGTGAAGGAAGGAGCTGAATCTGCAGGTGTATGGAAGCATCACTCATACTGGTCTCCCAGCAGAAATCCCAGTTTAGAGTCGTCAGAGAATTTGAGTGGCCCACAGACAAAAAGAACGAAGGACTCTTACTCCACACTGTTCCATACGTTGATGGTCTGCAGCTGGTGTCCTGTGAAGTTTTCTTTCAGGAACTGGTTGTGAAGGACCTGTGTTCACTTCTAGAACCAAAACGATTTTCATGAAACATGCTGGTGGTCCTCCTATCTTCAGTTTTTGGGCCAGAACGTTCTACGGACTGAGATCTCTGCCGCTGCTGGTAGATCCATACGAGCGATGCTTACACACACCTGCAGATTCAGCTCCTTCCTTTACACCTGATGACCTTTAGTCCAAATGAAGTCACTTCTTTTATCATCTGCTTTCCACAGATCCAACACGAAGTTCACTGCGCTGTGCCGCCTTCTTCTCGATCTATGAATCCCACCGCACACCCCACAGGTATTTATATGAAACACACTGTCTGTGTCTGCTGAATTCTGGACATTCAAACCTACACTGCAGTCATGGTTTCATTCTGGAAGGTGACGAAGGCCATGCCCAGAGGTTTCGTGTTGACCTTCTCTCTCTCCTTCTTATACTCCTCCCTCAGGTTGGCCTCCAGTTTAGTGTAGTATTCCACCGCCTCCTCCTGCACAACACAATGACATTAACGGAGGGGTCCTCGATTGTGGTCCTGGTCTTTCTCCAGCACGATTAATTCAACTATTGATGACATCATAAGGACTAATAATACATAATAATGAACAGATTATAATACAGATTATAAGCAAGCATGCAGTTACAAGGTCTGTGTGCATTTGCACATCTGTGTCAGCAAGGAATGCAACTGTAGATGAATGCTTTCATTGGGAGGAGTGTCCATGAGACTTGCCTAAAATCAATAAATGAGATGATGCAGCGCGATACACACACACACACACACACACACACACACACACACACACACACACACACACACACACACACAACGAAGCAACAGTTCAGCAGGGAGTGTGCAGCTAATGAGGTCACTAGGGGATCTGCTGACTGAAGCGCTTTGAGCTCTTCAACACAGTTGCAGCAGCTGAGAACATATCCTCCTGTGGGAAGACAAATAAACTCAGCAGAGCCTGTCCAGCAGCAGTGCTGCGTGAAGCAGAAAACGGTGAGTGACGGAGCGCCGTTTCTGAGAGAGCGGAGGAGGTGGGATCGAGAGTCTGAGAAAACTTACATCTGAGAGAGAAAACTGTGTGTGATGAAGAGGGGACTTTTAAACGGGTAAACGTGGGCACACCGTCACGGCCACTTACGGCCAACGCTGGCACCCCTTCACTTCCTTCAGTAAATGTACCACTTCTCCCAGACGACTGTAAATAATTCACCCCTAAAGACTGCACTCTGTAGAGTGTTGTCCCCCCGGACACCAAACCAGTGACACACACACACACCATCCGCTCACACTCTTTACTGGGATTAAACCGTACACGGATGGTAACCTGCATAACATATGACTTCACTTTTTATATCTTGTACAACGTAAATCTTGAGATGGTGGTATTTATGATATTGGATATGATATCATAAATGATAACCCAGCCCTTAGATTTTAAGACAATTAATAGAAAATGCAAAATTACACACATTTTTGGGTGCAAACTAGTCTCGGAGTTGAGCCTCATTGGGTTAATAAGTGGTTGTATTTTCTATTTTTGTTGTTTCTTGATATTTCCACCACGTGGCACTTCGAGGGGGGGTGTACCGTGTGTCTGAGCCGTTTCCTGTTTGTGTTCATTAGTATCGTGTGAGTCCTGTGGTCCTACACTCGACTCACCTGCTCACAGCCCTTGATTACGCAGCAGCAGAGATGACCGCAGGGTTTGGGGTTGATCATAGTGGGCACGTGTTCCTTGGCCATCAGGTCAGTGTAAAATTTCTTGCTGCGCTCCGACTTTTTCCTGCAGTCCAAAGCACAGCAAACACTCTTATGGTCAACAGTCCATGAAACTAACCTTGCCAGTCAAGAACCTTTCACATCATCTAAAGGGAAACGGTTCCACTTCACTGTTTATGACAAATCAAGGCTTTACTCAGACAAAGTGTTTACCTTTCAGCCTCCAAATACATCAGTCTGGCTACGTCGTAACAAGCACGGGCCTCCAACACGACGCAGTTCTCGTACGCTTGCCTGGGAGTGAAGAAGAAGAGTCAGAAGAACAGTCACAGCGTCGGAACAGCCTACGGGCTCGGAAAACCGATGTTAAGATCATGTTTACAGAAAAGTGATTGAAATAGTAAATACTGCTCACATGACCTATATGAGCACCGGTTCACAAGCTGGGCTGAAAGTCATCCTTGCTGCACAATGATCTACAGTCATGTGACAAAGTTAGGACACGCCCACATTTATTGCGGCTTAAAATTAGAATCAGGGGCAGAACATCAGCTCTAATGATCAGACCATCGTTAGAGAGGACTTTGAAGGAGACTGTTTTATTTAAACCTCAGACATTAGTGTGGTTTGCTCTTGATTGTTGAAGTGAGTGGGATCATCATGGTCAGATCCAAAGAGCTCTCTGAGGTCTTCAGAAAGAAGGTTGTAGATGCAGATGAGTCTGAGAAGGGATTTAAAAAGATCTCAGAACAATTAGAAATCAGCCGTTCCACTGTCCAGAACATCATTCAAGTGGAGAACATTTAAAGCAAGTGCCCACACGACCAGATCAGACTGTCCTACAAGTTCAGCCCAAAAGCAGAACCACAAGATGAGCAAAGAAGGTCCATTAACCATAATCAAACCTGCAGCTGGGTCCTAATAAAGCACCCTGTCTTGTTTTTCTCCACTCATGCTTTAAATGATCCTCTTGGATTCTTGATCAGAGCTCCGTCTCAGTCCCTCGACTCTCCTGCCTACTCTTTTCAGCTGAACACCACTGTCTGTTGTCCGTTACTCTTCTCCTCTGAGTGAAGATAAACAACTCTTTCTGGTGATGAAAAGCAGACGCCCTTCCAGAATTCCAACCACACTACAGACTATTGAGTAGATGGACGTGGAGAAATGCATTCTCCATGGAGTGTTCAGACTCATGACCTGCGCCTGTCAGCTCATCTGGGTTCAATTACAGCAGAAAAGACTGTTTTTGTCCTGAACCGTTTTAGACGCTGAGAAATCAGAGCTGCTGAGGCATCGTGACGGCAGCCCGGTTGATCCGCGGTTCTGGAGAGTCTGCGTTCTGCGCAGTTTGCTCCAACAGACCTACTTAACCTGGCAATTAACAGGTGAGCTGAATCAGGTGTGCTCCAGCAAGAAAAGCCCAAAGCTGTGCAGGAGCTTCAGTAGCTTTGGCTGCACTTCACAGGTGAAGACATTTTTGGGTAATAAATGTGGAGGAGACAGTAACTTACTCAAAGTGCTGTTTAATTTGGATCTCTTCTGCATATTTGTTGATTCCGTTTATGAATAAAGTGCGCTTCACCTGTCAATCAGGGAAAAAAACGGTTTCAATATATGGCAGGATTTATTTTGGACATCTGATCGGAGAGATGACTAAACATGACTGTAGGACTGAAACAGGATTGCTGAGTCGGGAAGCAACCAGGAATTTGGGGAAACAAGCAAATCATTTATCCCGAACAATGACGTCCCCGACATATTGTGTGGACGTTCTGGGAAACACATAAAATAAAATAATCTTTATGCTACAAAAGAAGGATATAAGAACTGAATATCGATCAGATTATTATGAACCAACCAATAAACAGTTCGTTAAATTACATGCTTTAAAATTTGGACTTCCATCTTCAGTCTTTGGACAAATGTTGAATTTTGTTCTATTTCCGTTTCAGTCAGACATGTCCGTGCATCCCCGTCACCGACGGTATGAATGATGAAGTACTCTGAGGTCCACTCACCAAGTCGTCCTCCTTGTAATGCATCTTGGAGGTGTGTCGCCTCATGCTGTACACGGTCAGTAACAGGTAAAGAAATGCAAAGGTCGTGTGGAGCCACAGCAGATTATTCCTGTGCAAACGCAGAAGCATCATCTTAGTCGGCTTCATTTCATCACACGAAATTTGGATTCACAGAAAAATATACGTCTACAAATGGAGTGAAATGCAGCTATTTTAGTGCAGCAGCTGCAACACGTTCTACTCATCCAGACATCAAGTCCACAAGTCCATCAAGTCCCTGTATCAGCGTGCAGCCCTAGAAAGAATGCATGCAGTGAGGAACGGGAGAAAAGGTGCTCTACCCAGACTTCAAGTTGGCTATTGTTGTTCGGCCGAAACTGTAGGCATCGTTCTCTGTGAGAGGAACAGAAAGACATTTAAAAGGTCAGTCTTAAATTGTGGATCTCCACATTAAAACAAACACGGCGATGTAACGGAGATTAAACCAATCAGCTTCGAAACGGGAGACATTCCTTCATTGTAGACGTCTTTAAACCAAACACACACAAGCTTATCAACCCTGACGTCTCCCACCGTATACAAGGAGAACGCTCATCATATATGATTCTGTATTTCTGATTAAAAATGATCAACCTACTTTATACACTCTTAAAAATAAAGGTTCTTTGAGGGATGCTCTAAAAGTAACTCTCACCATGTCTTAAACGTCTTACACGTGGTGCAAAGTTCCTTCACCAACTCAAACAGCTGTTATTATTAAAATCCTTCCACTATAATTATATAAACAAATGTACTCGTGTATCTCAAAATGTGTCATTTTATGACATTTAACATGATTTATTTCAAGCATTATGTTTTAAAGTTGATTCATCTTTTGAAATTTAAAGTTCTAATATTCTGAGATTCTGATTTTCATGATCTATAAGCCAAACTGATCATCAGTAAAACCAAAAAGGGTTGAAATGTTACTTTAGAAATGATGAAAATAGAATACGACAGTTTAAATTTCTGAAACTGTGGTCACATATGAGCTTTTTAACCGTATTCTAATTCTAATCTGCTGAAAATAAAAACGAGACAGGAACTGAACCACGACCCCTCAGAGCTCAGGAAAGACAGGCTGATGTTAACACTGCGTCATCAGCTTCGTGAAATCTCTGAAATGACATTTAATAAATATATATATATAAACAGAACAAACTACAGTCAGTATGATCTGCTGAGATCTAATCAGGTGGAACTGGACGTACTAGAACCTTCAGTTTGGTAAAATCATCATTATTTTAAGTACTGAACTTGTTGGTTGGTTAAAGTGTGACAGGGCTCGATGTTGGTGGCAGGTTAAGTGGGCTGTAAAAGTGTGGGAAACCCTGATCTCTGGGTGACCCCTTTGTTTGGTCCATTCTTTCTTCTTCTAAAGATCCTTCATTTTTGAGAGTTAGTGTTCCGTTCCAGAGATAGACAGGCTTAGCAAGACCTGGATTTGATCATTCCTTCATCCTGTCGGGATTATCTCTGGAATGTTTAGGCAGACGTTTCACTACAGCTCCGCTTACCTAATAGGTCTCCTGAGAAGTTGACGGGCAGGATGATGCCCACAGAGAGCACGCCCACCACCACCAGCAGACCGATGATGTGCCGCTGGAAGGAGAGGTAGTGCGCTGCGTCCTCTCCACATTTCTCCCTGATCTCGTCATCTCTGAGGAGCAGGAGGGAGAGACAGGCTTACGCAATGTCCATGTGCATCCCCCACGCACTGAGGCAGGCACAGCATGGCAGAACGCCTGGGTAGCCCCCCCCACTGACACTGACTCCACCAATAGGCTCTTAACATGCTTTAAAGATGAATTACACCCACAATTTTATTTGTTTTATGATATTTTAGTTTCTCCATCAAACTGCGGTATGTTATGTGATTACTTTATACACCGATGCCCACCAGTGCTGTGGTTTGCAGGACAGTACAGCATTATTACTGGGTGGGTTGGACTCAATGCTGCAGGACACGGTGGGGACTTTTTACATGACTGGTGACTCTTTTCTGTGATTTTTGTTAAATGTAGTGAGACGTTCAGAGACCTGACGACTAAACCATGCTCAGATATAACTGTAGTGGGGAGCAGTTTCTCTTTAAGAGCTGAAAGAACCGAGGACTTACTTTATCCTGAAGATTGCCGTTAGCCAGGAACAGAAACCCTGCAAGAGAGACAAAGCTCACGTAACGTCCATCTGTATGTCCAATCACATACAAGCAATATCAACTTTAAAAATACTATCTTTAGCCCTTAATGCTCTTTTATGAGTTTCTGCAAATGCCCACCTTACGTAACACAACCCCACCACCCCACTGTGGACCAACGGAGCCCTTACCAAATGAGCAGGTGTGTGTGTGTGTGTGTGTGTGTGTGTGTGTGTGTGTGTGTGTGTGTGTGTGTGTGTGTGTGTGTGTATTTGTGTTTGTATGGGGTAGAAAGAAAAGGTGATTGGGTTGAGTAAATCCCTCCTGACGAGGAACAAACCAAGAAACACTCACGCTGTCTCTTTGGTCAAAGTCGACCGAGCTGCAGACCGAGGTCAGGCGCTCGTAGCGGGTGTCCACCGGCGTCTGCATGGCTGAGGCCACACTGTGCACACAGTCAGAACACAGCGGTTTACTCACACATATAAACACCATCATTAACAGCAACTGTCATTAATGTGCAGCTTGGATTAATAGATGGATCTAGTGTACACCACGGAGGCAAAACATTATGACCACCTGCCTAACATGCTGTTGGTGCTCCACACCGGGGCTGTGTATTGGCAAGTATCGGGCGATATGATGTGTATCGTGATACGGGGTTTCTGTGATACTGTAAACAAACTGATGTATTATGTTTATCATAGCAAAGAGCATTAACGTGACTGAGCTGGTATATGGGCTTCAGGTCAGTGGAGGTCAGAATAGAAACAGGGAGGTGGTCATAATGTTATATCTGACTAGTGTAGAATTAATTTTATACAGTGAAAAAGAAACTTTTATTTAGGTTACAGACAGGTGAATCACAGAGAAACTGCACCTTCATCAATGGCATCACACACACACACACACACACACACACACACACACACACACACACACACACACACACACACACACACACACACACACACACACACACACACACACACACACACACACACACACGAGTTAGGGTTCACATCACAGAAGAATCACTTCAGCGATCACTAGTCCTAGACAGAAAGGGGACGTGCAAAAGAGAGAGGAACATGAGTTTAGTGCAGATTAGGTCAGACTGAGAGGACACTACTGGACAGTGAGGACAGCAGCTGAAGAACCAACGGTGGTAAAGTTCTCAGGAGCCTCTGAGCGTACACCGAGCTCCTACAGGAGTTACAGAAGAGTCTACACTTTAATATGGACAATAAAATGGACATATTCCCTACAGTTTCAGCAGGACAAAGACTAAACCAATCACAGAATCACCACGAAGACAGTCAAACTACAGCTGGATGCGAAACTTTGAGTACTCTGCTCAAATGAGGCACTGATTTATCATCAGGGATAACAGGTTTCAAGCATGGTTCTGTCTGCAGGCTGAATTTAAACTGTACTATCAGTGAATCAAGGGCATAAAATGGTTTTAAAATGACAAAATGATGCACAGAAACAGATGGTCTACAGCCTGTAATTATAGAACTACAAAAATAAAAGCTGAAAACGACAGAAACGTGCTACCTCCATGAACCCTGGATCACTGGTTCAAATCCCGAATCGGGTTACTTGCCGTCAGGGTCCTCAGAGCATTAACGTTAAATTCAGCCAATAAACAGTAACTGTGCAGAGGTGCGTTCTCTCTAGAGGAGGGTGCTCAAACTTTTGCACACAGCTGTATAAACTACTAAGTACCTCTTAAAGCTCATCCACACGTATGAGAGTGATTATCTGGGAGCAAAGGTGTTTTCAGGTTCAGCTTTTAAAAGAACGTATGAATATGGAGAGCAAAGCTGCTGAGATGGTGTGCTCCAAACGAACACTTTACTCCCATTTTACTTTTGAAGTTCTTTACGGCTGTAGGACGACAGTGACCATGTGCCGTGTCCACTAGGTCTGTGGCGATATGACATCGACTTATCGTACCGACAATGGACATGACCTCGATCATTTTGATGACCATATATTAGACCTCGTGTTTCGCTGCAATGTGATAGAAAATACGTCCCAAAGATGCAACAATTCAATTCAGAAAATGGACATGTTTCTAAGCTGCATTCCCGCTCCGGTGTGGGAACATTTTCTGACCGAGTGAGGAGAGAGCATTAACTTGAGTGAGCCGATGTCCTGTCCAGTTGTGCTGCCCATCAATGTGTGCTATTTAGTGGCATTGTGCTGCACTGACCCACGATTTTCCCCCCAATATTTCTAGGGGGCAGTGTACAATCAGACCGTACTGTTATTATTGCTGAAAAATATAACAATGATTTCTTAACACCTCAGTTACCTTGTTTTTACTCTCATATTGTGATTTAGGCTCGAAACGTGATTCCTGAAGAACTTCCACAAGGGGGCGCAACTCATAAGGACTGGATTTATTTATTTATGCATATTTAATCATTTAATAATGTAATGTTTAAATATTGTTAATTAACTGCTCTTTAAAAGGGTGAAACTGCATTATTATGCTCTTATCACTGGAAAAATCATCTTAAAATGACAAAATGATCATAAATCGCAATTTGTTCTAGAACAATTTATTGTCCCAGAAATAAATTTATCGTGACAGACCCGGCGGCCACACTACAGTGTGTTACGTCACTGAAAACGGCTTTAGGTGGAGATATTTTATATTATAATAATTCATCAATAAAGGTATAAAACATAACCTGCCTTTTCACATTTATTATTTATACGTGTGGAGAGCGTCTTCATCAACCACACCGAGCTTTACCTCTCGCTGTACGAATCCTGCCTCTGAGAGGTAAACGGTATAAGAGCCAAGGCCAGAAAGTGCATGCTGGGTAATCAAGTAAAGACACTGGTTATAAAAGACACATGCTGAGGTGAGGAGTCTGAAACTACAGTCTAACAGCAGAGAAGAAACCCTCCACCAGCTGGACCGATGTGCAAGTGGAACAGGAGAGCGAGACAGATTAAGAAGAAATATGTGGACAGAGAAATGTTAAAAGGACTCACACCACCCGAGGGAGAGAGGGAGGGAGAGAGAGAGAGAAACTAGAGAAGGTTAATTCAACAGGTGGAAATGGAGCAGGAACTTCAAGGAATCGACGATAAGACATACTATTCCCGATCATCCAGACGCCGGTATCGCTGATCCTGCCTTCAGGAAAAAAAAGAAAGAAAATGAAGGAAAGAAAAACAAACAAGAGGGAGGGGTTGTGATGAGCTCATTGTCGACTTCAGTTCCAGTGCTCGAGGTCATTCCTGCTGAGGCAGGAGAAACCTCCGCAGGCATGATTGCAATATTTATCCCTTCTGAAGCACTGATTCCGAAATGCCTTCGGGACGACTCTCGCTGCGCCGAGTTGTGCTTTAAACCAGTGTGAACATTACTGTGTTCGATAACGAGCAGGCAGTGAAATAACGGTGTCTTATTGTGATATATTCGCCATATTTGGGACCAGAGTCGCTGTTGTGTACAAAGTAATATCAGATAGATAATTAATAATAATCCCTTCATGAACAAGGTGTGTGTAGACAGAACACAAGAGGTGGGAAGTTCAGGTGCAGCAAGTCCAAACTCAGCTCCACTGCTGTAACTTTAATCTGATCATGTGTTTATTATCTTATAATCCAGTCTGACTGACTCTTATTACATTCAGGGAAACTCCTCACAGTCGTCAGCCGGGAAAGCCCGTTAAAGGTGTACTGGATCAATCAGAACTCAGAACTGACTGAGACTGAACTGATACCCAACCCTTTAGAATATGCCTGATCGGTCGTGATCCACGTATCGGGACATCTCTACAATGTTATTACAGTTCTCTCGCTGGGGCTGGACGGGTGACTGGACTTGGTGGTGTGTCTCTGACACGGAGGGGGCTGAGTGTGCAGTCTCCCTCTCTGGAGGCCTTAGTGTCATCTAACCTCGTGGCCGACTGGAACAGGACTTGCGAAACAGATCAATGCTGGCCAGGCCAGTAAACAAGATACAAGACATGTCTCAGACATGACGTAAAAGTCAGATGACGGATCTGGGTGTGAGGGGGGGGCTTTGTAATCCTGCAGAATGAAAACAAGCAATGTTTGGAACAGCAAATCAACCTGCAGCGACGTTAGAACGAGAGGTTCCAATGTTCTTAACCCTTTTAACCTTTGAGACTTAGTGCACACGGGACACTGTTTATTAATTCGTCCATTAACTCGGACGTCAAAGATGATGAGAATTACGTCTGATCACAGCAGCTGACCGAGTGAGGGTCCAGCTGAACAAAAGAGACAGTCGGTGATCCACACTATGATGCGGGACTGAAGGAGGTTAAGAGCAAAGGCAGACAGACACTCAACACTGGATTGAAGCACACGTTTGACAAAGCTGCTGATTTCAGCACAGAGGGCAGAGGACTGATTTAGGTTCAGTGAGGTTCATGTTTTTTTACCTGTCAGCATCAGAGACCAGTGCCAGACGCCCATAATCCCACGCTACCTTCCTCAGGAAGGAGAAGACAAAAAGCAAAACCTGCAGAGAGATGAACACCACAGATCAAACTGTCAGCATTTAGAAACACAACTGATGTCCAGGTGCTGGCCAAAGTCAATTCTCTGGATGTTGTTAGGGACACGTCACCTCCGTCCATGCTCGTGCTACACCCTTGATATCGGAATACAACCAGCGCAATATGGACTGAGACGATATACACGGTACTCACTGAACTACAGTCTGGAATTATACGACTACAAAGAGCTCCTGTTTGATCCTGTATGAGGAGCCTATAGAGTGGACAGTGAGGGTAGCAGTGTATGGGTTAGGATAGACTTTACACTCTAACCTACAGTCGAACTTACATTCAGCGGGTGCACCTGGCTACCGGTGTCTGGATTATATTCAAAATTAGGGGGGTGTATCATTACCTGGTTCTAAGTACTCTGTAACTGTGAAACAAACGTCAAGGTGGAGGACAATTAGAAATATCAGAGAATCTGTAACGTACCAAGAAACACATGAAGTCCAGAGCGAGGACCGTCGGCACTCCCCCGAAGGGCAGGCCCTGCAGCACCGTGCTGCGAATACGGGCCTCATAACACCAGTTCTTTGGGGTGTTGTCTGTGGACGAGTTTGTATCACCGAACACAACATCCACAACCACTCCGATCATCAGCACGAGCACCACCAACATCACGAACTGCTCCCTCACCACTGCTGCATCCTGTTCTCACACACCACCTGAGAGAGACAGAGAGAGAGAGAGAGAGAGAGAGACAGAGAGAGAGAGAGAGAGAGAGACAGACAGAGAGAGAGACAATGAGTTAGAGAGACAGAGAGAGAAAGAGAGAGACAGAACGAGAGACAATGAGAGAACGAGAGACAATGAGAGAGAGAGAGAGAGAGAGAACGAGAGAGAGAGAGAGAGACAGAGAGAGAGACAATGAGTTAGAGAGAGAGACAATGAGTTAGAGAGAGAGAGACAATGAGTTAGAGAGAGAGAGACAGAGAGAGAGAGAGAGACAGAGAGAGAGAACGAGAGAGAGTTCCGTATCTGTGAAGGGACAGTGTGTGAGCAGATCATCTGAAATCGGGTGTTTTCCCATCTGTGAAACATGGTGTCAGAAAACCAGATCACAGTCTTTCTGAATACCAGCATATTATAAAGGAAGAGACACGTTCTGACCTGTGAGCTGAATCTCAAGAGAAGATGATTCACACAGAAAGACAACGACCCTAATCACACAAGTTGTCCTGCCAAAGAACGTTTACAGAAGAATAAATGTTGGAGGGAGGTGGGGTTTCAGGTCCAGCAAGTCACTGTTACTCATTTATGTATGCATCTGTATTATCCCTTCTCGGGACTTTTATTCTGAAATTTGAAAACTGTGTGAGCAAAGAAAGAGAGCAAACAGTCCCTCCCTTCTCCTTTTCCTTTACTTCAAAACAGAGTAAATACATTTTAATGTAAAACACTGAACACGCAGTTTTATTGACAGACCAAACAAACCGGCCATGTGGAGTCTCCTCAGGGGAAACGCAAAGAACCACCTTGTGAAACAAAAGACAGGAAAGACAGGTTCTGGAAACATGACGGACTGAAGCATCGGGACGAGAGAACTGCACCGCGAGTCGGACGTGGAAGCGAGAACACTGACTGGGTCAAAGAGCACGTACCGCTCACCCAGCAAACCCCAGGTCGAAACGGAGGACATGAGCACCTGTTTCTCACACTCACACACACACACACACACACACACGTGTACCAGCTGGGACAGCAGTGACTCTCAGGTGTGACTCAGGCTTTATGTAACAGCATGGAAAAACAATGTAAACAGTCGGGGACAGAAAAGTGCTCTGGCAGAGGACGCCAAGCTCCATGCGCCCCTTAAAGAACGGTCCCGCTGTCTCAGCCTGCTCTCAAACACAGACGCGTCTATACTCTTCCAACCACTGTGTGATATCAGTCACCGTGGAGGCTCAACAATGGACAAACGGAGGTCAGTCGGGTCGGCTGGTCTTTCCCTGCTCGACTGAGGCAGCGGTGCGATTTCTGTCCAATCCCATGAGCTACCGTCACCTAGACTGATATGATCAATTTTCAATCAGGGACAGGTCTGGAGATGAGACAGACCACGGCGTAGTATCTGTGTCTTCAAGACGAGATCTTGAGACGGCAGCAGTGTGTGGATGAGCGTCGTCCTGTTGGAATAGAGCACCGGAGTGTGTGTTCAGAAAAGGTAGAACCACTGGTTGCAGAACCTCATTAACGTAACGTCGGTCTGTTAAAGTGTCTGTAATGAAGATCAAAGGTGATCTGACCATACGAAACTGCACCCACACCATCACACCAGACCTTGACCTGGACGTGTGAAACCCACACAATTCTATTATCAGGGGACATGGACAGCTGGAAAATGCACAGGACTGGTCCTACGAACATCGTGACTAAAGCTGCATACATGGCTTGGTTTGAAAGCAGGTTTTAGTTCAGGCACTACGTGGCGTCCCTTTGAACCCGAGGTTAATTATGCAGGTATTAATCCAGTTGTGAATTACTTGGTAAACGGTTGGTTGAGATGATGTTGGAGCTCCACAGGGACTAATCACGGCAGTGCTGAGAATGACCCACCACCCACATCATATCTGCTCTGTGGTGGTCCTGTGGGGTCCTGATCGCTGAAGATCAGGGTGAAAGGAGGAGAATAAAGTATCAGAGAAACAGATTAACTACAGTCTGGAATTATAGAACCACAAAGAGCTCCTGTGTGATCAGAGGAGCTGATAGAGTGGACAGAGAGAGGAGAAACGAGGTTCTAATGTTATGGCCGATTGGTGTATATAAGAAATAAATGATTAAATACATAAATAAACACACAGAACCTTAGTGTAGTTCTGCTGCTCTCAAATCACTCGCTTTGTGTTCCGAGTAATGGTGCTGGAGTTTCCCTCGGTAGGTTGAAGGTCACGCTTTAACAGCCTGCCATTCCGCTGGCAGCAGCCCCCAACGAGCAGGCGTGTGCTGCGGACTCTCAAATCTCAACGGAATCTCAAATCTCAGGAAAAAAGCACGATGAAATCACAACTGTGCCAAACAGGAATGGTCAGCAGCAGCTGGACGCTCCACTTCAACCAGAACACAACACAACAAACACCACAGGGTGATGAGAACATGCGGGTGAAGTCTTCTGCCCTCGTCAGCCGGGAGAGAAAATACAGGATACAAAACATCCAGAGACGAGCGAAGAGTCGGGGACACAAATTCATATTCTAGAGTTTGGTGGAAAAAAGAAATTCATAAATACAATTCCAGTAAGTAAACATCCAGCAATTTGGTGCCAACACCATAACCTGCATAGTCAACAGTAGGGAGTAGGGAACGCTTCCTTGGCACCCTCTGTGCCCATTAATACCAATCAATCATCGACTGCCACAGATTTCAGTATAACTGCTGACCATGTGCATCCGTAATGACCACAATTATACATCTTCTAATGGCTACTTCCATCATAATGCATCATGATATATCAGATGTTGACCCTGTGATTAGGGAACCAGCCATGTGATTGGTTGTTCGAGTCCCTGAACTGGCAGGACACGCCTGAAGTGCACTTGCGTGAGGGAATTAACTCTGTTCCAGGATATTGTTCTGACCGCCTGGGCAACTCTGTTGCATTATCCTTGGAAGCCCTGCCATGAGAGACAACACGTGTCCTCCATACTCAACCCTGACCCTCGTCAGATCCCAAACAGAATCTGCATTTGTCCCTAAAGACGGAACGGTTTCAGACGGGCAGTCCGGGATTCTCGTTCACAACACCGCTGCCAACGAAGGCGACAGTGGCTTGGTCAGACTGCTTCTTCTCACAGTCTGACAGCTGGGCTACGGGTGTGTCGTAGGGGCGTGTCATTGATCATTCCCCAATATCTGACTCAGACACACCTTCATACTGTTCAGGTCAATAAGGACAAAAATAAACGACTCCCACTCGTCAACACCACAGCTTTTCGAGAAACTGAAGAGGCCAGCATCGTCCTGACACACTTCCAGCATGAAACCATGAGCGGCAGCGTCTGAAAACGCACGCCGTCCTTTTCTGCCTCCCCTACACCCACACAGCTGCCTGTTTGTTCGTTAAAGTGTCCTGCCGAGTCATGAGCACACTGCTCTGAGTCAGCAGTGATTCAGGAGGGACAGGCCCAGAGAAGAAGAATCAGGACATGATTGAGAAACCAGGCACAGATCAATAACACGGAGAACCCATCACACGACTCCGGGACTGAATCTCAAACCAATGATGGGACATTACTTCAAAATAAAAGCTCCTTTTCCTGCATCAACACTGCTGACCTGCAGATAAAACGCCTGTGCACTTCTCCTCAAGGACACTCAGTCTCAGTACTGGAGCTTTAAGGTGTGTTATGTTCTGTCAAAGCACCTCCTTCCAGCTCAGACAAATGCTTCAGGAAACCTCTTGATCATGAGGAACTTCCAGAGAACAACAAAACATCTGATTAAAAACAGATAACTGCTTCTGTAAAGCTCTCCATGTATAGACCAGTTATGGAAAGACCTAAAGTATCAACACAGGACTTCTTCACCCTCTGAGCTAGGGCTGAGCGATATATCAGACATATCGATATAGTGAGAGATTCTGTAAAAGGCCCTGAGTTTCCCATTTATGATTTAATTCCTGTAAAGTGTGAGTGGGTGGTTTTCATGGAAATGGTTTAGTTTCCGGAGGAACGACACTTCACTGAATACAGTCTTATTCAGATTATGTCATAAAAACAAAATTTAAGGTAATTAAAGGTTTCGATATCAATATGGACTGAGTGATATATGGATATTTATATCTATATCGGGATATAAACAGAGCGGGATACGGGCTGAGCTCTCAGCCTCATTCTCTACACTATGAATGAGGTGTGAAGAACAAATAAAGATGGAATTTCAGTGTTTAATTAGAGTAAAATATAAAAGTAGGATTTCGTTGACCTCGTATTTTTACAGACCGTATATCATATCATTCAAATAAAATATATTGGGATACAGTTCTGGGCGATATTACCTCAAATCAATATCACAATTAACTGAACATTTTATCTCAATTACAATTAATGAACGATTTTGTTTTTGCCAAATTGTGTCCAAACGTCAAACTGTTTTTCTTTCTTTGGTAAAAGCTGTTTGCGTTGCTTTCTGAGAACCACAGACTTCAACACCACTTACGGTTTGATCATCAGCTGCTCTCTTATGTGGCAATGCAGCCTTGAAGTAAACAGAAACGACCTTGTAAAAGTAACAATGATTACGATCAAACGTTTATTTCATCATCAGAACACGAGCAGCGTCGCTGAGCGAGGCCGGAGCCGCCGGTCCTGCTGGGACAGCGACTCCTTGGTCAGTATTTGTGAGCTGACCTGGCCAAAGAAAAGCGAATATCTGAGATAAGCTTGTGTGAACTGATAATCTACTCTGTGCTGGAGTGCAAACTGCTGGCTTCAGAGCTGAAAACCTGTCGATTATTAACCAGAAACGAAAAGTCTTTGTGAAACTCATTAGTGTGATTCTTCAGGAGGTCAAGATCCTTTCACCTTCAGAGGAACCATTCATCAGAAATGCTGGATTCAGAAAATCCAGGAGGAGGAGGAGGAGGAGGCATGTCTGAAATGTCTAATCTGGGAGTTCCCTGCCTTCCGACTGTAGCTCAGGACCCGACTCTGGCAGTGCGCTGATCTTTCACAGCCGTTACTGAACTGGCGTTCCTCTATAATACAGGAAGAGCAGCCTTATCTGGACCGCGCTGCATGCTTTCTCTTTGTAGTTGCTACGCACTTTACATCCCCAAACGTATGTGCACAGGCGTGGAGTGAGTGCGTCTGACAACACCAGAAGATTACAACACCTGCTGCAGCAAGAAACCAGTATGAACTACAGGCCTTTTGAAACAAACGGTGTTATTGTGACACTTTAATAAAAGAGGTGAACGTTGCCCACGCTGTACTCCTGTGAGGAGACATCAGAACACACCGATTCATAAAGCTCCGGCATCGTGAACACAGAAGTGTGTATGAGGGGACGTTACTGAACTGCTCAGTGGGTACAGTGCGGGACGCGTGTCAGCCGAGTACGGGACGGTAATCTCTTAGGACACTCTCGATGATGACTTTACCCAAGGACAGGCGCTAATCTGCAGATTAGTCCACACTTCAGCAGGACTGTGTGTTGAGTTCTCTCGTTCCGCAGGGAACGCTGATCACCCTGCTCACGCTGAACATTTCTCAACATGAAAAGGAGAGACATCAGATATGAACATTTACGGTGTATAATCACATTTACAGGGTATTAAAGGAATTGGGACTGGTCTCACTGGCAGGACGACACATCCTTAATGTAATTATGACTGGCATTGTTACTGCTGATGAACATCCCAGCGCTCCTCAGAGGACATTCCACATCAATTAAAAATTGGTGTTGGCACGACTCAGTAAAGCACGGGGACGACTTGGTAAGACCCCGTTCCCGGAGAGTGGGCGGCCCGTGGCCTGGCGGTCGGGAAAGCGTCCGAGCCGGATAACTCGTGTGTTACGTACTTACAGAATAACAGAAAGTGACCAGTCAGAATTACTTTAATGGTATATTGTCCTGCCAGTAAGACCAGTCTGAATGATATATTCTTAATGGTAATATTGGTGTTATTTTATGCTAAAAGGTCATAATTAGTTCACTGTAATTAATGTGAATTAAATAAAGCAGAGTTTAAATGTAAATGTTAATATGTTTAATAATAATGTTAATAAGGATATTAATGATGTTAATAATGACTTTAATAATGATATTAGATGAATGAAAAGTGTCTCTGAGTGTGTCTCCATGTGTGTCAATCTCTCCATCTCTCAGTATGTGTCTGTCTCAGTGTGTACCTCTGTCTCTCAGTCTCAGGGTGTGTCTCTGTGTCTCTCAGTATGTATCTGTCTTTCAGTGTGTGTGTCTGTGTCTCTCAGTGTGTGTGTGTGTGTGTGTGTGTGTGTGTGTGTGTCTTCTCAGTCTCAGTGTGTCTCTCTGTCTCAGTCTCCCGGTGTCTCAGTGAGTGTCTCTGTGTCTGAGTCTCTCAGTGTGTGACTCAGTCTAAAATAAAGGATGTTATTGGTCAGTTAGATGATCTGCAGGTCAGTGCTGGGTCAGCTGAGGGAGTCAGCTGGAAGAACCCGTCCTTCCCCTCAGTCCACAGTTCGGTTAGTAAATCTGTCCCGGTTCCCGTTCCGGACGGAAAGCTTAGCAACCGAAGCTACATTATTAGCCTAGCGGGCTAACAGTGTTTATCAGCCAGTTTCGGTTCGGGAACGTTGAGCTCAGTCACAGACAGAACGCGGATCAGAGCTTCCGCCCAAACACACAGAACCGAGCCGGGTTCCTTACCTGCCCGTGTCCGACCCGCCTGCGCGCAGTGGAACCGAATCACGAACCAAATGCCAAACCGAGTCCTGAATCACTGGAATCCTGTTTTAAGTGCTGGGACCCTCCGTGTCCCTTTGTCTCCCCGTGTCTCTCGGTGTCCCACTCTTTCTTCTGTCCGTGTCCCTGTGTGCCTCTGTCTCTCTCCGGTTCCGGATGGGACAGCACCGAGTGGGGAAGCAAGTCTGTCGGACTGAATGCTGAGGGACAGTGACGCAATCAGCCGGGGGTGGGGGGGTGCAGTTACCATGCGCCCCGCACTGCCCCCTGCTGGCCAATCCCCATCTGTACACTAACAAATACTATAATAATAAAAACAGCAATAATAATAATAATAAAATAATAATAATAATAATAATAAATAATAATAATAATATAATACTATTACAATAATATAATAACAATATAAAAAATAATATAACAATATAATAAGAACTAAAAAATAATACTATAATGACATTAATAATATAATGATACTATAATAGATAATAAAATTATAGTATTAAAATAATTATAATATAATAAAACAAAATATAATAGGAATATAACAATAATATAATAATAAATGTAATATAGTAATAATAATAATAAATACAATAGCATAAATAATAATAATAGTAAATATCATAATTATTCTACTACTACTACTACTAAAAAGATAATAGAATATTAATAATAAAATAATAATAATAATAATAATAATAATAATAATAATAAAGTGTAGAAAGTCCCACCATTGTTTCTTACACCGGTTTCCCAGAATTCCGTGCTTTGCTTACAAACTGAAGTCAGTGTTAGCGAGTTGCTAGTTAGTTTTATTGTGAGTTAATGAATTAATAAATGAAGTAATAGATGTGTGTATTTACTCCGTGTTTATGAGGAGTAAAATAAGCTTTAACTGCGCTGTGACTGACTGAGGGGTTAAGATCGTGGGGCAGCTTTAGGCTCGTGGTTCTGTGGGTCTGACCCACTCTGCTCTACTCTGCTGTGCTCGGTTCGGTTCTGTGCTGAGAGGATGTTTTCTATTATGGAGATAAAGGGCGACAAGAGAGGCTATCACTGCGGTTACTGCGGCGCCGGCTGCGGGAAAGTTTCCTACGGTGAGTCCCGGTAAGACCCGGTAAGACCCCCCAAGACCCCCCCAAACACGCATACACACACATTCACACTGACCCCCCCCCCCACACACACACAGACCCCCAATTATCACACACACTGACCCCGCCCCCCCAACACACCAAACACACACACACTGAACTAGAGGATGACCAACACTAGGTAGGAGAACCAAACAGTGGACAGTCAGGTATACGGAGGTTAAATGTTGAATTTGGGTGTCACTGCAGCCTGCAGTTGGAGCAAGAGGCCTCAGTGCCTCCCTCTGCCTCAGTGCCTCCCTCTGCCTCAGTGCCTCCCTCTGCCTCAGTTGCTCAGTTTGAGTCAGCAGTCCCCGCGCAGGCAGCAGAGAGATGGCTTTTGCTGGAAGCTCCTACACTATAGTGGAGTATTTCGGGGGGGACGATGGCTACCGCTGTGGATACTGTAAGAACGAAAAGGGCAATTTTTCGCACGGTGAGTGAACCTTTCTCCTCCACTGTCCTGCAGAGGTGGAGCTGCAGGTCAGGATATTTAAACGCCCTGGCCGGCGGCTCTGCTGCCGATCCGGTCCAGTGTTTTAAAGTCCGCTCCGGGTTTTGGCTCCGACTGCTGAGCGGCGCTGTGATTGGCTGAGCCGCAGCGCAGCCGCTCTGGCAGCCGGAGCCAAAACCCGGAGATGAGTTTCAAACACTGGACCGGATCCCACAATCCACTGTTTTATCACTTTAATCCTCATTTTCCGACCCTCTACTTCTTCTAGTGCTTTAATCGAAACCCTGTTATATTGCTAAATGTTCAGAAGTCAGCAGATTAAAGCCACAACCCCAACAAATATAAGAAGTGCGTAAATATAGCTCTGCCCGCTAACGTAACTAGCCGGCAATTCGGCATTCAGGAGTTCAAATGAGCGAAATAACACGCGTCCCACTGCGTGTTTACACCGGTCGAGTGTGTAACAGAGCTGTAATCCTACCGTGTTCATGTTTTCCCTCATATTCCGCTGTTTTTGCAGTAAAATCGCCGTTTGGTTCGTTAGCTTAGTGCTACCGGATGTTATTTTCTGAGATAATTTTCCACCCGGTCATGAAGTCCTTGTGTACGTGTTTTTAAACGTTGTCAGTGTCTCTGGTGTCTCATATGTGATATAAGGGGTGTGGATGACATTTGTATTAGGTATTATTTGAGGTTATTTGCCTTAAATGTAGTGGATACGAAGGCAGCAGGTCGGACTATAAGTGAACGGATCGTCTGAGTCCGTTTAACTGCGGCGCTGAGACCGACAGCAGTGTTTTATAGATCTACAGTTCCAGCTTCAGTTCACCTCACACTTTATTCACCTCCTTCACCCTGATCTTCACTGATCAGGACCCCACAGGACCACCACAGAGCTTCAGCAGTGCTGCTGGAGTGCTTAAACCCTGTGTCCACTCACTGTCCACTCTATCAGACACTCCTACTGAGTGTCTCCACCTTGTAGATGTAAAGTCAGAGACAGAAGCTCATCTGTTTCTGTTGGTCGTCCTCTAGTCCTCAGTGTTCACATGACGCTGCCCACAGGATGCTGTCGGCTGGGAATTTCTGATTGTTGGACTGTTCTCGGTCCAGCAGTGACACTGAGGGGTTTAAACACTCCAGCAGCACTGCTGTGTCTGATCCACTCGTAACATTGCAACACACACTGACACACCACCACCACGTCAGTGTGACTGCAGTGCTGAGAATGACCCACCACCACATAATATCTGCTCTGTGGTGGTCCTGTGGGGTCCTGATCATTGAAGATCAGGGTGAAAGGAGGAGAAGAAAGTCTGCAGACAAACAGATGAACAACAGTCTGGAATTATAGAACCACAAAGAGCTCCTGTATGATCAGAGGAGCTGATAGAGTGGACAGTGAGAGGAGAATTAAGGAGGTGGTCATAATGTTATGGCTGACTGGTGTTTATGTTTAATTATATATATTCAGAATATCAACACAGCTCTTGCAGTTCTGTCAGGATCTTCAGTAGGTTCTGGTACGTTTGCATGGTAACCACCTGGAAACGTCTTAGTAACAAACACCTTGACTGCCGTACCCTAGCAACCAACTAAAATGACCTTAGCAACAGTCTCCTGTACCATAAGACCACCTTAGCAATGTCTTGGTAACCAACACATATACTGTAGCCAACTATTCAAACCTCTTTAAAAACTCATTAATTTGAAAATTTCTATTCTTGAAAAATTTTAATTAATAAGAGTGTAATTATATTATTATGCTATTATATTGCCAGTGATATTATATGGTTATAAAATAGCACTTAAATCATTTATTGCATTTATTTTTGGGATGAAATTGTCCAGAAAATGTGTGACCGGCCTAATTCAAACCCGTATTTGGTAATTATCACTAATTAAACTTTCTGTAATGAAAAGTGCACTTTTAAAAACTCATAAAGACAATATTAAACTAAATACTGTCATACGGTTCAGCCCTGCTATGAAATCACATTTGATGCTTTAAGTCGGTGTAATGAAGGCCCTTAAGTTGCTCACATCCTTGATGCTTAGATAAAACCCTTAAGATCATTTTCACACCTGTACTTCATTTGATTTGGCCCGAATCAGTAAACGAGTTTGTGAACGAGGAGGGCAAACACTTCCCTGACCACACGATTCTGTTTGGGAATCGGACCCGTCTGAGCCGCCTTCCAGCAAATGTCCTGCAGCGGCAGATCCCTCAGCCAGTTCACAGCTCTGTGTCGCTTCTGTCCAGGTTAAAACGGGCACATCTCCAAGAGGCCACCGATCGTAGACTAAAGACACAGAGGAAAATAAGAAGGCCCTACTTAAGGCCTAATCAGATTACCTTGCCTAGGGGTCAGGTGGCATGGCTCTCATCATTTGTGCCATTCAGGTCTGAACTTGATTTGTCCCCTTAAATTCCCAGTGTCACATGACCCATCCACAACACGGAGGAAAACTCAAACATCGAGTGAACTGAGGAACTCGTACCAAAGCTTGTACCAAAATAAAATGTGCGTCTGTGATTTGGACTTGTTTTGGCTTTAGTGAATAAGCCCCTGAAAAGAGAATCGTTCATTAATCGTAATCGGGGTAAAATTAATCGTGATGCTGATTTGAGATCAGATCGTCCAGCAGTGCTCTTTACCCTGGTTGAATAAAGCACCCACAGCCTGTACCTGGATCTGATTTACCTCGTCATGGTCTGTTTAAGGAGTCTGTAATGATGTTATTCTGCTTTATCGGTTTAGTGATGAACAGATAACGACCCCGTTATTCATCGTGGAGTCGTCGGTCTGACTGTAATCAGAACCCTGTTCTTCTCTCTGTGTCCAGTTTTCAGCAGCAGGCAGGTCTGTCTCTCAGGTGCTGATGAGGAAACCTGTTATCTGTGTTTTTGTGATGATAGGACCCTTTCCCTGAGGTGGTCAGTGTTCTGCCTGGATGTTCTGGATACTCTGATCCCAGACCTGTGTTCTGTTTGATGGGCTGTGGGTTATTTTTAGGATGATCTGGTGTTTGTTCACTCTTCATGGATGCTTTTTTCTATGATTTATTATTATTTAATTAATAATAATGCAGTTACACCCGTTTTCACAGAGTTTTTATCAACATATTCAGATACTGGAATTAAAATATGACATTTAATAAAATTTATAAATAAAAAAAAAACAAATTAAACCTCAGAGTCGACCAGTTTATTCACATTAATGTGCTTAATTGATGTGCTTTTCCTTGAAACTTTATTAAACTTATTCTAAATTCTGGTTTCCGATTCACAACTCTATTCTGCTCTATTCCGTTACAGATCAATTCATTTCTCTTTCTGACACTAAACTCTTTATTTAGTTTAGTTTACTCTCACCATCAACGAGATGTGAGTTTATGGACGTCTCTGCAGCATCCCCAAGCTCTCTATGGGCTTGTCTCTGAATATTTCAGTCAGGGTTTGTTTGTCTTTGCCTTAAACTCGAGGATGTTCTTCTTAAAAAGCTTCAAATAAGGGGTCTGATGGGAAGCTGGGCTCTCGTGGGACCAGCTTGGCTCCAGATAAGCTGTGAAACTGAAGCTGCTGTTTGTACAGAGACAGATGTCGTCTTCACATCTGCAGTTTGTTTGCTTTGGTCCAAATCAGTGACCAGTTCCTTGAACTTGTCAGTGTTTCTGTTGGTTTGATTGTTTTCACACTGAAAAGTCCATCGGAATGTGTCACAGCAAATCATGTGACAGCATCGTCTCCGCTGATTGGTCAGGCGTTCAGCTGAAACCCGATGGTTGGGCCGCGTCGAGGTCGGCTCGGGTTTTCACCAGATCGCCTGTAATCAGTCAGTGATGAGGGTTTGTAAATGTTTGAATAATGAACTCTTCTCTTCCATCTTCGTGCAGGTATGTGGTCCCATGCGATGACGGTTCAGGACTACCAGGATCTGATTGACAGAGGATGGAGACGGTGTGTTTGTTTTTGATTTTTCTGTTTATACCCACCGTGTCAGTGTGACTGCAGTGCTGAGATTGACCCACCACCCACATAACAGCTGCCCTGTGGTGGTCAGTGGGCAGTGAGTGTAGATTGGTGTACATCACAGCCAGAGGGCAGAACTAGTTTACAGCCGAACCCAGCACCTGCCTTTTATTCTGGACAGCCGAAGTGAGTCGTGAACAAGTTGGGCAGCAAAAATCGTCCTCTGTCTTACTGTCTGTGTTCTTTGTCTCCAGAAGCGGCAAGTATGTTTACAAGCCTGTCATGAACAAGACCTGCTGTCCACAGTACACCATCAGGTAAAGGACCATTGAGGAAGAGTGCTGGTCTATAAAATCACTGTATTGTCAGAGCAGAAATGTTATTCTGTAGTTTAAACGTGTGTAATCTGTTTAGGCTACAGGCGGAGCGAGGTGCTTCTTCATGTGAGGAGTACCTGTGTAAGGTAGTCATCAGGTGCCAGTGCTAATACTTGGTGTGTGTCTGATTTTGTTTGTTGAAGATGCCATGCCTTGAACTTCCAGCCATCTAAAACCCACAAGAAAATCCTGAAAAAGGTGAAGACGTTCCTGTGTAAAGGGGAGATGCCCGTGCGCCAGTGTGATGATGAGCGTGATGGTGAGTTTGGTGTCCAGAATATCTGGATGATCTCGTTTGTTGTTACAGTAACTGTTTTTGTGTGGACGATATGTTGTGCCAGAAATAATCACAATAAACGATATTATTGTCATGTTAAGGATATTTCTGCCACTGATAATATTAATATAATAATGCAGTTACAGACTATTAAAGAATAGAGCTTGGTATCAAAATTCAATGCCAAAAACGCTGGGACGCAAATAACACACACACACACACACACACACACACACACACACACACACACACACACACACACACACACACAGAGTAGAGTGAGTTATGTGTGTTTGAGTCTCTAACGAAAGCTCACCTCTGACATTAGAGCGAGTTAGATAATAGTATCAGTGATTTAATCATTGAGTGATTTTGAGATTAAAATACAAGAATTTTGAGTTTGAGTTATTTGTAATGACTAAATTGACACGGAAATAATAAAAATGTTATATTTATTAATTTTGTTTATTTATGTGTGTATCAGTATTATCCCTTCTCAGGACTTTTATTCTGAAATTTGAACACTGATCAAAGAAAGAGAGCAAACAGCTCCTCTCTTCTAATTTTCCTCCGTAACCCAAGATCAGGGTGAGCGTTTGTTCTTAGCCCCGCCCCCTCTCTCTCTGATCCATGGGACTGTCTCCTCTCCTCTCGACAGTAGGAAGTTCAACAAACTCGGCAAAATCTTGTCTGATGTCACTTTGGAAGTCTTTCTGCTCCAGTTTGGTAGAATTTCCTACAGGAGGAGCTTCTGTCTCACTGTCAACAGCTGTGCTGTCTGTCTGATTATTCAATCCTAGGTGTGTTGAAAGAGTTCAGAGGCTTCCTCAAGCCTCTGACCTCCACTCTTCAGCGGACAGTCGCTGTAGCTGCAGGAATGTCCCAGTCTTTCTTCTCAGGTGCGATCTCACACAATCTGCTGCAAGTGCACAAGAGCTTGTTTAGTCTGAAAGGGCAAAACTGGCCACGCTCTCTCCGGGTGGGTAGATGGCGCTCTCCCCACATCACACCCTGTGTGACTGGCACGCTCAGTGGAAAGCGCCGGGTCCCCAGCCCCGATAGCGCGGCCTGCAGGTGCCGGTCAGCATCACGCCCTCTCTGACTCCGGCTGCTGATCCTCAGATCATTGAGCTAGAACATTAGAACGTGGAGGCACTCGGAGCGCGATGTTCTCGTCGGGAGCACTGTGTATGATCTGAGGAGAGTCCTACCACGGGTGGGTAATTGGCATTTTCAAATTGGGAGGATTGGGATACAATTATTAAAAAATTCTTGTGGTCAGAACTGAAACGAAACTACTGGCGCAGCTCAACACACTTGTAGGAGAAAACGAACTGCCCGTTCTGTCCGCTGGTCAGTGCCATGTTGAGTAATTTGGGCTTCAGTTTAATACAGAGTTTAAGTTTTAATAATAAACCAGAAATAATGTTGAAAAACAAGCCTTTCATGACCATCTAGCTCTCTCCCCACGTGTCTGTGCAAAACCCGTCTCCACTTCTAATCCCTTCTTCATCCCGTGGCTGCAGTGCATGTTCGTTTGTGTCTGCCAAGAACCTCCGGGTGCTTTCACACCTACGTTTTTAAATCTGGACGTTCAGACCTTTCAGTTTGAACAGAGTTAGATTAGAAGGTGCTGCGAATTACGGTCTGGACCAAAGTGTCGTTCAATCCAAAGGTGGTACTGATCGTTTGCAGCGTGAAAACACTTTTTCAGACCAGTTACGCCGAGACAGGCGGTCGTCACAAATCAAACAACAGACGGTGAGAAAGAACCAGCGTTGGGCCGAAAGGGAGACGGATTCTTGCAGGGAGG
>CM067506.1:433678-456178 GCA_034509495.1 Acestrorhynchus altus | reverse complement strand
TTTAAGAAACAATAGGTGGCGCTGTCTGATCATGGACTCAAGCCCGTCTAGAGAACACAGCACATCGCTCTAGGTGGACGCCGCTGAGGTCACCAGAAAGGATTGAATTTGTGTCCGTGTGTTCGATACCTCAGTAATGTAATTGTTGTAACCCATGGATTTCACAAAACGTCACAACAATTATAAAACTACACAATGACTAATTGAATGAACAGTCAGTGAAGAAATGAGCTGGTTCATCCAATCACAGGACGCCTCCGAGGTCGGACAGTAACAGGACCCAGGCCTGGTCTCTGGCCGTCGCCCAGGGTCTGCTCTGCCTCTCCTGCGGGTGTTTACTCTCACTCTTAGGAAAATCGTTCAGCTGGCTGCTCATCCCTCCGCCGTGTTTACAGCGCCCGTCGGAAATGTTCCTTCTATTTGTCCATCCGAAAGTCTTAACAGGAAAAAGAAGGTGTGCGGATGTTCGTGGGGGGTTAATTGTCTCTTGGTTACAGACAGTGAGTGGGGAGTGTGTGCCGTTTGGACAATGAACGTCTTGTAGTCCAGTGTAAAGGCAGGTTGTAAATAAGCCAACCCATTGGGTCCAAGGGGGGGGTCTAACTTTATTGCACCTCCTTTTTATATATGATGGAATCTGGTATAGGAACCTTCATCTCCCACTCTGTCCCTCTGTCTCCCTGTCTCTCTTGCACTCAACTGTGCTGGGTGACTGGCCAGTGGGCAGTTGTGTGGGCGGCGGTTTAGTGGGCGCTGGCACAGGGACAGGCAGGAAATGGCCCCGTTTCCCTTATTGCTCCAAACAGGATGTCGGCGTGTAAACTGTTGACACGGGACGCCTGGAGCGCTTGCAGGATCTGGCATCGGGCCAGAGAGGAGAAGGGGAGAAGGGGAGCAGGGGAGAAGGAGGGAGGTGTGCAGAGTATTGTAAGGCAATCGGAGAAAAGCCTCTGTCCATCTGGGCACAGTATGGAGCTTTGTGCTCTGTTTATCTTAGAGCGTTGGAATGGTTGGTATTTCACAAAGCGGGATTCAGCTTTTAACATAAACTAAACGTCAGTCCATTTGGAAGTCCATTTGGAAGTCCATTTGGAAGTCCATTTGGAAGTCCATTTGGAATGGATCAGAACTGTAACAGAAGGGTCTTGGGTTGAATCATATGAACAGACTGGAATGTTCTTAATTTAAACTGATAAAATATATGATTTAAATAATATTTAATTAAATACCAAAAAACAAGATCAGAGTAAAGGATGAGTTTATTAAACTGCACTGAAAGGAGGTTCTAGTTCCCTGTTGGTTCTCTAGCCTGGATATAAGGTGAGATGCAGTTGGTCATGGAGGTGTGCAGGTTCCCTACGGCATCCTGCAGCACATTTACCCACAGATGTTGCAGCTGGGCCTGTAGGTCCTGCACTCTGATAGGTTACTGAAGCCGTCCAGTAGATATTGGTTCCCCTCGTCTCATCAGCGTCAGCAGAACTTCATTGCTTTTCTCCCCTTTTATTCTTACTGTCGGGGTTCCACGTGGTCGGACTCCCTCTCTGAGCTGAATGCTGAGTGTGTGGCCAGTTTCCAGAGCTTCTGCAATGAGACATTAACACAGCGAGACGCTCCATTCCCTCCACTCACTGCTGCATGTCCTCCTACCGTCCCCTCCACGCCGCCCCGGGCCTTCTTTTAAACACTGGTGCGCTGAAAGCAGCAGGAGTCAACAAACGGAGTCCGTGTTGTTTTACAGCCTCGGTGATGTCATGTTGCTAGAGGAGGGGAAAATGAGTTCCATCCACACAGAAGGACCAGATCCTGCTATTTACTACAGCAAGGTGGACGAGGAGCCTTGTGATTCACACGTGTGCTCACCGAGTGGTTCACATATGCATGCAGATGGACCTTCTCACAGTGCTTTTAGTAAGAAAAGCTGGCATGGTCCTGCACACCCATGGCCCTGCAGCTACTCGGCAAGCAGTGATCAGAAACATGCTCTCACACCCAGCAAATCAGCTCCAAATGTAGGATTCACTCAGGATCTGCTCTTGATTATGGTCCTTCTGCTTAAAGTTCATATCCCACTTTCAGAACTGCCCCCCAGTAATAATAGTAATTACACTCATTTGACCCGCTGCGTCCTGCACACACAGGATTTAATCCTCCACCTTTAACCCGTCCACACACAGTGATACACACACAGTGACGTCACACACCAGGGGGCAGTGAGCACACGTGCCCAGAGCGGTGGGCAGCACTATCCTCAGCACCTGGGAGCAGCGTCTTGCTGAAGGGCACTTCAGTCATGTCCTGCCAGTTCAGGGATTCAAACCAGCGAGCTTCCAGTCACCTGGTTCCCGAACCACCTGACCACGGCTGCTAGAAGACCACTGGTGGTTTTAAAGTATAAAATTTCACGTGCTGTGATTTATCACAGTAATAAGATAAGATCTCATAAGATCTCAGCTACATTCTTCTTCCTCTTTACTGTATTTCTGTTTACCTGCGTCTGGAGTTTCTACACTGATCACTGGATGAGAGACAGGAGGAGCGATAACGGGATCAGGGGACTGAAACGTCTGCGCGGTCTTTTGGACCGCAGATGGGTAAATGATACGAATTCAAGGTTTGCGTCTGACATTTCTGTATCTTCTGCTTTCTTTGTTTTCTCAGGTGAGGGAGCAGATCCTAGAAAGCCTCCGTGTCGAAAAGCCAAGGAGCTGCGGAAGGAGCGACGGCTGCAGAAAGAGCAGAGGCGGCAGGATGGAGAAGCCATGACGAGTCCAAACCCACCGTCCAATCAGCCCAAAAGCTTGGAAGAATTTATCATGGATGCTCTTCCCGATGACGCCCTCCATCGTTTAGAGGTTAGAGCCGCCCAGAGACGTCTCACGGTGACATCCGTACCGTCTGCTACGCCAGACCGTATTTCCATAACACACACACACACACACACACACACACTAAATTGTGTATTCTAGACCAAGCCACGTGTTCAGGTTAGTGCGGTGGAGGAGCTCTAAAGAGCCGTATGGCTCATGAAAAGGCCCGTCCTCCCATTGTACTGATGAACACCACCTTGCTGTGGCTGCAGTTGTTGGGGTGAGGTCAGCATAGGTAAAGACTCTGCCTTTTGTGCTTCATAAGCAGAGCTGTAGAAAACCCTCTGGTGCCTTGCTTGCCATTGTCCCCCGAGACACCGCGAGCAGAAGCTCATCTCTAAGTGAACTAATCTCCGGCCTGATTTGATTGACTGCAGTATGTCATTCAATTTTCTTAAGTGGATAGCAGGCCACGGCAGCCTCGTTTGAGCCAGCTTACTGATGCACTTCTGCTCCTCTTGTTTACTGATAATACAATGTGCTGATGATTCAGAAACACACGGATGTACCACAAACAAATCACTGAGGAAAAGGGATCAAACTCACGGTAAACTCAAGATCAAGTTTTGGGAAAATTTCAAATGTAATAAACACTGTAGTTTAGATCACCTCAAACACATTAGACGACAGTAACCTCCACCAGGACCACCACAGAGCAGCTATCCCGTGGGTGGGGGGTCATCCACAGACACAGCAGTGCTGCTGGAGTGTTTAAACAGTGTTTTACAGACACTCGTTCTGTAGAACTTCAACGTGCTCCTGTACGAGTGGATCAGACACACACTAACACACCACCACCGTGTCAGTGTGACTGCAGTGCTGAGAATGACCCACCACCCACATCATATCTGCTCTGTGGTGGTCCTGTGGGGTTCTGATCATTGAAGATCAGGGTGAAAGGAGGAGAATAAAGTCTGCAGAGAAACAGATGAACTACAGTCTGAATTATAGAACCACAAAGAGAACCTGTGTGATCAGAGGAGCTGATAGAGTGGACAGAGAGAGGAGAAAGAAGGAGGTGGTCATAATGTTATGGCTGTTCAGAGTAGAGTGTCGTGATGAGGGGAGGGGTTCTCCTCCTGGCCCCAAAGAGAAGCGTAATGTTTTTAGTTCTTGTCCTAAAAGTACTTCGGTGTGACATCTTGTCCTCTTAGCGCTGAAAGCCACCGGTGGTGTTCTTAAGCTCTGGGACACGTTTCAGCAGCGTGCTGTTAAGCTGCGGTCCTTCAACTGTGTTAGTATCATCCCATCATAAATGGAAATGGAAGGCCGTGCTGGGATGATGTATCTCCCACTTCCGTTCCAGCCCTCTCTTCACTTTATCTCCAGTGCCGAGTGAGTTGTGTTCTGGGAAGCTGCCTGAGGTCATTACGCCTGGGGAGGGTTGAACGAGGGGACGTGCTGCTCCGGCCTCTTAATGAGATGTTTACACGTGCAGATCAACCCCACTTGGAGTGCACTTTATCATATCTGCAGCACTCGCGCGCCAGACAGCGCGAAAGCTTACACTTACAAATTGGAGGGAAGTTAGACAAGGGTCGGCGTTCGCTCTTCCGCGGGGCAGTCATGTTTCTAATCACTTCTGTGATACGCTGTTACAGTTCGACAGTGAGCGTTCGCCAAATACCGGACTCGGTGACCCTTTGTAGGGAGCGGTCAGTGACTTTGTTTTTTTAAATACCTTCTTATTGACCCAAGGGTTTGTGATTGGCCTCCACAGCTTCAGCATTCTTATGAAAGTGCAGATCTGGCCTGTAAGCTGACCGGCTGTTTTTCTGACCCTCAGGAAACTCTAGAAATAGCTCGGAGGTTTTAAATACTGCAGACAGTGACCAGCTTCCATTACACCATCACACAAACACAGTCAGTAACCCGGTTCTCTAACTCAAGGGTTCTCAACCTGTTCCACCTCACAGCCCCTGTTTATAAGTACAAAGAGTTGTGGAGTATGACCTCCCTCTGAGGATGTGTCTGCTGACCACTAGAGAGAGCTTCACAGCCCACAGGTGATGCCCTAACTTAAGTTCTAGGTACTTACCAGGTACAGCCTCCAAAATACTAAGAAATTACATTGCGTAGTAAGATGAACAATACAATCCAAATGAATTACACTGACATGGTCTGACAGGTTCTAGATATTAACCCGGTACATGTTAGAAAGAGGAACTAGATAAGGGTTAGATCTGGGTACTTTAACTGTACTCATTTTGAATATTCCACTGTGGTCCTCTGAATGGTTCTCCAGTTCTCAGGTCTTTTAAACGGAACACCCAGAGCCTGACAACACTTCAGTGAAATTACGTTAGATTATAATTACACCTTACCCAGTTTGCTCCTCACACCTGCTCAATATCTAGAACCTGAGAGGCATTTAAGTGCAATGCAAAAGAATTGCCTAGTACCTGGTATTTGTACCATAAACACATCAGACTCTATTTTTAAATTATAACCCTTAATTACAATGTTTCTCACCGTTATAATCTGAACAGGACTGGACTCTGTGGCGCGCTGTCCCTCCACTGTCCCTCTAGAACCGAACCATTTCCACCCAAACCCATTATTTTTACTTCTAAAATCAGCAAAACATCATTTTAACTATGGTTTCCAGAATTTCCCATATGATGGTAACACTGTAGGCTGTATATGACTCTGGTCCCAGTGGGTTTCTTAGGTGTAGAGATCATTGATTTCTACATGATTCCAGAGCGTCCTGCAGGGGGCAGTGTAAGTACACTGAAAAGCCTCCCCACGCCCTGCAGAGGCCTTCTTTTGGTGCCGGCCTTTCTTAACCCTGCTTTTTGTCCTCACCCTTCCACCTTCCATGAACCTTTCTTAGCTTCATGAAAGCACTGTTATGACAGGCCTGCGTTCACCACGTCTTGGTTGGTCTTCATGTTCTTAATCAAACACTCGATACCTCGAGAGAACGGCCAGCCCGATAAAAAGATGCTACTTATATCTATCTCAAATAAAGGTCCTCAGTATCATCATTACCACAAATGTTGACTTGGCCAAGTTTTAACATAAGATTCTCCATAAAAGCCAAAGAAAATAAACCCTGGATTCTGTTTTCCCATCACACTCTGTCCAGGGGACTCGAGAAGAATAAGCTCCTCATCCAACAAAAACCCGACAGAGTTCCTTTAATTAGAAGCAGGTTTTGCAAGTCGGTCGAATGTTTTATCAACGTTGACTTAGTTAGTCTGTGGAGGACAGTCTCTTATTATTAAGTGTTTCGTCTATGAATGTCAGTCTTTATATTTGATAAGTTGTGTTTTATCGATGTGTTTAGGACGGTGTCACTGTGTTTCTGCAGACTTTCATATTTTAAGGAATAAAAGTGTTTGGTATAAATTTCACTCATTAAAAATGCTGTGTCTTGTCTCTGCTGGCTCTCACCCAACAGTGCATGGACGTAAGGTCATCTTAAAACGTTAGGACACCCCATGGACGACTTTGTCTTTAACTAATGAACAACGGCTGATTTCTAACTGTTCTGAGATCTTTATAAATCCCTTCTCAGACTCATCTGCATCTGCAACCTTCTTTCTGAAGACCTCAGAGAGCTCTTTGGATCTGATCATGATGATCCCACTCACTCCAACAATCAAGAGCAAACCACACTAATGTCTGAGGTTTAAATAAGACTGAGTTATTATACAAACGATGTTTAAAGACGTTTCTTCAGCTGTATGTTTAGTTATGTCACCTGCATCTCTCAGTGTAGTTACAGTGAGGTTGGACAGTGAAACTGAAACACTGTCATTGTAGTGGGAGGTTTCATGGTTAATTGGAGCAGCCTGGTGGTCAATCTTCATTAATTGCACCAGTAAGAGCAGAGTGTGAAGGTTCAATCAGCAGTTAAGAGCACAGTTCTGCTCAAAATACTGCAATGAACACAACATTATGGGGGACATACCAGAGTCCAAAAGAGGACAAACTGTTGGTGCAGGTCTTGTTGGCGCATCTGTGACCAAGACAGCAAGTCTTTGTGATGTATCAAGAGCCACGGTATCCAGGGTAACGTCAGCACCACCAAGAAGGACCAACCACATCCAACAGGATTAACTGTGGACACGAGAGGAAGCTGTCTGAAAGGGATGTTGGGGTGTTAACCAGGATTGTATCCAAAAAATGTCCTTCCCAAGAGGAATTGACACCTTATTGTCCAACCCCGTATTTAAATATGTTAAAGACAAACGTTCGTGGGGGTCCTAACTTTGTCACATGACTGTGGGTTCTTACAGGAATGTAAATCTGATTATAAGAGTTTATGAGGCAGGAGTCCCGGAATGCTGCGCAGTTTGGTATTTTCCTGCTCTAACAGAAACCTGGTGGGTTTCATCAGGTGGGTTTCATCAGGAGCTTGAGCAGGAAAAGCATTGATCTGTGCAGAATCTGACACTCCAGGATCAGGACTCTCAGCCCTGGTTTAAGGTCTAAAATGAGATGTCTGTTCTGTGCATGTCTGCTTGTTTATTATGTTTATTTGTATGAATCTGTGTCCCTCTGCTGACCTTTCTCTCTCCATAAAGCACTTGGTCTTCTGGGTAACCTTCTCCTGAAATGTCCTCTTTTGAAGGTGAGGCTAGTGCGCTCCGCGCCCCCCAGTCCGCAGTTCAAAGCTACTTTCGACGCTTCTTACCAAGTGTACAAACTCTACCAGATGGCCATTCACCATGACCCGCCTGACAAGCCTAGTGAGAGCCAGGTCAGGTGTCCCCCCGTCCTGCCTACAGTGGAGTGGGATGGACTGTACATGACTTTAATGGGTTTGAATGAAGTGTCTGAGTGTAGGGCACACGACATGGCCTCCATCAAGACTGAATCACCAGTTAAGACAGTGAGACTCTGTGGTCAGTCGGGTGAACGATTGCCCCAAAGAACTCAGGCAGGTTGATCGATTTCTGAAATAAATTTTAATTAAAAAAGTCTGAAAATGCATTAACTGAGTAAATAAAAACAAACGAAAGCAGCAGAAGAGTTGGAGTTAATGGTTCTTTCTATTATAGATTCATCCGTTTATTTTCAGATTTAATGAAAATGGTAAGAGATTGTTGGGATTCTTTGTTGGGCAGCATTAAGCAAATATACCCAGTATGAAAACCATCGGTTATAATGGTAATGTGGTCAAACCAGTAATACCACTGCAGCCCTCATGTGTGTGTTTCTTCACCTCCTTCCTGTTATCCATTTGTTATTTACTGGGTTTAGAGATTCGGGGAGATGTTTGAGGAGGAGATGGTGAGTGAAGGTGAAAGTGAGGTAGGAAAACCCAGAAACCGTGGTACCGTGACATTAACGAGAGGCGTCTTTAAATGGACTCGGACCGGGCGAGACGGAATAACGCTTTCACACGAAGAGGAAATGAGGCGAGGTAGGAGCAAGAGGAAAGAAAACGAGAGATTGGCGGTGGGTGTTTCTTGCGAGTTTGCGAGAGACAGAGACAGAATGAATGAAGTCCTCAGAAGGGTGAGGGAGACGAAGAAGTAGGAAATGAGGAAACTGCTCCCATACGTGCGGGCTGGCCGTGTTTCTACAGGTGTCCTGGTAAAATGGGAAGGTTGTTACTCTGGAGATGTTTGGGTTCTGTTTGGATTTTTGCCTTCACCTCTTCTCGGGCCATACCAATAAAAAATTCATCTCCCTGCTTTTAGTCCTTCTGTGGCGGTGCTTCATCAACGGCTGGTTTGTAGAGCTTTGCTCGGCCACCTGAAATCCTAATTATTCCTGGAATTACTCCACTGACGTGTCCGAGTTTGTCTCTTAAATCCAAATTAAAGGCGAACCAGGCAGGTGGTACATTCATGTCTTACTTACGGGCCACTACATTTCACCATGTTCCTACTACTGTTCATTCAGAACAGCCAGTCCTGTCCCCTCAGGCTCTGTGTCCCTGAACAGGACAAAGTGGGGAAGAAGATGGATGGAGTTCTGCCTTTGTGTACCTTTTTTTTTTTGAAACACATCACATGTCCAAATGTTTGTGGACATCCCTTCGTACGAATGCCTTCAGCTACTTTAATTTGCACCCATTGCTGATGCAGAATTACTGCCAATAGAATAGGACTCTCCGGAGCAGATAAACAAACATGCCCCTATGGTCATCGTGGAGCTGTGGAGCAGTGGAGCTGTATAAGATATGATAATCCGTTATTAGTCCCGCAGTGGAGAACTTCACATTGTTACAGCAGCAAAGGGACAACAAGACACTGAGGACAGGACAGAGGAATGAACAGCATATCAAATATAAGCACGGATGGAGCTCCGTTCAGGACTTTTGGGATGGGCTTGGGATTTGGGGATGAGTGCAGAGCTGATGTAAAGGAATATTTGGAACCTCGTAAAGAAAGGTGAATGAAAGGTGTCTACGAAACGTTCTGCTGGTCTGTAAATGAACACAGAATTCAGCTCAAACCATGTGACTCTTTCACACCAAAGCTGTGCATCATTAGCAGCACAACTCTGATTTCACGCCAAGACGTCCGTTTGGAAACCAACTGTGTTAACAACAAACTGGTATAACGAGATCACAAATTAGGCCTTAGAGCACTGGAAGAAATGAATGACCTGATGAGTGTCTTTCTGCTACATCTGGATGGGTTTTATCTTCTGAGGAAACTGAACAAATCCTGAGTACTTGGAGAGTCTGCAGGTCTTAAGGAGAACTTTCTTCTTATGAAGGTTTAGTGAATGCAGTCCGTTGACTAAAGAGTATTTGTCAGAATGTGGAGAGCAGCATGCTGTTATTGGACCGTCTCTTTGAACCGTCCCGTACCAACTGATAAGACAAACAGAAGACTTACAGATTGATACCTCATTTATTACCTCACACCGTCACATTTCATCCTGGTGTAAAAAAATGAGGTGCATTTTCAAAATTTGGTAGATAGAAAACCATGTGAAGAAAGTCAGTTTTGACAGCTTGTGGTCACCTGACTGAGACGACGTTCACACAGGAGGTGAAAGCGCCTCTAATCCGATATTTTTCGGAATCTGTGACCCAGATGTGTCACTTGTTTGGCAGTGTGAACAGGCCATCGGGCCGACTTTCCTCGTAAATGTATTGAGTGGCAGTTTCCTTTGCTGGACTCTATAATCCCGAGTAGAGTTGACTGAGCTGACCGGGCTGCAGGACACTAGCCTCACCTTCAGACCCCCATTCCATTCTCTCTGCCTTTCATGCCCGGAATCGCACTCCACTGCACTCACAGGGTAGATGGCCTTTAGAGTCCTCTGCACTGTGCAGTCTAGAGCCTCGTTGTTGGAGCCTCGCTCACTGTACCTGCTGTTCTCCTCTCATTTGTGACTTCCATTGTTTTTTCCATTCACTTTCCTTTATTCCACATTCCCTCCTTTCGTTCCCACCTCCGTCCATGTGCTGCTTTTTGCTCTGCAGTTCCTCATTTCATATGTACGTGACCTCTGGGCCACTTCCCTGATTCCCTGTTTCTTCCCTTCCTCCCACTAAACATCTCCTCTCCATCCTGCTGCCCCTGAAGGTGAGGCTAGTGCCGGTCAACTTCGAGGACCCCAACTTCGTGGCGTCCTACGAGCAGTCGATGGCACTGTACTCCCGATACCAGATGAGCGTTCATGGCGACGCTCCAAACGAATGTGACGAGAACCAGGTATGACTGACAGCTTCTCACACTGTGTTCTTCAGGAAGCACTGCAGCTCTCACTGATCCGTTCTTTGAGACACTGTTCTTGTGTGTGTTCATCAGGATGACTTTCCAGGACATTTTCCCATTTCACCAAACGTTGGTGATCAAACTAAACATCATTTAGAAAACAAAATTAATCGGAATGTAATTTTCTTACGAGGGATAAAGAGGGATAAGGTTCCGACGCCTCAGCCCAGCTCTGGGTGCTCCACAGGTGGAGGTGTGTGTCGCAGAGCTCCAGGTATCTCAGGTTGTGGGTTTGAAAGCAGATTAATAGAAGAATGGATGAAAGGAAGCTCTGCTTACAGCATTGGTTCCTTCATCCAGCCATCGTTTGAGCATCACACGCAACTGTTCTTATCACCTGTTATGGCTGGAAGGCCGGGCTCAGGAGCTGAAGATCTGCTCGCACAAAGCCGTAAAGTGCTTTCCGAGTGTAAACTGTGTAAATGAGCAGCAGAATGAAAGAAGGAAGGTAAGAAGTGCTGGACTTCCTCACTAACCTGTGAGAGGTTTTGTCCCCTTGGGCCTGGAAACGGGCCCAGCTTTGCCAGCGTGTCTCAGAAAATTCATAAATAACCCAGCATATAAAACACGGCGAGGAATAAACAGTGAAGGCTGCGAGAGTCGGCCGTCTCACACGGATTCCTTCCTGATGTCATAACACTCTTTAAAGCAGGGAACCCGCGCTTTGGTGTGTGTTTGTTTGTCTTAGTCCAGCTCCTGCCAGTGTTTATAGGCTAGGTGGGACAGACACTCTGCAGAGAGGAAACAGAGGTGTTACGTGCTACAGCAAGAGGGGGACTTGAGGACAGATCTGAGGGGTAAATAATAAAGCAGTGTAGAGAATTCAGACTTCCCTTTAAACACTAAATCAGCTTTCATCTTTAATAATCCTCTAAACGACCTGTCAGTCTGTATGCAGGTTGAGCATCAGCCCCGCCCCCTCTCTCTGATCAGTCAGAGTCTGTATGCAGGTTGAGCATCAGCCCCGCCCCCTCTCTCTGATCAGTCAGAGTCTGTATGCAGGTTGAGCATCAGCCCCGCCCCCTCTCTCTGATCAGTCAGAGTCTGTATGCAGGTTGAATCATCAGCTCCCGCCCCTCTCTCTGATCAGTCAGAGTCTGTATGCAGGTTGAGATCAGCCCCGCCCCTCTCTCTGATCAGTCAGAGTCTGTATGCAGGTTGAGCATCAGCCTCGCCTCTCTCTGATCAGTTAGAGTCTGTATGCAGGCTGAGCATCAGCCCCATTTCTCTGATCAGTCAGAGTCTGTGTGGTGTTGAGCATCAGCCTCTGCCCCTCTCTCTGATCAGTCAGAGTCTGTATGTAGGTTGACTATCAGCCCCTTCTCTCTCTGATCAGTTAGAGTCTGTATGCAGGTTGAGCATCAGCCTCGTTTCCTCTCTCTGGATCAGTTGAGAGTTCATGCAGGCTTGAGACCAGCTCCCGCCTCTCTGATCAGTCAGAGTCTGTATGCAGGGTGACTATCAGCTCCTCGCCCCTCTCTGATCAGTCAGAGTCTGTATGCACGTTTGATCATCAGCCCCGCCTCTCTCTCTGATCAGTTAGAGTCTGTATGTAGTTGAGCATCAGCCCCGCCCCTCTCTGATCAGTCAGAGTCTGTATGTGGTTGATCACTAGCCCCACTTCTCTCTCTGATCAAATAGAGTCTGTGTGCAGGTTGAGCATTAGCCTCGGGCCCCTCTCTCTGATCAGTCAGAGTCTGTATGCAGGTTGATCATCAGCCCCGCCCCTCTCTGATCAGTCAGAGTCTGTATGGTTGATCATCAGCCCCACTTCCTCTCTGATCAGTCAATGGACAGAGCAGTAAACATACCGAAGCCTTTTTGGCCTTTAAAGTGTGATTTGATTGAGTACTGTTAGGAGACGCTCTGTTGTTTGTTTTGAGTTGGCATCATGAAGGCTCGAATATTGGCTTGTAGCCGCCTGTAAAGTGAGACGTCACATTCTAAGCTCATAAATTTAATATATGTGATTGATCGCTACAGTGGTTAGACAGACAGGTCAGGTTTAGATCTTACTGATTTAATAGCTAGATTAAAACCATGGCTGTCACAGACCCATTCTGGTAAACCTCAGTCCCCTGAACGTCTCCATGTTCTGCCTAATTTCAGATTCGCAGGGCCTCATCTCCCAGCTGAGCCATTTCCCTTCTTGCCGAGGTCACAGGTCCCCGCAGTTTGTTTTTCCGACTGCCATTTTGGAGCGGTCAACCAGTGGATCTGATGCACAGGGAGAAGATCACTTAGGAATCCAAAATGAAGACTGTGCATCTGCTGTTCCTCTGCTTCTGAATTCCAAATCTGAAACAGCTGCTCTCTTTTACTGTCTCAGTCCGCCTCACCTGTAGCTGACAACTCTGGATTTTATAATTCGGCCAAGATGTGTTTCTGTGTCGAGCAGGCCTAGATGAGTGTTTGAGGGTGGTGAAGTGTGCAGGAGAGGTTGTGTGAGTCTAAGTAGTTTGATGTATGAGGAGACAGAAGTGTGTGTGTGTGTGCATTTATAAAAGACACACACACACACACACACACACACACACTCACTAATTTATAAGAGAAAACTTGCTTTGAAAGTTAGTCCCATGAACACATTGATTTGAAATATATTTAAACATCTGACGTCTGATCTTCACTGTATCTACACTGAGAGATGGAGCTGATCAAACAACTCACACGAACACACGAAGAAACATCTCTAAACATCACACAAAACACTGGCTAACAGAAATGTCATTTTCTTGAGGATAAAGTTCAGACCCTCTGTCCTAATATCTGTTTCTCCTCCTTCGTCTGAAATAATGTCAGTGAGATAAAGCTTAGAACCAAGCCATCGCTTCTGACATCGAATGGGAAGACGCTCCCACTCCTCCAATTTTCAGCTCTGTGATGTTTCAGCTAGTCTTTGTACAGATACGACGTTTCTCCCTCAAACCTCTGATATAAAGATCTCCATAGTGGCTTTGCGATGGAGGAGATTCACACCCCAGCTGCAGCAGAGCAGCCTAAACCACTACTCCACCACGCTTCAGCACATGTTTCTGGTGTGTCGCGAAATAGGTGGAAGTATATTTTTATGTCAAAACTATTTTTACACTGAAATGAAGTACAATTAGAGTATCTGAAGATCATCTGAAAATAAATGACTGTCTGCCTGTGACTTCAGTAAATGTCGCAATGTCTAGAGCTGGTCTGGTCTGAGTAATATTTTAAATCATGGGTTTTATATGTGAGGCAAGAACGCCCACCTATGCAGGCTTTACTTGTGTGTAGTTTCTCCTCCTCTCACCTGTTCTGCTGTTCAGTTAGTGGGACAGTAGATGGAGAGGAAGTCATATGGAGCTGCTGAGGGTCTGACTAACTTCTCTCCGGACCCCTTCTATAAGAGGGGTAGCTCACTGTTGCAAGGTTAAAACTACAGGATGGCTTTCTCCAGAACTCTGTGTGTGTGTGTGTGTGTGTGTGTGTGTGTGTGTGTGTGTGTGTGTGTGTGTGTGTGTGTGTGTGTGTGTACACTGGTAAGGCAGTAGAGGGGTTAAAAGTAAGAATAAATGGGAGTTATTTACAGGCATGTTGTCTTTATTGACCTGTAATGAGCTAAATGTCTCAGACATTTACTTCTCTGTCCTGTATACTGCAGGTCCTGAACTCCTCTTTCTTTATTGTCTAGGTGTTCCCTCTCTCTGTCTCTCTCTGTCTTTCTCTCTCCTCTCTCTCTCCTCTCTGTCTCTGTCTTTCTCTCTCCTCTCTCCTCTCTCTCTCTCTCTCTCTCTCTCTCTCTCTCTGTCTCTGTCTTTCCCTCTCCTCCCTCTCTCTCTCTCTCTCTCCTCTCTCTCTCTCTGCCCTCTCTGTCTTTCTCCTCCTCTCTCTCTCTTCTCTCTCTCTCTCTGCTTCTGTCTTCTCTTTCCCTCTTTCTCTTTCTCACTCTCTCTCTCTCTCTCTCTATTTCTGTCTCTCTCCATTTCTCTCTTTCTCTGTCTTTTCTCCCTCCCCCTCTCTCTCTTTCTCTCTCTCTGTCTCTGTCTTTCTCTTCCTCTCTCTCTCTCTCTTCTCTTTCCCTCTCTCTCTCTCTCTCTCTCTCTCTCTTTCCGAGTGTCTCTCTTCTCTGTCTTTTTCTCTCCCCTCCCCTCTCTCCCTCCTCTCTCTGTCTCTCTCTCTCTCTCTCTCTCAGCAGCGCCAGTGCAGCATCAATGCAACACACACACACACACACACACACACACACACACACAGAAAATGAGCAATGACTTCTTTTAATTTTTTTTATTGTTCGTTCTCTCCGGACCTATTAACATCTGGCATGTCGGAATTGGTTAGACTGGGTTCCTGGCCATTATGCACTGTGTGTGAGTGTGAGTGTGTGTGTGTGTGTGTGTGTGTGTGTGTGTGTGTGTGTGTGTGTGTGTGTGTGTGTGTTTGTGTGTGTGTGTGTGTGAGTATGTGTGTGTGTCTGTGTGTGTGAGAGAGAGTAAAAGAGGTTAAGGATGTGTGATCCCACTCCTGGCTGTCTCTCCCTCTGTATGAGGTGAACATACAGCCAGGCCAACAGGCTGGGGGTGAAGGTAACACACACCCCTGGAGGAGATACCTCCTGCCTGGAGGAGTTTCACACTCAGAGAGAGAGAGAAAGTGAAATTAGTGACGTCCCAATCCCGATCCCGATCTCTGGATCTTATCGTAATGGATCGGGTATTGGCTCTTTTCATCTCACGCCAATTCTGAATCTTACTTTTAACCCCAGACTGCCATCTAGTGGCCTTGAGATCCAGTGAGAAGGTAATGAGGATGTTTTCACACTGGAAATTCCAGATCCAGAACCCGTAACATTGTATGATTAGGTCCGTTAGTTCTGGTAGCGAGGCAGTAAAGAACCTCACTACTTCCTGTCCTCATGACCTACATGGGCGGAGTCTCACTATACTAGACGCTGATTGGTTTGTAGTTACCTTTCCAGATGTTGTGCCGAATTCTGCCTCCCTGCAAGAATGTGATTCACTTTGGGTTCCGAACTTTAACCTCACAGGAAAATTACTCCTAATAAATCCTGTGAATTATGTTTATAAATGATGTTTAAAGGTGTTTCTTCAGTTACAATGAAGATCAAATGTCCAGATGTTAAAATATGTTAAAGTCGAGGTGTTCAAGCTGTTTCACGTTACTGTATCACCCAAAAGACGTTCAGAGGAACGGTAGAGGTCTGGAAGATCATGAAATCATTCAGAGAGAAGGTGTTCAACTGCTAATCTTCTGGGATTTCCAGCACAGCCATCTTCAGATCTTATGGTGCAATAAAGGGACAAAACCAGTGAGCAGCAGCTCTGTAGATGGAAACGCCTGGTTGATGAGCGAGGAATCTCAAATGGATGTTTACAACATCTTGTTGAATCATTGCCATGAGGAATTAAAGCTGTTTTGAGAGCAGGGGGTTCTGACCAGTGTTCCTATGATGTTCCTGCTAAAGTGCTTGTTGCGTTCTTATATACAGTCATCTGTAGGCAGACATTTGGGTTGTTGTGTGAAGACGTCCTCTACAGAAGTACACTGTATTGTTCGGTTTATACTGTAACAGTCAGTCACTCTGGGAACATGGGAAGCAGTAATCTGTGGGCAAAACATCCCTGCAGAGAATGAAGATTGATAAACATGATGTGGAACCAAATTTCATAAGAATAAATACCAACCAGGAAACCAAGCCAAGTTCTTCAGGGGGGCCGCTGGTTACAATCTGAAATACATCCTGCAAACTGCTGAAGAAATCAGAACATCCAAAGAAGAGTGGAGAACATTTACAACTGCCCACATGACCAGATCAGACCGTCCTGTAAGTTCAGCTCAAGAGCAGAACCACAAGATGAGTAAAGAAGATCCAACAATCCTAAAATGTTCATCACAGACCTACAGGAAGCTCTCACCACAGCTGATGTTAAAGAGCAGCTTCTACCATCAGAAAGAGACCAAACCAGTCTGATCTTCATGGAGGAGTTTAAGGAGGAAACTCTTACTGTCAACAGTTAGACAAAACTAAAGTTCACCACAGAACATCTAGACTTCTGGAACAATGTACTTCGGACAGATGAAGCTGAGGTTTTCCTCGTATTCGTGGTTTGCCAGTTTCAGCCGTTGGTCTGGACCAGCTGAGTTGATGGAGGTGGTGTTTGTTGCCAGCTGTGTAACGAGGTTCAGTGCTGTTTATCAGAACGTGTGACTCCAGTAAACCTGTTCTACCTTCATTATCCTTCGATCATCGCTGTCCCAACGTGTCTCAAAACAGAACACATGGCCGCTTGTCGTCGTTTCATGGCAGAGTGATGTTTCCTGCATCTCTGTCCAGCGTGGACGACGAGGTCTGTGTGTAGACACACCTCGTATATCACGGAGGTTTCCGGAATACCGTGTGCACATGTGCCCGTACAAGCCCGAGTGGCACGGCTGAGAACGTACATTCAGCAGGACTCGGACGCTGTTTCTCATTTAGTCGGGTTTGTGATGTAAACCGAGAAACATGCCCTGCTTCTCCACCAGCGCTGAGGGCCACTCAGCCCATAAACAGAGCAGATCCTCGGAGAGAAGGAGGAGAAAAGAGCTCTGCAGATGAATGAAGCAGCGTGATCAAACCTTTTCCACAGTTATTTTGCTGTCTCAGCTCCTCTGCGTTACTGCTGTGCGGACCTCGGGCTCATCCCGAACAGTCATCAGTGATGAACGACGCTGTGAGATGTGTTCTGGTTGTAGGCTGTTCAACCATTAGACAGTTTAACAGTCACATACAGCAGATACCGACACTGTCAGGAGACCCTGGGACGTGTCCTTTATCTGAGACGTAAATATTAACAGACTCGAAATCAGGTTTTTAAAACAATGTCTCAGTGTTCTCCCTTCTCAGGACGTCCGTTCTGAAATTTGAAGACTGATTTCCCTCTAGAACCCCAATTAAACCGGGATTCGGTCGGAAGCGAGTGAATGGGATCTGTTTTCCGAGCGGGATCACTCGCTGATCGGCGGTTGTGTAGGGGTAAGGCTGTAGTTTGTTGTTGTCTGTAGGTTACTCTGATGGTCAGATATGAATCTCTGGTGGTAAGAGTGTAATGGTGAGATTCAGGATGGGGGAGGAGGCCATGTCAGGATGTGCCGTTGTGTGTGTTGATGTTGTGTTTTTTCTTGTCATCGGTTTAAACTCTGTGATTTATTGAAATGTGATTAAATGAAGGCTGTTATGCTGATTCCTCGTTCTTCTCTCTCTCTTACAGTTTAAGAGGTTCCTCTGTGACTCGCCTCTCGAGGTACGTTTCTGACTGTTCACTCACATTTCTGTACTTTTCCAACATTAGATTAAGGTTTATAGAGCAGGTTTCCCGGACGTGGACTCAACCTTGCAGTTGTGGTGAGTCACTGTTGGAGACTGTGTTAGTCATGGGCTCAGAGGCTGAGCGGTGTAGTGCACACACACACACACACACACACACACACACACACACATATATATATATATATATATATATATATATATATATATATATATATACAGTCAGAAGACATTAATGAGTGTTTGGTAGCTGTAGTTCATTGTTATCTCAGTAACTGTTACATTGTTGTGTAATAATATAACTGATACCGCGTTAACCCCGACACTGGAGTTCGGCGCCCCCCGCAGGCGAGCTCGGCTCTCCATTAGGATCCACTGTGGCGGCATTGATACGATGGCTGGTATCCTGACTGCTTGCGTGTGAGGATTTTGAAGGGGTTGGCGCTGTTTGTCCTGTTGGTACTGTTCTCGGTCCAGCAGAATAACAGTGGAAAATGTGGTGACCAGATTGGGCTCGGAACAGCGTGTCTTTATGGAGCGTGGTTGGCCCAGACAAAGTCCTCGCATAAACACAAACAACGGGGGAAAACAAATAGGGAGTGTGGTCTGATCTGAAGGGGCACCAGGTGGAAAATAGCTGCTCTGTGATGTGTGTAAGCAATGTCAGGAAACACACACCTGTGGAGAGAGGGACACACACACACACACACACACACACACACACACACACACACACACATACACACAGAGAGAGAGAGTTCATCACAAAGCTACAGATGATAGTTAGAAGACGAGTGCTGGGGCTTCAGCAGATCAGTGACAGTACAGACCCTTAAACTGCTTCCGCACAGCCGACATGTTTACTACGTTAACGACTGTCTAACTGTGCAGTTCCTGTGATTTGATCACATCATTAAAACACCTTTGTTTGGTCTTATTTGGCCCAAAACCTTTTGGAGTTGCCAGATCATCCCTTCATCCCCAGAATAAAGCTAAGAACGTGAAGGTTGCTGAAGCTCAGTGACAGAAGGACTCAGCAGAGCTGTGGATCACGCCGCTCCTGCCCTTGGAGGTGCTGTCGGTGGTTTTGGTCGTTTCAGAAGCTGGGAGTCTCACGCTCTGTAACTCAATTAAGAGTCGGCGGTGAGCTTCTGGCTCGCTGGACCAGGAAACGCTCCTCCTTCTCCTGTGTGTGTTCTATAAACAAACCATCTGCCTGGCTCGGTGAGGTCATGCTAAGCATTTGCACGACATCAAATTGAGCTGCCAGTTGTTTGCGTTCTGTCCCTCATTACCTGCACCAGGACGGACATGGTCCTGCTTAAATCCACCCTCAATTACTGACAAACCAAGCGCTTCATTTTTTACAAAAACGCCAGGAAGCAGGCGGCGAGGTCGGCTGGCCAGTGATGCGGTCAGTCTCCGCAGTCTAGTCCCTGAGAACCTGAAATGGCAGGTGGTTCACTCTTAGAACCTGAGGTCCTGAGTCCTGATAATACTGATCCAAACATAAATAATAAAAGTCATTAAGGATATTCAGACACACACACACACACACACACACACACACACACACACACACACACACACACTTAACCTGGTGAACCTGATTGTTCATTTCTCTAAGTGCCGATATTGTAGCACCTCGTCAAGGTCTCCCGCCAGATGCCTCAGACTTGCATGCTCCACATCTGCTGCCTTATAGAACCTGTGTAGATGGAGAGATGTTCAACAGCAATGTTCCAGAATCAAGTAGAAAGTCTTCTCTGGACAGTGGAGACAGTTACTCCAACAGAAGCAGGAGAAACTCTTTAATCCCCCTGATTTCAGAAGAAACAGTGAATGATCAGGACCCCACAGGACCACCACAGAGCAGATATGATGTGGGTGGTGGGTCATTCTCAGCACTGCAGTCACACTGACATGGTGGTGGTGTGTTAGTGTGGATGAGACACAGCAGTGCTGCTGGAGTGTTTAAACCCCTCAGTGGAAGATGATGTCGGGCAAGAACACAAGAATGCACATTGAGAAACAGAACCAGTGAAACCTCTGGTATTATGCAGAGCTGAAGGAGAACATCACGCTTGTTCTTTTTCTTGACTGGTGCTGCTGAGACGGGTCCCAGGTGTCCTCAGGTTTATGTATTTGTTTGCATGTTTACAGCGTTTATTGGGAATTACAGTAATGCCTGCTGATTTATAAGGGCAATTAACATCAGATGTGCAGTTGTGTGTGTGTGTGTGTGTGTGTGTGTGTGTGTGTGTGTGTGTGTGTGTGTGTGTGTGGTATTTGAGCATCTGCGGTCTGAAGCATAAACAATGACATGATTTGAACTTTGCTTAAGAGGTCAGGAGTAAACCAGGGTAAATTTAGCTTCTCGGGTAGCGTGTGATTGTCTCATTCACCTGGTACTGTTTACGCAGGTGTGTGTGTGTGTGTGTGTGTGTGTGTGTGTGTGTGTGCGTGTGTGTGTGTGTGTGTGTGTGTGTGTGTGTGCGTGCGTGTGTGTGTGGTGGGCACTCTACACTGCTCCATGTGTTGCCACACCCCCGCTCAGAGACACGTTGGGGAGGCTGTTTCTGTTTGGCTTTGTTAAAGGCCGTTTTATTGACTGGCGATGCGTCTGTCCTCGGGGGAAATGCTCGTTAACGGTGGTGCTGTGTAATTAGTCGTCAGAGTTTTATGGACATCGGGTACCACTTTCACCTCTATAACCTCCATTTCTCTCACCAATCCCTCCGTCTTCCCCACAGTGTCTCTCGCTCTGTTCGTCAGTGGGTTTTATATCCACCACGTTCTTGTGAATTTTGAAAATATGAGAAACCACCAAGTTGCTCTGAACATTCATGAATGTGGAATCCAGAGCAGGTCTGCATGCTGGCTCTTTTAGGTCCCAGATACTTGGTGGACGTTGTCTGTGGGTGGAGTTCTCGGACTTCGTTAGGTGGCCCGTGCTTCTCCTGTCTCTGAACTGAAAACAACACAGTCAAATAAAGGATTCTGATGACGTGAAGACCAAGTTAAATGTCTCCATCCTGTTTTTCTGACGTTGACGCTGCGCTTGATCACGGTCGACGACACCATCTACACTTTATTCCCCTAACTGTAGTGGAGACAGAGTGAGACAGAGTGAGACAGAGAGTAAGAGTGAGACTCAGTGAAAGAATGAGCAAGACAGAATGGAGCATGTCCTTCTCCATGTATCTCCCGATGTCTCTGTCCTTTTTCCTTCATCTGTCTTTTTTCCTTACTCTGTCTCTCTCTCTGTCTCTCTCTGAGGACAATAACTTGTAGTGTCTGTTTAGGCCTGATAGAATTCTAATGTAGACTGGAGTTTGGGGTCAATGATCCAGTGTTCTAGATAATCTGATTTGGTCTGTTTCATATTTATTGACTCTTATTGGACTTTGGTCTCTCTCTCTCTCTGAGACACACACACACACACACACACACACACACACACACAGTGTGATCTCACAGCTGTTTAACTGGGCCGCTGTGATAAACAGGCGCTCCGTCCCACCTGTCCAGTCTCACTCCAGTGAAATGAGTCACAGCCGTGAGCAGAAACGCTCCCAGTCTGCTTGAAAGTGTTCTGACCTCATTACAGACGGACACCTTGGTGCTGAAATAGGAGTGTGTGTCTGACCGATGCTGTGGAGGTCTGATGTGTGGGATGCTGGTGGAGAGCGTGTCGGGCTGAGAGACAGCAGCCGTAATCGAAGCCTGTTGTTTCCTCAACAGGGTAAACGAGCCGGCACTGATTGCTCCTGTGAGCGGGTGGTGTGTGTTTGCCGTGTCCGTGACCCGGACCTTCTCCTGTTCTGTTTGACAGGAGAAATCCGTCTGATCGTGTCCAGAGTGACTTCAGTCCCTGTGCGTTGAAGCCTTCAAGCATCAGCTGTTAAGATTACATACCACTGCGTGTGAACGTTAACCGTACAGTGAAGGTGGACTTCCGACGCTCCGGCCTTAGAGGGACACAGTGAAGACAACAGGACCGTTATCAGTCCAGCAGTGACAGACAGGAGGCTCTGACATGCTGGAGAGAGCATTCCTGCTGGGAAGTCCATCCCACTTCCAAACGTATATCACTGGCTTGGTATGGGGTTACTATGTTGCTGCTACAGCGTCCCAGGTGGTTGCTATAGTCTTGTTAGGTGGTTGCTTCGGTACTGGTGAGATGTGATTTTGGCTGGGGGAGTGTTAACTGCCCTGGGTTTCAGTCTGTGTGTGTGTGTGTGTGATTGTGTGTGTGTGTGATTGTGTGTGTGTGTGCGTGTGTGTGTGTGTGTGTGTGTGCGTGTGTGTGTGTGTGTGTGTGCGTGTGTGTAACAAAGACGCTCATAGAGAACCAGGCTCCCATATGCTAGTGATTTAGGCCCTGAATAGTGCCCTGGTGTTTTCATCTCCCACCTGGTCTTCTGTATGTTTTTCTGCTCGTCACAGTGGCAGAAAGGTGGTCATTAGGCTGTCCTGCGAGGTGACGCTGGGGTCAGGGTGTTGCGATTACTCCCTGTGAGGTCATGGCTACGCAAACGGAGGCGACTGTCTGACAGGCGTGATGATCTTCCTTTGAAACCGGACGGCTGTGAAGTATTTTCATAAAAAATGATGAAAATGGTATTTTCAGCTCAAA
>CM067506.1:403678-428678 GCA_034509495.1 Acestrorhynchus altus | reverse complement strand
ATCACCTCCATCTTAAAGTTAGTGTTTGTGTTAAAATGTATAGAATTCCATGAATCCAGAGGCTCCATCGATTTTTCCTTACAGATGGATGTTTGGTGTTCCAGTGGTAGAGCTGAGAGGTTAGCCGGTGCACATCTGTGCTCATATTTGAACTTGTAGCTGTAGGTGGCAGACGTGTGCATGTTGTGTATGGAGATCCAACGGGCTTCTACGGAAGCTTGAGTTGCTCCAGAGAGAGACATAAAAGCAGAGAGAGTGGATGAAGAGGCCTTCTGAGAGGGAGAAATGGAGACTGGACCCGAGGCTCTGTTGTGCCCAGAGCAGCTGGTGTCGGCCATATGGGTCAGTGGTTTTGTGCTGGTGTGTGAGAGACGTGGATAGATGGAGTGTGTAAATGAGTCTGGGGAGAGGATGTGATGTTTAATAAAAGGCTTTGGACCAGAACATTTAGCATCGTTCCATCCGCACATCAAAACTCTGGAGGAAACTCACTTTTAAGAATTCTGAAAGCTGCTCAGATCTTCTAGAACTGAAGGAAAGACCAAGAGGTGGGTATTTCAGGTCCAGCAAGTCATCATCTGCACCTGGAATTTGTTCTGACTGTCTGGGTGACTGTGGGGACCAAAATCCTGGGGTGGATTATGACTTGCTGGACCTGAACGTTCCACCTCTGGAAAGACCTGCTCGGTCAGGGACGTGTATGGATGCATGAATAAAGTGTGCTTCAGGACTTTGTCAGGAACATGCAGAAGTTATTAGAGTACAGACTTCTTGTTCTTCAAAGCATTAATCGCAATAACGTTAACCATTTAAGGCCTGAACCAGCAAAAAAACATAGCAACCACTTGGCAACACCACAGCAACCACTTAACATCTACCAAGGATACCAGAATCTCCATCTCACCTCATCCCCATCTCATCCCAAAGTCCTGTATGGAGCGCCATCGTTCCAGAGAACACGGTTCCACTGCTCCACAGCTCAATGCTGGGGGTCTTTATACCCTCTAGTCCAAACCTGCTATTAGACATGGAGACAATAGAGACATGTTTGTTTATCTGCTCCAGAGAGTCCTATTCTATTGGCAGAACTTCACTACAGGGACCAGACAAGCTGTGTGTGCATTTGCACATCTGTGTCAGCAATGGGTGCAGCTTAAAGTAGCTGAATGCTGAATTAGATGGGATGTCCCTAAACCTTTGGTGTGTGAGTGTGTGTGCGTGAGAGTGAGAGAGGGTGACTGAGTGAGTGAGAGAGACAGAGTGAGAGAGTGCTCGTCTGCATTAATATGAAGCGGTGGTCCCGCGTCCTGCAGCGAGCGCGGGGGATAATTGGCTTGTGTTGGAGTGTCAGCTTGCTGAAGAGGAGATAATGGGGGGCTTCAAGCTGCTGCCAGAAAGGAGCGGGTGGGGACGGGGGGCTCTGCGAGGGGGAGCCCACAGTTTCTCTTTCTTTCTTGCTGTTTTTTTGTGAATGGGCCTCTGAGCCTCTCCTGATGGTCGTCCCTCATTCATGGCTGTGCGAGGCTTTGTCAGGAGGGGCTGGGAACACAGGAACCTGGCAGAGAGCGCCTGACCTTCCAGCACCTCTCTGTTTGCCCTTCCTCTTTTTCCTCGTCTCTCTCGCGCTCTCGCTCCTCGTCCTCTCTGTGTTGTTCTGGCCTCTCTCTGACGCTCTCTCTCTCTCTTACTTCATTCTTCTCATTTCTGGTTTCTCGCTCTTTGTCTCTGAAATGTCTGAAACGTGTTTTTCTCGTCTTCTCTTACTTTTATTTTAGTTTCCCTTTTCTCTCTCTGTGGCCCACTCTGCCCCCCCGTCCCCCGTCCCCCCTTAAATTTGGGCAGGGCTGAAAGAGTGTTTTGGGGAATGAAAAAGAGTGGGATTAATTCATGGAGGGGTGAATCACTGAGGGGAATGCGTGATGAGGGGGTGAGAGCTTCTCGACTGCACTCCAGATGAAGTTTAAATCTCCTTCAGCTCTTTCCTCCGTGCTCTTTTCCTCACCTCCATTTTGGGATTCTCCCGTTTCCCGCTGCTCCCGCTTCGGCCGGTGAGGGGGAGCTGCAGCACTTCTCCAGGCTCGGCTCGTGGTCGGGCTGCTGTTACCTTTCCAAGTTCATTTGTGAAGCGTAACGTTTATTTTGTGCTTTTGTTCTGCATTTCTTTAGTTGTTTTATTTATTTTGCCCTTCTTCCAGAATTGTACTGGTACCAGTAAAGAGTGGGAGATCATATAGGCTCAGTTTCATCGTTGCAGTGGTTTTACTCAGTCAGGATAAAATTCTCTGGGGGTTTAAGAGTTAAAGAATAACAATAATATATAATAAATATATAATAAATATATAATAAATATATAATTAGTGTATTTTCTGCTCCCTGGTGGATTATCTGAGAATCACAGGTTACTAAGTTTAATATACACACACACACACACACACACACACACTTCAGAATGTCATCACTTCTGCTGATCATCTCCACCTGCTGTAAGTTAACGGAGGATCCTCTGATCTTTCCTGTTTCAGGGAAATTGCCTTCACCAGGCAGTTGCAGAAGCAGTCCCCCAAACTGTGCCACTATTACCTGGGTTTTTACATCCATTCCTGCCCCAAGATGCGCTACAAGGTACGTGTTTTCTGTTCTCGCCTCGTCTGTCATTACCTGTCAAAATGTCCCCTGATCCACCTCTACGTCCCGCTGCGGTTCCTCTGAGATCTTCATCACCCTGTGTAACAAATGAACACCCTTTTCTTTGGCCTGAGATATTTAATCCACATCCTTCTGTGGCCTAAACGGGAATAAGTCTGCAAGGAACGGAACGCTGTCCTTGGAACTCGGGGCCTGTGGTGAGGTAGGTGATGGGGAACACCTGCGAAAGGTGTTAATCCTTCTCTGCTCCTGGTTCACACCTCTTCGTGTGGTCAGCACCAACATCTGCTTCTCTCATTGCTGTTCACTCGGTCCAACGAAGTTTAGATGGCGCTCTCTCCTCACATCACACCCAGTACGACGCTGGCCGGCACAAGCATCTGGAGACCCGGCGCTGTCCTCCGAGCGCATTGGCTGCCCAGTAATGATGTAATGGCATCGGTTTGTCTGACCTCACCCGTATCTGAGGAGACGTGTGCTTGTCTTCACTCTCCTAGTGTCAGGAGCATCGTATGCGACGGAGGGGAGGCGTTATGGGGTTGGGTGATCATCTCTTCCAAACTGGGATGGAAAAATGGGATAAAATATGTCCAGTGTCCTTTATGATGGACTTTCCCAACCTACGCTTGGACACGCTCAGCTGGCTGCTCTTGTTCAGTGTAGCGTTTGTACACCAGACTTCTGAATGTCTTGGCAGAGGCAGGTTATGTTGTGAGGCACTGTTTTTTCCTCCTGATTATTACCAGAACAGACGCTGTGCTTGGCCAGTTCCACTTATTAATATACACAGAGCTCTACCAGGAAAACCCACTGGAGCACAGTGACGTCCACAGGGATTCGGAGGACAGACGATCTAACAGGCTGTGTTTTATGTGGCTGAACCTGCTCTGGCCTGTGTTTCGAATCAGCGTGCGTTTGGTACATGTTCACGTTTTCATGCCGGAGTAACGGCTCTGAAGGCTGTTCTGGCTGCGCTCTTGGGTTGTTAACAGAGTGTGTGTTACCCTGAAGGGGGTGGGCAGCTGATAAACAGCCGGTCAGTTACACATTGATGAAAGGTAGCTTTGAAAGCAGGATCTGTAGGTTTCCGTAGACGTTTAACAAATCCTCAGAGGACGAAACGGAAGGATAATCCCATTCTCACGTGAAATACGTCAGGTCTTCTTCAGATGGGTACAAATAGTGGTGAACACCAGTCTAGTTTATGTGGAACCAGCAATCCCACTGAAGCAATCGGACTTCTGAGCTTTGGAAGAGCATCCGGAGCCGATTTCACGGACCGTATTTAATGTGGTTTCGTGAGCCTGTGCTTCAGATCATCGTGTTTTGTTCCGCAGTGAAGCCAGAAGTAACAAAGCTGACTGGTGGAGAATGATGTTGCTCGTTTCGTGATCGTGCTCGGTGTCCGAGGGTTTGCCAGGAGCTGCAGCAGCTGTCTTTGCCTCCTCTGCTATGGCCCACCTCCACCATTACCCTGACACTGTCCTCTAAGTAGGCTTTATGCTGGACTTACTTCCAGTCAGAACCAATCCCCTTAATTCCACAGTGGAGTTATTCTGTATCCAGACGTCCACTGCAGCTTTATAGCTTCCTGTGTTCCTTCATTTGGGCCTGAATATAGTTCTAGAATTTACGGAACATGATGTACGAGGGGCATCCACCTTTCGAATGCGCTCAGGTTGCGGGACGTGGGCAGAGCAGGCATGTTTTTCGTTAGACATTTGAGACTCAGGAGGGTCGGATATGGTTACGATTAGTGCTCAGATGTAGGTTCAGCGTGTGCACGTGGACAGAGCAGTAAACATGCACTGGAAGCTGTGGAGCCTGCAACAGATAGACAGGGTCAGTTGTGTGTATCGTGTCTGTATGTTACTCTGATCCTGATGCGGATCTCGGGTTGTAAGGGTCAAGCGCAGGTACTCGGTATGACAACCTAAAACCAGTATACGGCAGCAACCTTAATCACCACGTTCTGCTCCAGCCATTAAACCCATCTCCACACTTCTTCTCTTCAGCGAGGGTTTCAGCAGAGCTCTGCTTGGCGTGTGTGCAGCGAGAGCACGGAGGCTCTTGCTGGCCCATAAAGAAGGCCTGCAGTGAGTCGGGGGACAGTGAGTAGGTCTGCAGGAGCTGAGTAAGTACTAACGCAGGTGCAGCCGGGCGGCGGTATTGGCCACAGCGCCGCGGAGACGGGAAATCCGCCGGGCCACCGAACAGCTGATTCATATACTGTGGGTGAGAGAGGAGAAGAATGTAAATAAAAGTGATGGACTGGCCCAGACCGGCCCAGTGCGGCAGCAGAGAGCGCGAGAGCGAGCGAGAGAGCAGGCGAGACTGCAGAAACCATTAGCGGTTGAAGAAGAGGTCAGGATAGAGACTGCTACTGTTGTTCATAGAGTCACCCGAGAGTGTGTCTCTCACACATGCACTCCCACAAGCCACCCCGCCTCACCCCATCCCACCACTTCCCACCCCAAATACACTCTTCCCTTCTCCTCCTTCCTCTCAGCTGTTCCCAGAACACTTCTCTCATCCGTCTGCTGTGGGCGCTCCGTTTGCTGAAATCCGAAACGCCTTCCGATGGCTGATCGCCTGCTTTTTAAAAGCCTACGGACTGCCGATCCGTGCCAAGAAACCAGCCATTCATCTTCTCCTTTATTCCCTCGCTCCGCTCTGTTCTCTCGTCCCCTCATTCATACACTTTCAGTGCCCTGCTTCGGCTCTCAGGTCCTGCTGATCCTCTGGAGGGAGCGACATTTGCTTGTTGTCGTGTAATATCTGCGGCCCGTCCGCAAACTGGCGCGAGAGAGCGATCGTTCCGTCCTCTTTCACACCCACCAGTGTCTCTGCATTGCGGCGACTGGGAAGCCCCCCCAGGCGCGCTCGGCCTCCTGCTGCTGCGGGTTCTCTGCACTGCGGTGCCTTTATCCCTGTTACCTCGAGCGGTGGACGGCTCTCCCGTCTGCAGAGCTGTGTGCCTGGAATGTTGAGAGAACAGCGAGGAGCTGATCAGTTTCCTCTGCACCGGCCAGGGATTAGGGAAGTGTTTTGGTGGGAATGGGAACTCATGCCAGCTTTCAGTCCAAACCTTTAACAAATGTTAAGCATAATTTCAGCAGAACGAATGAATTATTTCCTTTTACTGCATTTCTGACGAGGCGACCGCGATCATCAGCATCGTTACAAATCTGTGTGTGTCCTCATGGAGTAGAATGGTTTCCAGGCTCCACCCACAGCAGCTGATCTGATCATGACTTCATGTCTCCATATATGTTTCTGAGAAAAGCACTTGTCCATCACTCTTTTTCACCTCCGCGATATTCACTCATTTTTACTTTGTCCTGATGAATCGTTTTTGATTTTTGTCTTTTTTGTCCGTCCATCTTTAAGGCACATTTGAAAAGCTGGTAAAAATTGGTAGATTGGAACCCTATGTAGGCATTCGGTTGTACAACTGACCAGAAGTATTTGGACATTTGGACAGTCAGGCTGTTGCTGATGTCAAATCCCTCATGGATAGAAAAATCATTTAAAAGTCAGGGACTGGTTTAGAAAAGACAAGTTCTGCTGTCCCCCCGGTTGAAACTGGACTGGTCTGATTCCCGATTCAGTCATCAGGTCTCACATTAAAAGACAAAAAAATCATATAAAATGATATAAACACTTCAGAATCTCAGTGTAAATCTATATCACACTCAATACTCTAATACTGATTCCCACGACCTTCTCCAGGTCTCCCGTTCGAATCTCTCCTCAGAAATGAAGGACACGCCCCCCCCCCGCGCGCCCTTTCAGCGGCCTCCTCTCATTAGGTTAGGCTGCCCGTTTCACACCCCCACACCCACTTTCTCCAGCTTCTTCAGCAGACATACTGCGTCATTGTGTCTTTCTTATGTTGAAATTCATCTCAGATCATCTCAGTTTCAGAGGCGTCCTCTCAGGCACCCGACCCTCGAGACGAGCCCAGCACCCGCTGTTCCTTCATCGCGGCCTCCGCAGCTTTCAGACTCGAGCTTTTCTGGAAGGCTCTCAGCAGGCTCTAAATCCCTCGCTCCACAGTCGCTTGCGTCTCATTTAAGCGGGGGGACACTGTCCTCCGGTGCGCAGGCCTGTTAGAAATGCAGGGCAGGTTCATGCGGACTGCTCCTGGCAGCGGAGACACACTCTTTCTCTCGGACTTCTCGATAATTTAAAAGTACAGAGCGTTTTGTAGGTAATTGGACGCAGCTCTTGGTTTGGCTGCAGCTGTGTGTTGGATTTGGAGGGAAATGTTCATAATGAGGTTAGAGTGCAAAACGTCAGCTGTAGTTTGAAGGGGTTCGTATCTGCGTGTTCGCTAAACCATCTGTTATTATTACTGTTATTATAAAGAAATCTAGTCTGTATTTTAGGGGATCATAAGTAATTGGACAGTTGGCTTCACAATTGCATGAATTCATGCACGAGAGGGAAAAGAAACAGTCCAGCTTTGAAATGGCCTTTGGTTTATTTACAGTTGGTTGCTGTTGATGGTCAGTAGGAGGCCGTCGTGAAGCTGAAAAATGAACCACCGTTCTTTCTACCAGGAACACGTTTGATTGTTCTGTTCTTGATCAAGGCTCTACAATTTAAAAGCTCACAGTAATTATGAGTTAAAATGTTTGGTTTCGGACCCGTCATCGGTCCAGGTCCCGTGGAAAGCAGGGGACAGATGAGATGTTGGACAGATGAGATGTTATTGACATTTCCTCACTGAGGGTCCTTTCCGATGGTATGTACAGCGTATAAAGGGTCTGGCTGCAGTAAACGAGAACACCCTCCAATTCAATTTGACCTCAAAGTCATTCCTTCGTATAAAATCCAGCGTCCTGGAGAACAAAGCCAGAACAACAGATTACTTTCAGTATGTTCTCAAAACCACTTCTGACTGAAGGTCTTGATTAAGCATTTTTGAAGCAGATTGCTTCATAATCTCATTTTGTTCTTGTTGAAATCTGAGCTCTGTGCGTGTTCGGTTCCGTTCAGTCCGGTTTATGTTGTTGAGGTTTGGTGTTTGGGTTAGACAGAGAGAATGTCTCTCTTCACGTAGACGTGCTCTAGTTTAGCCGTAAGTGACCCTCTCTGGTCATTCTCATCTGACCAGAGGTGGGTGTTTCAGGTCAGGCAAGTCAAAGGCCTCCCCAGTACGTTGTTCTGACTGCCTGGTCATTTTTAGAATAATATAATAATAAACGGAACCAGTTCAAGAACCAGAATTCCTTTGGTGGACAGGGTCTGTCAGGAAGTCCATCATGTCTTGGGGGTGATGTGCATCATGAGCAGTAACACACACCATCTGAGCGCCTGTTAAACATCATTAGATTCATTGTACTCAGGCTTCCAGAAACCAGAACGTTTAAATACGGCTTCCGTTTCCTTCTGTGTCTTCTGTGATGGACACCACACTTCATGAACTTGTCTTCAACCACTGTGATTTGCCATTAAGACTCCGCTTCCACCACAACGTAAACACCAGCACGATCACCCCAACAAGGTCCTGAGATGCTTGTTTACTTTTCCTGGCTCTGAATGAACAGGAAGCCCCAGGGAACACCTGTGCTGAGAGAAAGAGAAAGTGAGAAGCTCTCAGCAATATTCTGGAAGGTTCTCCCGCCAGAAGCCCACAGCAACTCATTCCACTCCATTAGAGCCATTCAGCAAGCTGGAAGCAGGGCGCAGGCGACCGGGTTCCAAACAGCCATTAGTCCCCCAGGCATACAGCGACGGCAGTTAGGGCCAGGAAGTCACGTCTCAAACTGGACAGCGCGCTGTCCAAGCTGGACCAGAGGAATGGAGCTGGCAAACAGTTGACGCACCCCTCCTGGAGAGGCCACAGACAGCGCCTTTGTGTTTGAGGAAGAGGGGGTCGTTCAAGCCAAGGCAGTGGATTTGCTGTGTTTGTGTACGATATGATTAGAATAGAATAGAATAGAATAGAACTTACCGTATCAAACTGTTCACAGTCTTTTTATTAAAATATGGAGATTATTCTGATGCAGGTGCTGGACGATCACTTTCACACAGGACGTCTGAGGTGTTTTTTTGTCCATTTTTTGGTTAAAACATGATCAAAGTCAAATATTTAAATTCTATTAATATTTATTTCCAAATGAAGACAAATTGGAGTGGCCTGGGAAGAAAAAGTATGTCAGACTATGAAAACGAGAAGGGAGGGGCTGTTTGCTCTCTTTCTTTGGTTACACGCTGTTCAAATTTCAGAATAAAAGTCCTGAGACATGTATCTGGAAACGTCTCCAAACCCATCATTATATACCTGCTGATGGTTTCTGTGTTACACTGGAAGCTGGCTAGAAGTCCTACATCTGTCAATGTCTAATTCTAGAATTTTCACTTCTTTTTGGTTCCGGGTAGATGGGAAAGGTGTGTTCAGCATTACGGTGACTTCAGCTGGGGTGTGACCCGACCCTGCTTAGTGTGTGTTACACCTTCACTCTGAGAGTAGAGCTGGTGCACATGCCTGAGGTGCTTCGAGCCCTCTTGTGTAATTTGGAGGAATTACTGTCTGCTGTTCCTGTCGATCTGAAAGCTGCTAGATTGGCTTTGTTTTCTTCATTTACTTTATGAAGTTACAGTTTTCAGTCTCACACGTCTGAACTGCACTTTCATTTAAGACCATCGCTGTCAAATGAAAACCAAGTATCTCCACAATAGTGATGTTTCAGGAGAAAGCAAAACAGTTTATTTCTGACAGTAAGAGTTTCCTCCTTAAACTCCTCCATGAAGATCAGACTGGTTTGGTCTCTTTCTGGTGGTAGAAGCTGCTCTTTGACATCAGCTGTGGTGAGAGATTCCTGTAGGTCTGTGATGAACATTTTAGGATTATTGGATCTTCTTTACTCATCTTGTGGTTCTGCTCTTGGGCTTTACTTGCAGGATGGTCTGATCTGGTCATGTGGGCAGATGTTCTAAATGCTCTTGTAAATGAGGTTCTGGACAGTGGAACGTCTGATTTCTAACTGTTCTGAGATCTTTTTAAATCCCTTCTCAGAATCATCTGCATCTCCAACCTTCTTTCTGAAGGCCTCAGAGAGCTCTTTGGATCTGATCATGATGATCCCACTCACTTCAACAATCAAGAGCAAACCAGACTAATGTCTGAGGTTTAAATAAGACTGAAAAATAAAGAAATCTAATTAATTTCTAATATTTGTTTTATAAATTTATTTGTTTTATAAATGATGTTTAAAAGACATTTCAGTTGAATGTGTTGCGTATGATAAAGTCACATGACTGATTATTTATAGGCACAGTGTGAATTATTGTCTGTCCATTAACTACAGGGTTGTGTTACGACTTGTTTTTTTTTTTTTTTTGCGCTTTGTCTCTCTGTCTCACACACACACACACACACACACACACACACACACACACACACACACACACACACACAGGTCCTGTGGCTATGGTTATGGCTCTGTAAAGCGTTTCTTATGTCTGTTGTTATTGTTAGTGTGAAAGAATGTCTCGTATTTAGCGCAGGAAGCCATTAAAGTTTCCACTGAACAGGAGAAAGAAGTGGTGGAGAAAAGGAGAGGGAGGAAGACAAAGACGGAGAGCAGAAGGAGACGCAGCCACAGCTTTGGGCCAAAAAGCAGAAAAGAAGAAATATTTGTAGTCTGGTCACTAAGCAGGTTTTTGAACCGATCCCTGAAGTTCTGGTTCTCGGAGCAGTATTTTAGGGCTCTGAAAACCCGGGAACATAAAGACTTTCCGTGCTCCTTTATCCCACCTTCAAACCGTATTTTGAAGAACGCGTGAGTGGATAAAGCATGTGAAGAGCCTTCTTTAAAGCCCTGTTTTGTAGTTAGTTAATATGGGCTTCCTTTAATTCCTGAATTACAGCGATTGTTTCTCAGGGGACGTTTTGTCCGAACCTAGAAGACGGACCCTGCTTCCATAATCTCCACACATCTTTGTTCTGTGGTTCTCGCCCTGTTTTTCTCACTGCTCGGCCTGTTTATCTCCCTCGCGCTGTACACTTGTGTAAATCTTCAGGAATGCCGAGGCAGGTGGGAACAAGTGCTTCCCGAAGAGAAACGCTTAGCCTCTCTCTGTCCACAGCTCCCTGTTTGCACACGCTGGCTCCTGCAGCAGCTTTGTGCGTCTGGATGTATGTGAACGTGTCTTTTTTGTAAGGCCTTTCAGTCTGAACGTGCCCTGATTTGGCTTCCTGGTTCACAGTGCGACACTTATTTACAGGGTACTGATTTGATTTGTGGAAAACAGGGGGTCTGTTGATATGCAGGACACAGATTACATACTGCTGGAGCTTTCATTAGCACACAGAACCGATTCATCAAGTTTAAATGAGCAAGTGTGTGGAAGATTAGATAGATTAGACATCAAACCTGCCTGTTTCTGCTCCTGGGACTATTATGACCACTATGAAACCGTCATCATTACATGGTTATATAGAACCGTGGACACTCAAAGAACCCTTTGCATGAAGAAGGGGGTCTTTACATTGTGAACGAGTTCTTCATATTGTTGGAGAATATACTTTAGAGGGTGGTATATGGAAAAGGGACGTGTACCAGTAGAGGAACCATGTTTGGTGCTGTATGGACCCCTCTATAAAGAACCACGTGCAGCACATTCTGTTAATCTACACTCTTTTAGAACCATTTTCTGTATTAAAGAGCGTGAAGTCAGTGTTGAGATGAGTTTATATTCAAAATACAGACATGAATCTGTTCAGTCCAGGTTACACTGTCCAAAGTCAGTATTTCACTATGAAAGAAACACCGTACATACTTACTGTGTTCAAAGGAAAGCTGAAATACAGACACGGCAGATCACCACGGCACTCCGTGTGGACGAGAGCTGCGTTCCAGGCTCTGTAACATCCAAACAAACCTCTATTCACTGCAGTTTTACACGTTCGTGTTCGGGAGGTTTATGACGGCTCAAACAAACGTTATGAGTGTACTGTAGCGTTTATGAGGGTCCCTTGAGCTTTAAACAAGACGTGTCCACTTTTTCAGCTCATGAGATTGGCGCCAGTCCCGCTCGCAGGGCTGTGGGAGCAGCAGTGGACGCAACCACGTAATCAGAACAACAGAAAAGGGAGACTTTGTGTAAACCTTCCCTGAACGTTACTCAGATGCATCAGTGAATACATTTAGGACAGTGTTTTCAGTGTTGGTGTGGGGACATGTGCTGCAGGATGACGTACGGAACCTGTACGCCTCCATGACCAACCGTATCTCATCTCATATCCAGATTAGAGGCCCAACAGGGACCTAGAACCTCTTTTCAGTACAGTTTTCCCCAATAAACTCGTCCTTTACTGTGACATTATAACCACTTACACACGTCATCGTTACCTTCACACACACAAAGACTCAGTCCAGTGCAACAAATCATTACTGGTGCACTCTCTCCACGCTTCTCCTCCCCAGCCGTCCCTCAAACCACACACCACCAGCACAGCACGCTGGATCAAAGCGATAGGAGACGAGGGAGGGGCAGAGAAGGTACCGAATGAAAGAGAGCAGCTCGGAGAGAAAAGATAAACAATTACCGCACAGTTTGTTTGGCAGGCTCTCCTTCGTGTCCCCCCCTCTGATCTCCTTCCCCCGCGTCACACGGCTTTGAAGAGGAGTCATTTTCACCACGTAATCTCCTGGATTGTGACCTTTCGTTAATGTGTTACACCGCTCTCGCATCGTCAGTCCTTTGCTTTAATGGAGTTCACACTTGGGTTGGTAGATCAGATCTGTGATGGCTGTGCATGTCGGGACAAGAACGCAGGGCTTGCGCTGGGGCAGCAAGACCTTCACCAGTTCACTCTCCTGCCTCTCGTAACAACCTGCAGGCTCTGGAACGGGAACGATGAAGCCAGACATGCGCCGTGCGATGTTGAAACCTTGTGCGTCGCACGTCTGACTCGTTGGCTGTGCATGGTATTGCTCACACTGCACGTGAAACACACCTCTCAACCTCATGTTGTTAAAAGCACAAGGTCCTTGAGACACTTTTGGAGGTTCTTCAGCCTGAAAGTGTGAAGGAACCTCTTAAGGTGCTTCAAGAAACCTTCAGCCTTTTATTGAAAGTTTCTCGAAGTGGTTTCAGTTCAAAGAACCTCCAAAAGTGGCAAACCAGGCATGAACGATGGTGCCAGTGCTCCTCAAGCCTTTGGTCCATACAGTCCCTTCCGTGGTTGTTGTGCTGCAGGTACACTGAGATGCACTGAACGTTCACCTGGTGAAGTGTGTTCAGTTGTTGAAGGGCAGTGTACTGTCATATATCGTACCTTTAAAGGTAAAAACATTCTTAATGTCCTTAAAAGTGACTGCCTTTAGTTTGAGGTCCCACATGCAGCCTTTTTCTAGATTCTATTTCTCTCCTGAGGAGCATTTATGACGTTACCTAAACATGAAGATTATTCACACTCGTTTTATTGTAAATTGGACGTGGACTCTTTAAGCTTGAACGTTAAGCAATGTTTGGCCGACGGCGTCTCTAAAAGTGGCTCTGTCTCAATCCCATCACTTCCACTCCCCCCGTATCTGAGGGAAAGCAGCAGCAGAACCCCCGGAGACTCTGTCCACCTTGGTTCTCACTTCTTTCCCGCTCTGTAAAATTTACAAGTCCTGCACGCGCCTCCCTCCCTCCCTCGTTTTCGTCCTCCCAGTCTGCCGCTGGCCGCCAACCTGACAGAAGCTGGCTTTTTCTGTTTGTTCCAAAGCGGACCACCAACAGTGCAGCTCAGAGCATTTGTTTGAGTTGGGATCTCAGGTTCTGCAGCCTTTATTCCACATTCTCTTTCTTACGTTGCCATTTTGACAAATCATTAGCAGTCAGTCTGGGTTCTCTTGTTCTACACGGGCAGCTTTTCCTCAGCTGGGTCTCTGGACCTGCTCTCTGATGACTGTACAGACTCGCGCGTCTGTGTCTGTAGTTCATGGTCTGGATTACAGTGTAAAAGTGTTCAGGTGTGAACATTACATTCACTGTTCAGCCGTAACATTATGACACTGACATGGTGGTGGTGTGTTAGTGTGTGTTGCTGGTACCAGTGGATCAGACACAGCAGTGCTGCTGGAGTGTTTAAACACTGTGTCCACTCTCTGTCCACTCTATTAGACACTCCTACCAAGTGTCTCCACCTTGTAGATGTAAAGTCAGAGACAGAAGCTCTGGTCATACCTTCTCTGCCACAGGACTGTCGGCTGGACATTTCTGGTTGGTGGACACACTAACACACACTCACTCAGTGCAATATGTTCCTGTCCGGGACCATCAGTCACACCTTGATGAAGCACCCTCATAAGCTGACATTTTACGACGCACGTCCTGTGAAAGGTCGTTGGCGCGGCTGGCAGCGTCGTCTGCTGTGTTTTATGTGTTTAGATTGGGGCCCGGGTTCTTAGCAGTTACTCCAGCCTTCCCGTGAGGGGCGCTGACAGGGTCAAGGACTCCTGGGGTCAGAATTGAGAAGTCAGACCATATGAGTGAGTCCACCTCCACACGAAAGAAGCCCAAGGAAGGGTTGGAGGGAGGTGTGAAGGTCACGAGGTCAGAAAGCGAGAGTTTAGATCTGATGTCAGGATGATCGTTGCCAGAGCGGCTCAGCAGCCGGTGCAATGTGTTCGGGTTGCCATTAAGTCACCTTGGGTTTATTTTCAGAGCTGAGCTGTTTGGGTGAGTGAGCCTGAAACCATCAGTCTGCTCTGGAATGGCACCACGTGCAACAACAGCACTGGTTTAGCTACGCAGCACTGGTTTACCCACGCAGCACTGGTTTACCCACGCAGCACTGGTTTACCCACGCAGCACTGGTTTAGCCACGCAGCACCGGTTTAGCCACGCAGCACCGGTTTAGCTACGCAGCACTGGTTTACCCGACCGCAGCACCGGTTTGAAGCACGCAGCACTGGTTTAGCTACGCAGCACTGGTTTACCTACGCAGCACTGGTTTACCCACGCAGCACTGGTTTACCCACGCAGCACTGGTTGGAACTATTGTTCAAACTTTGACATTTCATTAGTTTTTATCACAGTGTTTATTAGTCTGCTGTCGTCTTTATCAACACCATCAACACCATCATCACCATCATCACCATCATCACCATCATCATCATCATCACCATTACCATCACCATCTTCATCATCATCATCACCATCACCATCTTCATCATCACCATCATCATCATCATCATCACCATCATCATCATCATCACCACACCACTTACAGGTGAAGTGGTTCTGATAATCAGTAATATCAGGCCTGATCAGCACTGCAGTCTGACAGTGGTTTGTATTTCTATGATTCTCCCCTCATTCCCATTCCCATTCCAATTCCCATTCCCATTCCCACATGTAAAGACCACTACGGATACCCAGTGCCTCTTGTTTGTTACTGAAAGTGGGATTGTGTTGTGTGATAGCAGTGTTTTGGATGAGCATCAGACACACGACGAGAGATTGAATCTGAAAGCAATGCAGCCTCTGTACGTAAAGAGTCGGGCGCAAGACCTTCTCTGTGGACTGGTGCTGTCCACCAATAAACGGTCAGATAGATAGAGAGCTAAAAACGGGCCTCAGAAGCCTGTGCCCGTAAAACACTGCCCTGCCGAAACGTGATCCTGTAAAAATATTTTCCCATCATTAAGCTGTCATCCATAGAGCCCTCGACACACATAGCTCGGGATGTGTGTGTGTGTGTGTGTGTGTGTGTGTGTGTGTGTGTGTGTGTGTGTGTGTGTGGAGTCCAGGGCCAGGTTACCAACCGAGATGCTTTATTTATTTGAAGTTTGTCATTGGTAGTGGAGGGAAGGGTGAAATAGTCTGGGCGGCCCGTCCAGTCTAAATCTCCCAATTTCAAACATGACTCTGTACACACCTCAGAATTCATAGTGCTGAGTTTGTGCCAGGCCAGAATGCAGACGTGTGTGTGTGTGTGTGTGTGTGTGTTTGCGCAGGTCTCCATGGGAGGCGGTGCAGAAAGGACAGTTTTGTTTACATTTGTCTTGCAGAAACCGGACGACCCAAACTCCCCGACTCCGTTCCGCCTGTTTCTAATGGCCTGTCTGACTGCTGACTGCTTGTGTGTACGAGTGTGTACGTTTGTGTGTGTTTGTACGTGTCACTCAGCAGCGCGCTGCCGGCCGCAGAGCTGGTGGGAAGGTCTGGAGTGTGTGTATTTGTGAACGCTGGTGAAAGGGGAGCGTCTGGTGAGCTGGTCAGTGTCCTGAACTGCAGGGGTCAGGGCTGCGCTGAGGGAGGCCATGCTGGTCTCTTCAGTGACTCTGTGCTGACTCTTTAACTGACCTTCTGTCACCGTGGGCACCTTCAGGTCCTTCTCCAGGGCTAGGTCAGCACCTCTTTGCTCTGGCTGTGTACAAAGCCCCAGAGCTCAAGCCTGATCCGGTTCTCTGAGGAATTAGAATTCCAGAGTTTTAAATCAGTCTGGACTGAATCCACCAGATCAATACTGGTTCACACTGAAATCCAGTACCTTGATTCAATCACACCGCATGACATCTGTTATTTAGATATTATTATAAAATTATTATATTAGTTGTGACATATCATATTCTTAAAAAGAACAAAACTTTACTTTATTCTCTTTTCCTTTTATTTATTATTATTATTATTATTATTATTATTATTTATTTTTTTTTATTTTTTATTTTTTTATTATTGTTATTTATTATTATTATTATTATTATTATTTATTTATTTATTTATTATTATTATTATTGTTATTTATTATTATTATTGTTATTATTATTATTTATTGTTATTATCATTATTATTACTATTATTATTATTATTTATTATTTATTATTATTATTTTATTTTATTATTATTTATTATTATTATTATTATTTATTATTATTATTATTATTATTATTTTTATTATTTATTATTTATTATTATTATTATTATTTATTTTTTATTATTATTATTATTTATTTTTTATTATTATTATTATTACGGTATTTTCTCCACGGCTGATCCAGCAGAGGACTAAAGAGGAAACCTGATCTCCGATCAGCCTCTTTAAGTGCTGTCACGGTAAATAAAGGGAGCAACATGGCAACCGTGTTTGTCCTTTTTGTGTGCAGGGTAACGCCGGGGCGAGAGTGCTCGTGGGCGTGTGAGCGCGTGTGTGTTTGTGCAGGAGTGTATCCTCGTCATTTTCTCGGTGTGTGCTCATGGGTTGCGGCAGAAGCGTTCGCCTTTCTGTCGGGAGGGATGGGCCGCGTGGAGGAGGGGACAGTAAATGTTTAGACAGGCTGCGATTCGACGGGCTGATGTCGGTATGTTCTGGCTGAGCAGGGTTCTCGGGACAGCTGACCTCGTTTGTTTAAGGTGTTGTTTGTGGTTTAGCGTGGACTGAAATTTGATGGATGGATGGAGAGGTAATGAGCTCTCCTGTCATTTACCCGCCTACACTGTTCGAAATGAGGGGATCCAGCTACTTAAAACACGTGACCCCCTTCACGTAAAGCTGGACGATACACTCTCAAATCAGTATCACGATTAATTGGATTGATTTAACCTCGATTATATTAATGTCTGCATTTTTCTTTGGTACGATGAGCTTCAGTTCCTCAGTTCGGTCAGTGTTGGAGTTCTCCATGTTGCTTCTGTGTCACAGATTGGACAGGGAGGAGTCACATGACTATATGTTGTTATGGGGGCAGTATATGAATACACACAGAATTAAAAATAAAAATAATGGAAGTAATCGACAGAGGTGCTCAACCACCGTATAAATGTAACTCTATAATTCAGAGAAGGTAGCCCAGGGCGAACGACTACACTCTGATGAATTCCATTCAAAAAGGTTTAAACCTCATTTCTAATTCATTTCAAATTCATTTTTTAGAGTGTAGTTTTCTTTACCTCCGTCCATAACTCAGTCCTACATTTAGAAGCTCATTTATCTGAGTGGGCTTCCATAAAGAGCTGTCCTCCTCCTCTCGCTCATTGCTGTTGTATGTATGGACACGGCTGAGACGTGAAAGCGAGACCTGTGGAGGAAATTGGCCCCAGATGTGCATGAAATTGTGGGTAACAGTGAAAAGAAACCAGCTCCCTCCCCCAGTGAGACATGGACACTGTCCCTGGTGTGCAGGAGGAGGAGCAGGACGGAGGGTCTCTGTTTTCACTTCAGGAGCTTTGAATCACCGACAAAAATGTCAAAAAGCTGAGAGCTGATGAAGTAGAAGATATTACTCCAATTTTATGCACATGAAGGCTCTTTTGTTCTCCATCATTTGCTTTTTATTACTTTACTTCAGAAAAGAGATGGAAGAACTAAACACGAACTAAAGAAATGCCTTTTAAAAGTGTTCAGACCCCTCTGTCCTAACAGCTGTATCTCCTCCTTCGTCTGAAATAACGTCAGTGAGATGTTTCTAGAACCGTCTACCGTCTCTGACATCGACTGAAGAACGACGTTCCCACTCCTCCATGTGGAATTCTCTCAGCTCTGTGATGTTCCAGCGTCAGTCTTTGTACAGACGCTCTTCCGTTTTTAAAAGGCTGTGTATCAGAGGAAATATCTTCTCATCGTCACCTCCGTGTGAAGATCGTTTGAAGGTTTAAAGAGCAGAGATTAAAGGTTCTTCAACAATTTACATTTTTTTTAAATAAAGATATTTCATATGAACTCTTTATTATGAAGCGTGATTGAAGGATCTGCCTCTGCACGTGTGACCTCCTGAACGAAGGTAGCTCGGGGTTCTGGTGGCATATCTGCGGACGGTTTGCTAGGCTGGGATTCAGCAGGGAGTTCTGCTCAGTTCTGAGGAACGTCTTCAGGGCTCTGAGTGCTTCACATCGGGCAGCAGTGGAGGTTTTATCTTTCATGAGGATTCCAGGCCAGCAGTGAGAGAGACAATTTATGTTCCTGATTAATTGCTTTTCAAATAAATCTCAGGTAGGGGCCCGGGGTCCGGCCCCTGTCAGAGAAAAATGAGGTGACACAGACTTGACTCTGTTTCGAGTCAGCTGACTCTCGCTCTCCTGCTCTGAGAGGCAGCATCAGGGTTGTCATTACAAGTAAGAGAAATGAGGTGACAGATCCGAGTGTGTTTCACTGAGGCTTTTAAAGTCTGAAGCTAAAGGTTTGTTCGTCTCTTATTCCTTGTCCTCCTCACACTGATACGCCATTTTATTAGGAACACTGCACTGATCAGTCTGTTTAAGTCTAATCACAGACTGTAGTTCATCTCATTCTCCTCCTTTCACCCTGATCTTCAATGATCAGGACCCCACAGGACCACCACAGAGCAGATATGATGTGGGTAGTGGGTCATTCTCAGACGAGTGGATCAGACACAGCAGTGCTGCTGGAGGACAGTGTCCTGTGGGCAGCGTCCTGTGAGCACTGATGAAGGACTAGAGGACGACCAACACAAACTGTGCAGAAACAGATGAGCTTCTGTCTCTGTCTTTACATCTACAAGGTGGAGACACTCGGTAGGAGTGTCTGATAGAGTGGACAGTGTTGATAAAGCGTCCAATAGCATCCACACATTTTCAATCAGGGACAGGTCTGGAGATGAGACCGACCACGGCGTAGTATCTGTGTCTTCAAGACGAGATGTTGAGACGGCAGCAGTGTGTGGACGAGCTCCTGTTGGAATAGAGCACCGGAGTGTGTGTTCAGAAAAGGTAGAACCACTGGTTGCAGAACCTCATTAATGTAACGTTAATTCTAAAATGTAATTTTGCATTGTAAGAAATTCCACACTGTATGGGGTATTTTGGATATTTCTTCATTCTCGACCCAGAATTGAGGTGTTTCAGAACCACAGCAGCACTGCAGTACTTGGTGCCCTTGTACTGGTTCTTCCACAGAGGCAGTATGACGTGTGTCTCCACGATAAATCAAGTGCATGTTCATAAAGAACGTGTCATATTTTTAAATGCTTGCATACTGGTATCTTCACTGATGACCAGCTGATAAGACGTAAATGCATCACTTCCCTCCTGAGTCCAACCACATTCCAGCCTCCTGTTCATCTGCATCGGATCCAGCCTACCTCTTTCAGCCATCCCTCCAGCTCTTGTTCTCATACCACCAAGCTTCACATTTTATCGGTGCGAGATCAGAACTTTTCTGGTCTTACTGGACCATGGCTTTTGTGAACTTAGCCAAGCTCCATGTCCGAGAGGTGACACACAAACAGAATTAATTTTTGCTTTTCTATGTCATTCTTTCTCTCTGCTTTGAGAACGTTAATGAGCCTTGAAGAGAGAGGTCTGTCTGTCATCGGCGCCTTTATAGCCGTGAAAGCGAGGGGTTGAACGAGGGGTAGAAGATGGATGAAGCTTTGTAGGTCATGCTGTTCTACTTAATCAGCTTTATAAAAATAAGAGCTCAGAACATTTGAGATTGCAGTTCTTGTTTTCTGAGGCTCAGACTGACTCCCATCTTCTACTTCTGTCCACGATATTATGATTGATGAGCTCAGTCTCGTCAACTTTTAATCACGAGAAAAGCTTTTGCCTTTGTGCCTTTTTTAAGGTCTCCTGGACCTCAGCCTGTATTATCACATCCTCCCTTCTTTGACAGAACTTTGCTGAGCAAGTGGAACCCATTAATTCATACAAGCCAAACGAAAAAGCTGCTCTGTGGTCCATTTTTTGCTCCTATCATATTTTAAAGCCTATTTCCTTCTGCTGCCCTTTGATGCCTCCTACTTTGAGCTGAGATACAATTGTCATCTCCAGAAGTGGACCACAGTGTAATGAGAACAGAACCAGACTGCCAGGAAGGTTCTTGGCTTGTCTTTCCAAACCCCAGAAGTCACTCTACAGGACTGAACTTTGGCGTGAACCCTCATACCAAAGCCCAACATCTTTGAGAATGAGCAGAAGACAGGAATATGAGCAGAATGCCTGTGGTGGTGGTGGAGACAGAGCTGAGCTCAGCCTCTGGACGTTTGTCCAACTGAGCCGTGAAGGAAGTGAATCAGACGTGTGGAGATAATAAGCAGCCAGACTCCATCACATATGCCCCTGCTTCTTCAGCCAATTCCATCTTCTGTGTGAACCTTGGAGACGCTCCTCTTTTCTCACTCTTCAGTGTGCAACCTCGGTCTAAACTTAGCCCACCAGCAAGAGTCTTTCAGCCACGTTCACCTGCCTCTGAAACAGGGTTAAGGCAGTGTCTTCAGTCTGCTGGTGTAACGTAGTAGGTGACACTCCCCTGACAACCCGCTATACCAGTCCGAGTGACACAGCAAACGGTCAGATCAGACCACATTCCAACTTTGCAGCAGAAAACCAACAGCACATCACCCTGAACACACCGTGAAATATGGTGGTGGCAGCATCATGTTGTGGAGGTACTTTTCTTCAGCAGGGACAGGGAAGCTGTTCAGAGTTAATGGGAAGATGGGTGGAGCTAAATACAGGGCAATCCTGGAGGAAAACCTGTTAGAGGCTGCAGAAGACTTGAGACTGGGGTGGACCTTCACCAGTCAAAGTCCTCCCTGACAGGACTGCCTATTCAGTTCCTACTCTAATATGACACTGGATCAGCTCGAGGGTCTCGGTACAGTCGTACGGATGGGCTGTATTCTGAGAGACAAGCAGTGGGAGCCGTTCGGTTCAATTCCAAAAACTGTGACTCCGTCTCCTCCAGTTGAAGACCACTCTGTTCCCCAGTAAAGGCAGCGCTCTGTAACTGGTGGTATCTGCTACTCAGACTCAGATCTGACACTTGATTCTGCTTTTAATAAGAGGGTTTGTTTCAGAGCTGTGTGAGAGGAGAGCTCCGGTTCCCTCGCTTTCCACTCCAGACCTGTTGGAACAGGCCGGCTCTCCCTCATGTCACGGTTCTGAGCACAGGAAGCATGTCCACGGGCTACTTACTGGCAGTAGCCCTACCGCACAAACCGTCCACCCTCTTATTCATCCATACTCTAGACTAAAGCCTGAAGACACACTTGCAGGGAAGCAGAAAGTGGGAAAGTGATGTCGTGGTGTTTAGCATTCCAAAGAAGGTTCTCTACAATAGATGTTTTGCGGGAATATACCGTCAGGATGTTTCTCTAAAAGCCCGTCTGCTGGTTTTAAATAAACAACACTTAAGAAAGTGTTTTTAGAAAGCTTTGTTCAGTATATAATGCAGCCAATCAGAAGCTGAAATTCCACCTTAACACAGTGACAAAGTTGCTCTGCCTCAACTTCTGCACCACTGAGCTTTCCGAGAGCTAGGCTGGAGAATAACTCCTGCCTTGTTCTTGCAGCCACGGTTTGTGGAAATGTTCAGTGGAGGTTTTCACCCTGTTTGAGGGAATAACGCGGGAAAAATGTGTGTTGAACAAAGAGATTCCCGTAACCGTGAGCTTTCATCAGCACACAGAGCTTAAGAAGGAGCTTCCACTGCTCTGAACGGCTTAAACGAGCAAGCGTGCAGACCTGCAAACTGATGAACACAGCCGTTCAGGGGGTGTTGTGTGCTGGGCGAGCAGTTTCGAAGAACTAGGGGAATTTAGTTTGGTGACAAACAGAGTGTTAACTCTGATTGGCTGATTCGGGCCACTTGAATTCATCAGACGGACCCTATAGAAATGTATGTTTCTGAGGTAATAATGGGGATCTGTACGCACGGCACCATATTTACAGTAATATTTGGATGTGTCCTTTGTCAAGTTGCACCTTGGACAGGGTTTAGAAGACCATTCTGAAAGATGAATTAGCCAGGTTTAGCCCTGTTGGAGCTTCAGCCATCTACAAACTCCATTCCACTGGCAGCAAAAGAGCCACAGAGCATGTTGCTACCACCATCATGCTTAACAGTTGGTACAGTGTTCTTTGCATTGAAAACCTCACCTCTCTTAAGGCTAGTTTGGGACTGTACTGTCCTTCCAGTGAAGAATCTCCATTCAGTCCAGAATGAGGTGTAATCCCTGTTCAGGAAACCTGTCCAGAACTTTCAGACAGTTGGTAGAGTTCATTAGCTCGCACACCTCAACCACGGTTTAAATTCTAAACTCAAGGTCTGCTCGTAAGCCATTGCCCCTCGTTTGTTATCACAGTGCTGTGCTGAAGTCGCTCCAGTCCCACAGGCAGTGTTCTGGACGCTGTTGCTGAAAGAGTAGCATTGACAAAGATGAGGTGTGAAAACATCACCTTCAGCACTCGCAGGAATGTTTAGAAGAAGGTGCACAGACACCCCCATTCTCACGGCCTCCTGCCCGTGAAAACATGGCACATAGTTTCCACCCTGGGATAACGACAGATAAGTCCTGTTCGTAATGGTGGGATTTCTGGAACGTTCTTGTTTGACCGGAGCATTGGTTAAGCTTCCCGAAGCTACAGTGGTGCATGTCCATGCATGCAGGGAGTCGATGCTGGAGCGTTTTGAAGGAAGGCAGAAGTCTGGAGGCGTCACTTTGTTTACAGAGTGGGTGCTGTGGTGTGAGAGTGAGAGTTTAGTTGCCTCTCTGTTGTTGCTACAGGCGTCTGATTGAAAAGCCCCTCAAGGCTAGGTGGTCATCTGCACTCTGCCCTGCGGTGCTTTCTCCCTCCAGGGGTCTTCAGACTTGGAACAGACGGATTCTTTCCCTATTGTTTACTGTGAAACCTTAAATAAATACGTAGGTAACCCCCACAGATGTTCTGCTCTTGCTGGCTAAAGAAATCAGGATTTCATTTAATTAGCACGTCTCACTCCTGACCCTCTCAGGGTCCCACTGTTTTCTACAGATCGTTTTCCAGGACTTTTTAGATACGAATGGTGTCAAACATGGCCTCTTTTCGACATTTGTTTTCTATCAACAGTGTGAATCTTTGTGTTTGAAGAAACTTTACTAGTAAAGTGAAAACGTACTGTATTTAGAATCAACAGGGAGAACACCATCTCCGTCTTTCCCAGTTTGGGTTGGGAATGCTGCTACTGCACTCTGGAACTTTGTTGAAGCTGCACAAGAACTCTAACCCGAGTCACATTAGTGTAAAATCCTGTAATATCACCTCAGTCCACATGCTGCCCTCACTTCCGAAGCTGCTTCTGGATCTCTCAGCTTGTCCACAAAAGGATGTTTACAGCTTGTCCTCGCAAGGAAGCTCAAAATTCTAGTTCATTCTCAGAATCAGTAACAGAAAATGTTTAAGTAGTGTTCTTGAGGACACAGATACTACGCCGTGGACGGTCTCATCTCCAGACCTGTCCCTGATTGAAAATGTGTGGGATGCTATTGGATGCTCTATCAACACTCCACCCCTACCACACCATCTGCAGAACTGAGTGAGAACATTCAAGCTGCATGGGATGGATCATCACAGGACACCATTAGGAACCTCTACACCTCCATGCAGAGACATCTGGTGTGTTGCGTTAAACCCGACGCCATACTGAGAGACACCACTTCTGTATGAGTAGATCAATAAATATTGATCAGATCAGACTACAGTTATCATCAGTTATTGATCCTGATCACCTTCATCTTCATTCACTATAGAACTGCAATCCCACACGTCCTTGTGTTTTTAGATCATGAAGGTTGGAGCGTTAACTCTGTATAACTGACCAGGTCTGTCTCTTCTCTCCACAGGGACAGTATCGGCCTGCAGATCTTCTGTGCCCAGAGACCTACACCTGGATGCCTATTGAGAGATGCATCCCACGCCTTGAGACCTCCGCCTACGCCCGCCTCAATGAAGACACCCAAGCAGGTGAAGCTCCCGAACTTGTCTTTGTAAGCCCAGCTTGTATAAAACAGCGTACATGTATCTGCTTGCACGTAATGATGGAAAAAAACAGGTCTGAAGGTTCCTCTTGTTTTATGATCTGTTGAAGTCTGTGAATCATGATGCAGCTCTGCTGCTATTGTGAGGGCCTGTCAGTCCCACCCCATTACCTCACTGTGCTGTTTGTATTGGCTCCGTTTGTCCTCGTATTGGTCAAACACCTTGAAATACAACTCCGACTGTATGTGAAAGTGCAGGAGCGCGAGTGTTCTACCTCCCGTGATGGCAGTGCAGCACGCGTTCATTACACCGTGCAGCAGTACCGCGTCATCTTTAACTCTTCAGATGTATATACACTTTTCTGCTTGGTCAGCAAACCGAGATGGTGACGGGCCTGTTTGCCTTTGAAATGACCCAGTGCTGGCAGTTCAGCGAGGTCAGGGCTGTGGTCGTTCCCGGACGCGGAGGGGATAATGGTCATGGTGATAATAATAATAGAAATAATATCACTGCCGACTCGGAGACGCCAAAGAGAGGGGGAGAGCCCACGACTCCAACACTTACTTTTCTTCCCCCACTCGTCTGTTTTTCTACATTTCTGCTTCTAATTCTCTCTCTCTCTCTTTCTCTCCCCCCCCTCCCCTCCCCC
>CM067506.1:380768-400716 GCA_034509495.1 Acestrorhynchus altus | reverse complement strand
TGTGTGTGTGTGTGTGTGTGTGTGTGTGTGTGTGTGTGTGTGTGTGTGTGTGTGTGTGTGTGTGTGTATGTGTGTGTGTGCATGCTTGTGGGTGTGCAGATACTTCAGCCACTCAGAGACTCACCTTATCATAGAAAGTGAAGATAGCAGCAAACTCATCAGAGGACAGTTTGAAACTCTAGGTAAGATAGGAGTGAGACAGTGGAAAGAGAGAGACCATGACAGAGGGGGAGAGACAGCAGGATATGTCAATAAACAAACAAAAGACAAAAGACTTAAAGGTTCATCCCTAATCCTCACTGTCTCAGAATTGTCCAGATGTTCATAACAGTGAGAGGAATGGACTGTATGACATTTGTTTAAACAGGATCTAAGTGTGAGGAATCTCTAGATTCTAGCCTCGTCTACTAGCTAAGGATATTCTGACTGAAGAGCAAAGCACTTTTGTAAGTCGCTCTGGAGAAGGGCGTCTGCTAAATGCCATTAACGTTAATGTAAATGTAATGTAAGATATATTATTGCTATTAATCTGTCAGTGCAGCTCTGCACCTCCTCTGATTTGGGTTACATACATGTACAGTGCAGACATTTACCAGTGACCTATTCATACTGCTACAACCACTCCATTAAACATTCATACAATATTACAGAGAAAGAGAGAGAGCGAGAGAGAGAGAGAGAGAGAGAGAGGGAGGGGGAGAGAGAGAGAGAGAGAGAGAGAGATTCGTTCAATCTACTGAGAAATTCTAAGTTTTGTCAGAATCTCAGTTACAGAATATTGTCTACTCAGCTACTTTACACAGCACCCAGATTGCTGACACAGATGTGCAAATGCACACACAGCTTGTCTAGTCCCTGTAAAGAAGTCCTGCCGGTAGAATAGGACTCTCTGGAGCAGATAAACAATCATGACTCTACTGTCTCCATGTCTAATAGCAGGTGTGGACTAGAGGGTATAAAGACCCCCAGCACTGAGCTGTGGAGCTGTGTTGGGTTGTTGGAGATTTGGGGTGGGAGTGAGTGATCATCCAACATCCTCACCTGATTAATGTTCTTGACACTGAATATAATGGAATCAGACAGACTGGTTTCTTCAAGTGTTTGAGTGTTTCTTAAATGGAGCCCATGTTGACATTTTGAGTGAACTATTTTTGAATTTGATTACTTGATTATTTGATTATGATTGTGAATTTACAGCATGTTTGGAAACTATAGGACTGGTGTGATTTTGTGATTGGTGATACTGTAGCTCTTCCGAAGTAAATTGGCTGGTAAGGCTGGAGGGTTACCTTGTATTCACAGCCAGTGACATATTCAGACATTAAAGTCACAATTGTCTTCATGCAAGTGGTCCATAAATAATAAAATGATAGGTGATCTTACTTCTCAGGTTTTTGGTGCAGCTTGTGAAGTCCTAACCAATGAGAGATCTCACTTGGATGTGTGTCCAAATACCGCAGGGTAAAAAATTATGATTGGAGGTTAAATACACGGGATTATTCTACAAAATGAAAATGTCTGTCTGTAATCTTTATTTCTAGGACTCTGAAGAAGGTCCCGATGATTCCCCACTGCATATCACCAATGATACAGTTGATCTGTTTGAGGCCACTGCAGAGTCACGTGACTGCTTCCTGTGACCCGGTGGTCCTGGAAGGTAAGCCAACATGTCAGAAGTGAGTGAAGGAGAAGAAAGTGCAGATCTGCTGTTTGCTGTTCATTCTGTTGCGCAATCAGCCAACGGGGTAGGCAGAGTGTGGAGCCCAGGGCCACAGTGTAAATCTGTCAGACCCCCTTTCTGCAGCAGAGCATGCTGCGACGTGACAGCCGGCTGTGAGCCGACCTGCACCACAAGTGCCTTTTGTTAGTGCCGGGCCAGGGCGGGTTGCCAGATATTGCGCAGTGCAAACAGCAGAACTCCCTCGTGATTGTGAAGGCTCTGGGTCGAATGAAGTGGGTCAACACTGATGTAGCTAGAGGTATCAAAACAATGCTGCAGGAGATCTTTCAGCACTCAGAACAGCAAACAGCAAATCCTGAGCCTTAAGCGAGCGAAAGCTTGTCTTTGAAGATTGAGTCAAAGTGAGGATTGTTCTTTGTGGAAGTCTTTCAACATTCAGCCTTAATGCAGTCTTCTCTCAGGTGCTCTTTTCTCTGAAGAGGCAGAGTATATCAGTCTGAGTATGAGTATGAATATCCGTATGAGTATCAGTATCAGTATCATTTTGAGTATCAGTATGATTATGAGGATGAGTATCAGTATCAGTACAACTTTGTCCCACAATTTCCAGCATGGTCTTCTTGTTCTTCTTGCTAATTAGTGGTTTGCATCTTTAGGTGAAGCCTCTGTAATTTTGTTCAGGCAGTTTTCTGCGGACAGTAGATTGTGAGCACTTACAAGGTTTCTGTCTGCTGTTGTTTTACTTGATCTACCAGTTGAGCATCTGTCACTGAGTTCACCAATGATGACTTTCTTCTTCAGGATGTTCCAAACGGTTGTAATGGTCAATATTAATGCAATGGCTCTTACTGATTTTTCATCTTCTCTCAGCTTCAGAGCTGCTGGTTCTTCACCCACAGACAGCTCTCTGGTTTTCAAGTTGGTTACCAAACCCAAATCTGAAACTGAGCCAGACATTCAGCTATTTATTGTTTAATAATCAGAGCAACAAAACACACCTGGGCACCAACACACCGGTCTGTCACATGTTCCAACTCTTTTGCTCAGAAGTAAAATGGGCAGGTTCAGACAGAAGGTGATCCTCTGAACTGTGTATCAGATTTAAATACCTGTAATTAAATACAAATATAAATATCTTTTGTCTCATTTTCATCTTTTAATGTCAAACCCAAATGTTTCCAGTCTACAGCAGAAATAAGGGGATTGGCCTCACTGTCCCAATACTTTCGGAGGGGAGTGTAACTCTGTAAATATGATATGATTGTTATAAACAGTTGCTTCTCCATGATCACACGACGCTGCCAGGAGGATCAGAGCACATACGTCATGTGAAGCATCATCACATTTTCTGCCACTAACACGTCCTAACTGGACAGCTAAACACATTTGTAGGACAGCAGACAGTTAACAGATGTCCATGCTGGCTAACATCACAGTGATTGTGGGGGCAGAGACAGGGTCATCCGTCTCACCCAGAGAGAGTGAAGCCTGTTATGCTGTCCTGAACTCAAACTTTGCATCTTCTATTGAGCGGGTTAATGTTCAGAGTCTGAATCCTGTGCTTTTTACACCACAACAGCAGCACGTTTATGCTGATTGGCTGCTTTACGGCCCTTTCTTAAAGGTTTCGAGTGGCTTATAGTTTTAATTAAAATATAGTTTCAACGTAAAACAGAATAAAATAAAATTCGTAAATGTATTTCTGTACAAAAAACATCCAGAATAAAGGATTCTTCTGCCACACAGTTCAGCCCAGAAGATGGCATGTCACTGCAGATCTTGGGTTCTAAGAGTTAATCCGGATGTTTCCATTTATAGTTCATGACTGAAACAGTGTTTATCCTGGTTTGTGCGTTTCTTCGCTGGTGGGCTGGATGGTTTTGGCTCTGATAATATTTTGGCAACTCAGAGTGAATAAGAACATCTGAGTGGGTTTAAACAGGCCTGCATTAATATTGAATTCAGATATTATACGGTGGTCATACGTGTGTGTATATTATGTTTTGCAGCAGCTTTGAATGCAGATCAACCAACCAGATTCTAGAAGCAGAATTTTCTGTCTCCTGATCAATATTTTCCCAGTTCACACGTCAGATTCAACCAGTCCGTGTTACTGAGCTGAGCTGGACTGGACTGGACTGCAGCCCTCTAAATCTGGACCCTGTAGACACCCTTAGGGCAGTATGGGATGAGTCCTAGGTTCCCTCTCTTGCATTGGAACTCTTGCTGCATTGAAGGTTCTGCAGATTCTGTGAAATATTTAATTAGTCAGGAACAGCTTAAAGGCATGTTCTCATAAATCTCTCACACAAATCATTGAATTCTCGCAGGCAGAGACTTGCAGGACTGCAAATAAAGTCAGTCACCCTTTGGTTGTGTAGAACGGTTGGTGTAGAGTTCATGTTCATGATTTTTCATCCAGGCTTATAAAGGTCTTTTACTCTCTGGATGATCCCAGACAGCATGCTTAAGTGGGCTTCACATGGGTATCACAGAGGTGGGCATGGACTCTATATGGGTTTGTTACTGGGGCTCAACTGGCCTTCCAAACGGATCCCTTTGTGCACAAATTAATCTCACCTGTGTCCCATCTAGGCTTCATATGCAGGGAACAAACCCCTCCTGGACCCATTACTGACCATGGTGGACATCAACAAACCTGAATTTGACTGGCAGCCAGTGCAGTGTCGATCAGCTTGGACTGATGTGGTCAGATGCTCTGGTTTTAGTTGAATCCTGGCTGCAGAATTTTGAACAAACTGAAGTTTATTTATGTTTATTTTGAGTGTTTAAACACTGTGTCCACTCACTGTCCACTCTATCAGACACTCCTACCGAGTGTCTCCACATTGTAGATGTAAAGTCAGAGACAGAAGCTCATCTGTTTCTGCACAGTTTGTGTTGGTCGTCCTCTAGTCCTTCATCAGTGCTCACAGGACGCTGCCCACAGGACGCTGTCAGCTGGACATTTCTGGTTGGTGGACTGTTCTCGGTCCAGCAGTGACACTGAGGGGTTTAAACACTCCAGCAGCACTGCTGTGTCTGATCCACTTGTACCAGCAACACACACTAACACACCACCACCACGTCAGTGTGACTGCACCTGTATGGACTGAGGATCTGATAGAATGGACAGTGAGTGTAGAAATAAGGTGGTCATGTTCAAAAATGCTGAATAAATCTACTGTGGAATGTCCTGCTGCTGGGACACGGATTCACACCAGTATTACAACAGTTAGCATTTCTAATAAGAGCATTAGTAACGCTTCATGTAGGCATGTAACGCTTCATTAGTTTCCTCTTCATGTAGGCGTCTCACGTCCAGCCTGGTATGTAAATATGCTGTATTTTCAACACCTCCAATAAATTCAGTCCATGTGCACGACTCCTCTGTGAGTCGTTTGGAGAAATGTGTAGATGAAGTGCAGAAACAGCCTGGACTGCGTGGGGTCAAGGTCAGTGGGCTCGGGTTGCAGACTTTAAATGACATCTCTCTCCCTCACTGGGCTTTACTTTCGCAGTCACGGTCAAAACATTTGACCCCATGTCTCTCTGCTGCAGAGGGAAACACACACACACACACACACACACACACACACACACACACACACACACACACACACACACACACACACACACACACACACAGTGAGAGTGGATACTGGTATTATATCCAGAATCCAAGGCCATTAATGCATCCAATGGTTTGATTGTGTTGTCATGGTTCAGGAAATGTCCTGCAAAAGAATTCAGAACCTGTGTCCTTAACAGTGACTATTTAATTCCATACTGTAAAGTTCAGCTGCGTCCACTCCCATTAAACTACACTGAAACTGACCTATAGGTCCAAACAGGAGACAGTCAGACTGTCAGATCCAATCATATTCTTTATTTCAGTTGTGGGCAGGACAACAGAGAGTCAAACTCAGAGGCAGAACCAATCAAAATTCCCATTTTGGGGAAGCAGTGCCAGTTCTGACCGAGCGAAACCTGCCTCGACTGACTAACGGTGTCATTTTTACATCATTACACACAAGTCTGATGTCGACTCTTCATTTGGACTCATTTTAAATTATACTCACATCATCAACAAATAGTTGCACAAACTGTTTCACCCAGAAGGAACTGTGGGACTGCAGTTGTCTGTGAGCTTGTCCTCGAAAAAAAAAGGCGCTTTCAGCTTCATGCATCTCTCGAGAACTTCAGGATGTATACTGAGGCCTTCATGTCTACTTCAGCCCCTTCAGCCACAGTGGACACCCATGTGTCCCCGATGTATGATCACATATTGTAGTGTTTCTTAAGAGATCTGTTTTCACCAGAAATGCTAGAAATGTTTAACTCTGCTTCCTGCGTGTCCAGACAGAATGGATCCGTGGGTCATGCTGTCAGCACTAATGCTTAACCTATTCAGTGACCATTAGCAGGCACACTGGAGCTATCGCCCACTGATAGTCCAGAACGCACGTCGTGTTCATGTCTGATTTCAGAGTTTTCCTGCAGATATGCAAGCACTATAATGTGTCTGCTAAAGGTCAGAGTGCATTGACCTCAGACAAACAGCAAGTACTATGTGTGGTGCAATGTGTGCAGCTGTCTTTGTCCAGAAAAGGAGGTGATAAACTAAAGAAACCAGAGTAGATACGGAGAGGACGTTTAAGGCTAACAGCAAACAAACCAATCATTTGTGTTTGTCCACAAGTTGTATTCTCACCTTCAGAGACACAGATATACTCTAATCAACCATAACATTATAAACACCTCTTTGTTGCCTCTGTAACTGGTCATGTTCAATGGTCAGGACCCCACAGGACCACCACAGAGCAGATATGATGTGGGTGGTGGGTCATTCTCAGCACTGCAGTCACACTGACATGGTGGTGGTGTGTTAGTGTGTGTTGCTGGTTCGAGTGGATCAGACGCAGCAGTGCTGCTGGAGTGTTTAAACACTGTGTCCACTCACTGTCCACTCTATCAGACACTCCTACCGAGTGTCTCCACCTTGTAGATGTAAAGTCAGAGACAGAAGCTCATCTGTTTCTGCACAGTTTGTGTTGGTTGTCCTCTAGTCCTTCATCAGTGCTCACAGGACGCTGCCCACAGGACACTGTCGGCTGGACGTTTCTGGTCGGTGGACTGTTCTCGGTCCAGCAGTGACACTGAGGGGTTTAAACACTCCAGCAGCACTGCTGTGTCTGATCCAACTCATCAGGAGGAGACAGTTCATTGACAGTCTGATTAGCAGCTCTGCTTGTCCCTGTCACGCTGAAACAGGCCTTGTCTAGTTTTTAACCTTTACGACCCAGATTGCGTAAGCAGAGCGTATCGTTCACCCATTGCTCTTCACCAGCAATAATTTCCTAATCTTACGCTGGGATATCAAAACAGTGTGTCTTCCAGACAACCAAACCCCGAGATAAGATGGATCTTTCCTTTGGCGTGGGACCACAAGCACAGCGGGTTGAGAAACACACTCCACATCACTGCTGGATTTCAGGAAAATGCTGCGCTCAGGGTTTGCATCATACTAAAAACTCTGCAACCTTTGCTCCTTTATTTCTGTTCTCCAAATCCTTCTCTTAATCTGGGAAAGCAGGATTCTTCCTGTAAATGAATAGAAATGATTCCCTCTAAACAATAAAAGGTTCACATGCCAGTATTCTAAGCTTCACATCATAACAGAACACAGACGGACTCTACAGTCAGTAATTCAGCTCGACTCCAACTGAATTAAATCCCAGTTTAAAGGAGCTTCCAGTGCATGTTTACTGCTCTGACCACGTGAACATGCTCAGCCTGCATCAGAGACAGGGGGCGGGGTTAACGATGTCATGGATCCAGGTATTGGGTTACAGAAGAACACAGTGTTCAAATTTCAGAACAAGGACATTTATAACGAGTCTGTGATATAAAGTTTTAAGTGCTTGTAAGTAAAAGGTAAAATGTGGGCTTTGTAGACATTTTGGATCAAAACATTATAAAATTCATACAATTTTATTCTGTTAATATTTACATATAAAATGAAATCAAACTACAGAAATCTTGGATCTCCTGAGAATAACAGTATCTGGTTCATGTCCTATAAATACTTTTTGACCTAGAGTTTGTTCTTAAAACACACGAATTAATAGAGTAATGATTTGGAGACTCGTGATTTTTATTCTGTCTAAATGCAGGAGCTGGACGGGTTCATGAGGAACGTCTAACGTCAGGCACGCAAGTTATTTCAAGCACCGGCCCAAACATTCATGGAATCTTGATGCTTAACCCTCTACCAAACACACACACACACACACACACACACATTTACAGCCCATTTGAGCCACAGTGACCCACCGACATTAATCTCTTTTCTTCTGTTTATTAACACTGTATTGATTGTTATTTGTCTCCCCCTCTTTACTCCAAATGTATTACAGCTAATTAAACCACCCACATCACTCCCGACACTCCCGACACTCCCGACACTAGGAGGGTGAGGACAAGCCCCCTCCGATACCTGTGAAGTCACCCCCCCCCCGCAGATGCAGCTCATGCACTTAGAGCACAATTGTTCATTGATTTGTCCCTTTTTAGATGTTTTTATTGATGTTCTGGAGACTGTTGTGCTATTTCATTTAGAACAGACTGATTATTGCTGGACAAATTCAGAATTCATTGTTCCATCAATGATGGCAAGTTGTCCTGATTCAGCATAACAGGTGATACTACCACCACCATGTTGACAGATTGGACAGGGTTTTTAGGCAGGAAAGCGTAAGACATAAGGCATTTCTGTCCATTGATCTGCGCAGTTCTAGAAATACTCAATCCAGCTCTTATAATCTCCTACGAGCCTGAGAAATCATCTCCCCGTTCTGATGGCTGATCTAAATACCACTTGAGGCTGCTGGCCTGTATCTGCATTATTTCATGCATTGCATTGGTGCCATGTGATGGTCAGATTAGAGAATTGAATGAATGAGTAGGTGTCCAGGTCCTCCTGATGAAGTTGTGTGCTGTTGTAACGGCATGTCAGTCGTGTTTCGACATACTTAAAGCCGATGCCAAAAGATAAAGATGGTCAGCGCTAGTCCACAAAGCTCCAGAGAGCTCCAAAGATCAAATTTCTCATTTTCCTCTCCAACACAAAGGAGGAAGAAAGATCTCAGAACGGAGCCTTCATCGATGTGCAACCAGTCCCCTGCGTTAAAATGTGAAGTTGGCTCACCCAACTGATCACCTCGGCCCTGAGGTTAACACCTACACGGTCTTCACTGCGTCACTGATGCCTCCTGTCCACGTCTCTCCAACACGCACCACTCCATAATGTTAGAGCCTGGGGCGTGTGTTCTAAACACACACAAGAACACACACATACGGTTTTACATTTGCCTTGGATTCTGTACAGGACATGGCTCATCTACTGTAACCTGGCAGAAATGCAGGAGGTCAGGCCACACGGATCATTAAATTTGGTGATTTGCTGAAAATATGGTTCAATATAAATATAAATTGATTACCTGCAGAGTCTGTTTTACTGCTTCTCAATTAAAACATGGCAAAATATATCATAATCTGAGATCCAGACAGTCTGCCATTTCTCAGGATCTCAGGATCAGAGTAACCTTCAGACATGACACACGTCATAACACACTTAAACCGTACTTCATCTGGTCAGTACCTCACCGGCTCACTTCACCAGACAAGAATACATTCATTCGTGCATTTAAATGGGGCTTTGAGTTTTGGTCAGACCTAAAGGGGTGGTCTCGGTCCGGGCATATCTCCATATTCCACAGCGGCACAGATTTCTTATGAGCACAACGTTGTCGATGGGCCGAAAGCTCCAGAAAGCTGTGACAGTGTGTTTGGAAACGGTCTTCTTGAATCTAGTTCACATTTTCTGCTCATCAGATCAGATGAGCATCAGATGAGCTGATGCTTAAAGACATCATAGACGTGTCAGTTCCTCTGAAAATATGAGTTGCTGTTGCTGTAGTTTTTCTCTGATAGGCTGAAAAAATCCCCGTGAGTCCCCGTCACCTTAGATATTAGATATTAGATATTCAGATACATTAGAGTCCAGAGCAGCTCTACACTCACTGAGAAAAAAGCTAGAAATTGATACAGAAACGTTTATTTGTCTCTCATTAGATAAAAAAGACTCACTGTTTGTTTGGTTTCTATATATATGTGAATTGTTTTGAATTGAAAGTCTAAAATTTGGTCCGATTTTACAGGTGTGCTGGTCTTACTGGATGCTCAGCATCACTAAAGCTCTGATCCGAGAATCGACCCTGACATTTTATAATCCAGGAAAATGTAAGTTTGTCTAAAAAACATGTAAACATTGCACTTTTCTGTTGTTTGTGGGCCAAAGCAGAGACCTATAAAAGGCTTGATTGACTGCAGCAGGAGAACTGCTCCCTCAACCACTAATACTGCCACTAAAACACTGTTACCGGTCCAAACGAGGGCCAATCCACAAGACGGGGATTAATCTGACCACAGGTTCCTCAGCTTGGTCTGCCATTCATATAAAATATGTGCTTTAGTTTCCAAAGCTGGAAAAAGGGAATCCGAGCTTTATCCGAAGAAGCAGCCGCACTGAGTTTCTTCAGTAAAGTTATAAAGACAGGATGAGAGTTTTTCAGTCTTTATCGACTCAAGTAATGCAGTTAATAATGACATCTAAACAACAGCAAACCAAGAAATGAATATTTGGTGAAATAACCCTGATTATCAATCACAGCTTTCAGCTCTGCTGTCTCTCACCCTGCTGTTGGGGGACTTTAGGACATTTCTGCAGCAGAAGATGCTTCGTTTGAGGGAACGGTTGTAGATCAAATGGGAGTGGCCTATTAAGCTGTAAAATATTCAGTCTAATGGGTCAGATTTTCATGACACGTGATTGAAAGATGTTTTTGGACCTTCTACACTTTGGAATGGCTGCATGATGGCGTTTGAAGGCAGGTAGTGTTTACTTAATGGTTAGGTGTTTGTGTGAGTTCTCTTGCTCAGGGAGGCATTAGAGAGGACCAGGGTACCATTTGTCGTTCTCTCGAACCCTGACAGCAGTTTATGATTTATTTGGGTTGCTTGTTTGGTCAGCTTTGCTTTAAAAAACCCAGAAAACGCCAAGATGTCAAACTGGCCAGATCTGTCTGCTTCAGAGACAAGCGAGAAGTCAGTTGTTCTGGGTGTAATTCTCTACAGCGGTCACACAGACTCTGTACCATCTGAACCACAGTCAGTGACGGGACAGGAGTTTAGACCTCAGTGCAGAAAATAATGCCTTAAATTAAAAGAAAATTCTGTGTAATTGACTTGTTTATTCACTATTGTTTATGACTTAAACATGGTGTTCCAGTTCACCTACGGGAATGTTTACTCCGTAAATATTGATATTACACACCCTGTCCTGATCTAAATTAGCACCAGGATGGACTGGATAGGGCTGAGTAGAAATTGTGAGGCTTCTTAGAGCAACTGAGATCTATTTGGGAGTCTTTATTATCTTGATCAACCTGCATACAGACTCTGACTGATCAGAGAGAGGGGGCGGGGCTGACGCTCAACCTGCATACAGACCCTGACTGATCAGAGAGAGGGGGCGGGGCTGACGCTCAACCTGCATACAGACTCTGACTGATCAGAGAGAGGGGGCGGGGCTGACCTGCATACAGACCCTGACTGATCAGAGAGAGGGGGCGGGGCTGATGCTCAACCTGCATACAGACTCTGACTGATCAGAGAGAGGGGGCGGGCTGACGCCAACCTGCATACAGACCCTGACTGATCAGAGAGAGGGGCGGGCTGATAAGCTCAACCTGTATACAGATCCTGACTGATCAGAGAGGGGCGGGGCTGATGATCAACTCCGTATACAGACTCTGACTGATCAGAGAGAGGGGGCGGGGCTGATGATCAACCTGCATACAGACCCTGACTGATCAGAGAGAGGGGGCGGGGCTGATGATCAACCTGCATACAGACTCTGACTGATCAGAGAGAGGGGGCGGGGCTGATGCTCAACCTGCATACAGATTCTGGACTGATCAGAGAGAGGGGGGTTACAAAAATTGGACTAGGGCTTGAAAGGTTAGTTGTGAGAATGTCCTTTAGCCAGCCAATCGCGGCTCTAGAATCTGGAACAGACATTAACATTGATGCTGAAAAGCCTTAGTTCTTTGTTGATATCCTGTAATATTGAAATTTCTGAGGTCCACGTATTCTGTATTCGATTCCCAGCTACAATGACAACAGTGGTTCACTGACAGAGACATAACCTGTCTCTTTTCTACTCTCTGTAGGCCTTTGTGGCTCCCCTACAGAGCTTGTGCAGTGTCCCAGCCTGGGAAGACTAGCATGAAACCAGTGTAAATCAGGTTTGGACAGGCAACTGGGATGCTCCTGAAAGGCCCATCCATCCTTTATTTCACACCTCTAAAACCTGTAGCCCTCCACTTTTCATTCCCCGCACCCTCCAACTCCAATCCAAGCTGTCACCTTTTCTAGGGGTCTCTGATGGCTTTACTGAGCAGGCAAGGGTGAGAAAATGGAGGGGGGAAAGAAAGAAAATGAATGAAAGAGAGGGAGAGAGAGAGAGAACAGAGATGGACGGCTCCATTGACACAACAAGCTCTCACTTTCTTTAACAGCCTTATTAGCCGGAGCGTTCGGAGTGAAAGAGGACGTTTCTTTTCTTTCAGGCAGGCTTTCTTAAAGGGGGAGAAGAAGAGAAAATAAGAGGTGAAAGCATATTAGCCACCGCTCCCTCCTCTCCCAAACCCACTCTCTTCTACTTTTTGGGAAGGGGTGAAGGGTCTAGGGGGGGTTCTTGAAAGGGCCCTGTCCAATGGAAGAGACAGCTTGGAGAGAGAGAGCGGAGCACAGTAGGGGGGCCCCCTCTGTCTCTGACGTTTAGGGGTCATTAATCAATCTGCCCCCACCTCGGTGTGTTAAAGCTGGAGGTTCCCATGAGGAAACCCATAAGGCTACTGCGTGTAGTTTGTACGGCCGTGAATGTAAAAATAAAATGGGGAAATAATTAGGAATGTTTGGGCAAAGACGTCAGATTCGCTTTCGCTATTTTCAGTCAGTAGATTCCCTCCAAAAGACGCCTCTTCCTTCTAAGGCAAATCCACTCCAGTTTTGGAGATACAAGCTGTTTTAAATTCTTATGTAAATCACAATATCCAACACATTTAGACTTTCCTGACTGCCCACGTTCACACCGAAGCTCAAGTGTTTCTGCCTGGACTGCTTTTCAAAAGAGGCACAACTCCAGCAGCTAATCAGAATAGGAGCTTTTTCATGTCTCACCCGAAAGCGAATAATTTCTAGGAAACTACTATTTTTCATACAGAGACAGTCAACCTTTTAGAACGTGTGTGTGTGTGTGTGTGTGTGCTTTAGATAAAGCTCTGAGACATCTTGTACAGAAATGTTCGTCCCTCTCAGTGGCACAGACTGATCACAGGACAGAAGGACACATTTCAGAAATAAGTATAAAGTCTTAAAATTTATTAAAATCTGTAATAAATCGTGGTTTTTACTGGGTAGGACATGTTCATTGTTCCATGGGGGTTTCAATGCTGCAATGTTTGTGGGAGTCAGAAGGTTTTGGACCTCTGTGGAGAAGGCTGAAAGTAAATCAGTGCGCTGGTCTGCTCAGGTGCCACCAACAGGCGGCGTTACTGTAGGGAAATGGTTTCGAGGGCTGATCGGGGGAGGGGGACCTTCTCAGTGGCCAAAAGTTTTAGGAGGAGGAGGAGGAGGAGGTCCGCAGCGCGAGGAGCGCAGAGCACAGCGCAGTCTGGAGCCGCACACTGGTGGAGGAGCGAGACCATGCAGGAAACATCTCTAGACATAAATGGGGAGTGAGCAGAGAGAGAGAGAGAGAGAGAGAGAGAGAGAGAGAGAGAGAGAGAAGGAGGAAGCCTAAACCCGACAGAAGCGTCTGAGAGAAAGACAGGATCCTCGGAGACTCTGGCCGTGAGCAGGACGTGTCCGTGGACCCGGTTCTGGACAGGATGTGGATGCGCGAGCTGCTGACCTGCTTCTGCCCTTGCTTGGTCTCCAGCTGGAGGAGCTGGAGCTTGTTGTTGCAGAGGCTGGGAGGAGCAGCAGGAGAGGAGCCTCGGGGAGCGCAGAGGAGAAGAGTTGGAGGGAGAAGTTTATGGGACCGGTGTGGACGGGATTTGGGATTTAACTGCCTGCGCAGGACGCAGCGGGCCGGAGGGGCTTTTCGGAATAGAGAGGACCTGCTGGGGTGAGGGTTGTGGGGTCATCGCGGGGGATAACTGCCCCTATGCCCCCGCCTGCCTGCCCTGTTTGTGCGGACCGGGATCCTCAGAGCGTCGCTCCGTAGCGGTGAGTGTTTGCGCAGGCGCGGGCGCAGGCGGTGTAAGTGCAGGCGGGTGCGCGCGCTTCAGAGCCGGACTCTTTCTGAAGACGCGTCGGCCGCCTACCCTGCCGACCTTCCAACCTCTAATCAACGTCGTTTCAACCTCTAATCAGCATTGTTCCAACGTCCTAACAGATCTCTAATCCTGGACTCGTGGGTGTTTTAATCATCTCCCCGCAAACATCGAATAGTAAACATTGTTTCAACGTTTTCTCAACGTTGAAGTAACGTTTGCAGCCCGTCTGAACGCTGCGGGTCGCTCCTGTTTCAGCTGCAGGCTGTTTAAGGGCTTTTGTGCAAAGTCGGATTAACAGCGTTTGCGGCAAAAATGATGTTACTATTAAAACGCGCAGGAATTCCTTTGGCTGGACACTGAACTGGTCGCCGACTATTCAACCAGATGAAAGACTGGTGCAGTAGAACATGTGGTTAGGTTTAGATGTTTAGATGTTTAGAAGTTTAGATGGGGGGGGCCGTTCACCCCCTCTTTGCGCATTTCTCGACACGTTTTAATGCACTGTTTGCGTTAAATCAGGGCCGTAAACAGGGCTGAATGAGGGCGCGCGCGCTGGGAGGGTGATGGTGATGGGTTCTAACACCTTCAGGGGGCTGAACATTAGTCTCAGCTGCTGGTCGGAATGCGGCAGAGGCGCTAATGCCTCAATGAAGTGCAATCATTTGCTTCTGCTTAAAGCCAGAAATCACGGAGTGAAAGTGCGCAGAAGGTGGGAGCAGAGCGTCGCGCGCGCGCGCGCGCAGCAGGCGCAGTTCTGCGGACTTTCCGCTCCGTTTGTCCGTGTGAGTCTGTGAACACATGCACCACATCTCAGGCTCTTCATCAGGAGGTTCTGCTGACACAAACCCGTCTCCGGGTCTCTGTCGTGTTCTTTAGAGCGCTCAGAACCACGACCCAGTCTTTCATACGTTCACATCCCTTTGATTTGTGTCCACAGTGATTATCGACTCAATAGAGCTGGGTTCAGAGCTGCGAACCGACCTTCAACGTTGAAAAAATGTTGAGGTGTTTGATGTTAAATGCTGACAGAATGCTTATGAATCACTGTGTGTCTCTCTCTCTCTGTCTCTCTCTCTCTCCCTCTCTTTCTCTCTCTCTGTCTGTCTCTTTCTCTCTCTCTCTCTCCATCTCTCTCTCTCTCTCTCTCTCTCTCTCTCTCTGTCTCTCTCTCGCTCTCTCTCTCTCTGTCTCTCTCTCTCTGTGTGTCTCTCTCTCTCTGTCTCTCTCTCTCTCCCTCTCTTTCTCTCTCTCTGTCTGTCTCTTTCTCTCTCTCTCTCTCCATCTCTCTCTCTCTCTCTCTCTCTCTCTCTCTCTGTCTCTCTCTCGCTCTCTCTCTCTCTGTCTCTCTCTCTCTGTGTGTCTCTCTCTCTCTGTCTCTCTCTCTCTCCCTCTCTTTCTCTCTCTCTGTCTGTCTCTTTCTCTCTCTCTCTCTCCATCTCTCTCTCTCTCTCTCTCTCTCTCTCTCTCTGTCTCTCTCTCGCTCTCTCTCTCTCTGTCTCTCTCTCTCTGTGTGTCTCTCTCTCTCTGTCTCTCTCTCTCTCCCTCTCTTTCTCTCTCTCTGTCTGTCTCTTTCTCTCTCTCTCTCTCCATCTCTCTCTCTCTCTCTCTCTCTCTCTCTCTCTCTCTCTCTCTCTACACCTCTATGTGTTGATAGTTTGATTTGAATGATGAAGGGTTATCAGCTGTAACGTGCTCTCTGGTGTAGGACGCTGTGCTGATTGTTGAACGGTGTGTATGTTGTCGTTTCTTTTCTGTCCCTTTTCTCGTTGTCATCTACTTTCTCTGTCAGCGCACTGTGCTGTCATCTCACACAACAACTGTATGCCCAACTCTTCTTTTTGCGTGTTTGTGACCCGGCCCCCTGTCCTCTTCTGCCCCAGGTGATTGGAGGGAATTCCAGTGAGTGACAGGCTGGGACAGCTTTAAGTTCATGGTTGGGTGGAGCTCCTCAGATGGGATCAGTGTCCAGGGGGAGGTCGAGGAAAGGGGGATGGGGAGGCACACCCACCACTGACGGGATGTCCGCCTGGCCGTGGCCTGTGGCCGTGCTCCTGCTGTTGACCCTGGCAACGGCGTCTGTGGCACGGCCGCCCATCGTGGCTGGCGAAGAGGAGGAGGCCGGACTCGCCGAAGGTGAGTAACCAGGAGAGATGGCTTTGCTGTTGTAGGGGAGAGTTTGTAAGTGAAGAGCAGAGGTTTCAAAACTTGAGAGAAGATGAGGAACCTGACCTCATTGTTGAGTTGCAAGGGTAGAAGATGAGTGCTCCGATGAGAAGAGCACACCATTGGGATTGCTACCAGTGCTAGCTCCCTCTCCAGCTCCCTCTCCAGTTCCTAGGAGTGAAGGGATTTTGTTGGGAAAGCAGGAATTCTCTTTGCAGGACGTCTCAGGGAGACGAATGCCCCATTTATGGACTTCATTGGCTATGACACACGTTTGCCTTTCACACATAATGCATTTTGTGTTTGGTTGGAGAGCATGCTGGCCCTCTTGGGTCTGCTGGAGAGGTTTGGGTTCGACACAGTGGGTTAAGCTGAGGTTTTCATGAGCACTTGTTCTTACTGCTGCAGAAGATCTAGTCTTACACTGAGCTTTGGTACCAACCTCTGAGAGCCAGAGTTCTTCTGTGGAGGAAGAGGGTTTTTTAGTTTTTGTGGCTCCACTCAGGACGTGTTTCTCTTACTTAGTGTCATGTTCTGAGCCGTGGACCACACACGCACATGGTAACTGGCATGCCGTCGCTACCCAAGCAGATTTTGGTTTGTTGAAGGAGAAAATGTTCCAAATGCACTCTCGGGAAGGAGAGCTTTCTTCCCTTTCTGCTTGTTCGGTTTCCTTCCAGAAGAGATTAATACGTTCTTTAAGGAAAGGTTTCTGCCACTGGGTCAGAATCCGGCTGCTGAGCTTCGCAATAACTGTGTGTAATAGTGTTTCAGCTTCGCTGTCAGAGTTCATTCTCACCATTATGTCCTGACCAGCAGGTAATCGTTGCAGCTGTACTGAGTCCCTGGGGTTTTAATCACTATGTTAATTATAAGGGGGTCTGACACATTCTTCTTAGGATGAACTCACCCCCGAACACCACCACCACCACCACCAGCAGCAGCAACAGCAGCAGCCTGTCTATGCAAATGCTTTAGCCTTTAAGGCTAATGGATCACTGACGGTGTTGTCTTTTTTGCTGTATAATTAATCACCGTCTTCACACTACGTTTCTACACGTGTTTTTGATCCAATATGTTGTTTGATGTTAAAAGTCAGTAAATAAAGTATAAAACTGGGTTGTGAAACATTTTAGAATTTGAAAGATTTGCTCTCTTATCATATGAAAGGAGATTATAGTTGGTCATGTGATAGAGGATTAAGTGGTTGGGGTGGGGAGTCATGTGATGGGGATGTTTCGCTGAAAGGTGGAACAGTCTGACCAAAGTTGAAAGATGTCTTTCCACGTCCTGCCGATAACAGTCAGGTACCACAGTGTTGATGGTGTCTGAGTGTCAGCTGTGAAGTCAGGGCTGCACAGGATGTCGGGTCAGCGTCGTCGTCGCAATGTGTGGACGTGCAATACTCACATCCAAAATCATACAGTGTTACAGGAGACAAATTTAACCATACATGTCACGATACACCTTAACCGATCCTCATTTTCCACGACGGATTTACAGGAGGTTGAATATATCTGTCCAGTGTCCGTTCCTCTTCAAACAAAGGGCTTTATTAATGTCACACCATCACTGACGTCTTAAAAAAATCTGGTTTCTCTAATATTACAACACACAACAGTCAGCCGTAACATTAGGATGTTGGTGTGCATTGTATACAGAAATGTCCAGCCGACAGCGTCCTGTGGGCAGCGTCCTGTGAGCGCTGATGAAGGACTAGAGGACGACCAACACAAACTGTGCAGAAACAGATGAGCTTCTGTCTCTGACTTTACATCTACAAGGTGGAGACACTGAGTAGGAGTGTCTGATAGAGTGGACAGTGAGTGGACACAGTGATTAAACACTCCAGCAGCACTGCTGTGTCTGATCCACTCGTACCAGCAACACACACTAACACACCACCACCATGTCAGTGTGACTGCAGTGCTGAGAATGACCCACCACCCACATCATATCTGCTCTGTGGTGGTCCTGTGGGGTCCTGACCATTGAAGATCAGGGTGAAAGGAGGAGAATAAAGTCTGCAGATGAACAGATGAACTACAGTCTGGAATTATAGAACCACAACTAGGATCTGACCCCACACACTGGCCGAAGGTCCGAAAGTCCAAACCATCCAAAAATGTGGTCGATCTGGACCGAGACTAGCTCTTTAGGTTGGACAAAATTCTGCTCCCAGTAGGTGTGAAAGCACCCAGAGACTGTAGGATGAATTCTAAACAGTTTAGTGAATGGACTGTCATTCTGCTCAGCACCAGTGTGAAGGTTCTGAGGAACACTTTATCCTGCACAGCATTTCATTGCTGCATTTGATTAGATTCTTAATGGTTTATTCCTCAACCAGTGAGACCACACTCTCCCACTAAGCAGTCCCAGCTCTACCAGTGCTGCAGGGTTCCTTGGTACCTGTGTGTGCTGCTGTTTTAATGTCCAACGTTGTTTTATGATGCCAGCCGTGGTTCCTGATGCCATCTAATCCTCAGTTTGAATGGACTTGTGTATGTGACACCTGGATGATAAGATCCAATAAAGCTGTTGCGTTTGTTGATCTAGTGCGACTAGCATATGCTGTTAGCTGCGGGCATTTAGATGCTGAAACACGACATTATCATTAACACAGATGAACCAGAACATTATGACCACCTCCTTCGTTCTCCTCTCACCGTCTGTCCTATCAGCTCCTCTGATCACACAGGAGCTCTTTGTGGTTCTATAATTCCAGACTGTAGTTCATCTGTTTCTCTGCAGACTTTATTCTCCTCCTTTCACCCTGATCTTCAATGATCAGGACCCCACAGGACCACCACAGAGCAGAGATGATGTGGGTGGTGGGTCATTCTCAGCACTGCAGTCACACTGACATGGTGGTGGTGTGTTAGTGTGTGTTGCTGGTACGAGTGGATCAGACACAGCAGTGCTGCTGGAGTGTTTAAACCCCTCAGTGTCTCTGCTGGACTGAGAACAGTCCACCGACCAGAAATGTCCAGCCGACAGCATCCTGTGGGCAGGATTTATATTTATATATATACACACATAACATCCACAGTAATATATTTACTTTTTAAATATACAGCATGCTGGGTTTCGTCTGTTACAGATAAATGCAGATATTTTAATATTTTTCATCATCTCTTATCATATCGTATCATATCGTATCGTATCGTATCGTATTGTATCACTATGTCTCTTATATATATGCAGATATGATAATTGTAAACATATCGCTCAGCCCTAATTTGAGGCATAAACATGTGTCACCCTGAACTCACTTCCGCCGAATTACACTGTTTATCCGGATCTGAGCAGTTCTTGGAGGGAAATCTGGCCAATGAGGGTTCCGAGGGGCCCGGATTATTGTCTGTCCGACGGTTGCCGTGGGCGCCCCTGAGAGATTTGTGCCCTTTGGCTGGGCATGCCATTGTCATGACGATAAAGCCGGCAGGAATTAGAATTTGAAAGGCGTCAGAGATTAGAATGAAGAAGGGGGAAGAAAGGGAGAAGCAGAGGAAGAGCCTTACAATCTCAGTGGCCTATGGGGACAAGAATGGGTGAGAAAACAAGAAAGGAGGAGATCGAAAGAAGGAAAAAGGGAACCGGAGTGGGGAGGGGCGGGGCATGCCTAGCAAGGGTGTGAATAGGTGTGTACACTTTCAAGGAAGTGGTCCTGACAGCCGTCCGAAAGTATGGGCCGCGG
>CM067506.1:333268-375768 GCA_034509495.1 Acestrorhynchus altus | reverse complement strand
GGAGTGTGTTGTTGTTGACTCTCTGTAGTACTGAGAGAACTGAGTGTGTTCAGTAGTGGCAGCGTGAGTCCATGTCCGTGTTGGTGTTTGTCGGCTTTGTCTGGCCACGGTTTTTTAGTTTATTTAAATGTAAACTTCAAAGACGTGTTTGGAGGTTATTTTCTCAGATAGTAGCTTAGTCAGGAATTCAGAGCTGGGCTGGTGACTTCACCCTCCTTGTGTCGGGAGCAGTGATGTGCTGGGGAGTCCTGACCGAGTTGGGTAACTGCCACTTTCAGATTGGGGTAATAAAGTGTAAAGAACACAGTTATTATTATTATTATTATTATTATTATTATTATTATTATTATTATTATTATTATTATTATTATTATTATTATCCTCTGTTGTTTAGTAAATGAATTATGAGCTATGATTAATAATGAATGACAGAATTTCAGTTTGAGGGATCTTCTAATCCTAATAACCACCCTCTGGTGGAGCAGGAGGAGCAGCAGCAGTAGTAGTAATAGTAGTAGGAGGAGGAGGAGGAGGAGGAAAAGAAAACTGAAGTGGAGGAGGAGCAGTAGTAGTAGTAGTAACAGAGGTAGTAGCTGTAGTAGTGGTAGTAGGTGTAGATGTAGTAGTGGTAGTAGGTGTAGATGTAGTAGTAGTGGTAGTAGGTGTAGATGAAGTAATGGTAGTAGTGGTAGTAGGTGTAGATGTAGTAGTAGTGGTAGTAGGTGTAGATGTAGTAGTAGTGGTAGTAGGTGTAGACGTAGTAGTGGTAGTAGGTGTAGATGTAGTAGTGGTAGTAGGTGTAGATGTAGTAGTGGTAGTAGTGGTAGTAGCTGTAGATGTAGTAGTGGTAGTAGGTGTAGATGGAGTAGTAGTAGTGCATGTTTATTGGAGCGTGAGTCTCGGGTGAAAATCCAAAAGAAGGTTACAGTGTTCCCGGTGCTTTCTGCAGATGCCATCTCATCCGGTGATGATGAGGATGACTCGGAGCGGTCGGACGATGTCGGGGCAGACGGCGGACAGATGCGTGAGTATCTAAGAAGCGGGGTAGAATGGTCAAGTGGCTGCTGTTGGTATTCAGAATATCTACCACAGAGATACTCGTTAATAGTCACAAATACAAGGTTATTCGTTTTCTGAGGGACGTCTCAGGAACCTCTCTGGCTTTCTTCTGGAACCTGCCTCGTGTTGAAGCACGTCTGCTTATTTTCAGCGCAGTGGTCTGTGTGGTCTGTGTCTCAGAGTCTGGAGATAGAGGAGCGTGGCTTCAGACTTGTCAGGCCATGTCACCAAGCTCTTTAGGCTGGTAGTAGCACTCTGTGGACCTTCAGCACAGACACATTCCTCGCATTCTTCTGCCTCCTCCTTTCCCTCTTTCTCTCTCCGTCTCTCAGGTAGCTGGCCCATGAGGAGCTCATCAGCTGGCCTCATCCATTATTGAAAGCACCCATCTGGTCTGTGTTATTTACCTGAAAGGAGACGTGTTTTGAATCAGGCTTGGCTGAAGGTGTGGGGAGAGTAGGGGAGGAGGAACGGGAGGAACGGCGGAGTGGTCTGCTTCGTGGGAAATCTAGAAGGGGAAATGAAGCCACGTAGAAAAGTTTCAGATCTTGTTATAAGTCTCCTGGTGCATCGTGATGCTGTGCTCCCCGTGCGGCGTAATCGTTGATCTGACGCAGACGGAAGCAGTGATGGGATGGACCTTCTCGGTTCTCCCAGAACAAGCTGTTTTGAAAACAAAGCAGAATCTGTTGAAGCACTTCTGCCGAGTTCGGCCTTTTCCAGCTATTCAGAATTGACTATTAAAAAACAAGAACGGGGGGCCGGGGCCGGGGATGGGGGCCGGTGGTGGAAAGAGGGGGAGCAGAGCACTAAGCTTTTTAACTAGCGAGCTCTGGTTTGGATCAGGACCAGTACTCGTCTATGCTGTGGAGTTCTGGCCTTTGGCCGAGGATGGAAGGGGGGAGTTGGAGCGAGGGGGTTGGCGGTGTTTAGCATTGTGCTGGGGGCGGTTTCAAGCTCAGTGGGTTGGATCTGTGCCTAGCTCAACCACTAAGAACGCTTTGATATTACAGAGGGCCTCTGCTACGGCATCTCCCACTTTCACCAGTATCTTTTATTTTGTCCTCTTACAGGTGGGACAAGTTGGACAGTTTTGGACTTGTTTACAGAAGGTCTGCTTTAGGGCACAGTGGAGCTACAGCGATGGGAAGAACAATTTAAAAGTCTGATTGTAGTTTTATTCTGATGAGTACAGGGTTTATTGTGATTTTAAACTGACGATTATTACACTGTTATTATACAAAAAATAAATAAAATAAACAACTAAAATAATTAATAAACACATTAATACACAGACAGACGTGTGTCTGGATCAGTTACAGACAACAGACAAGTCCAAACTTATCTACTTACAAACATTTAAAACCAAATAATCAGTCCGTCAATGTAAATAACGTCTGCATTTGTTTATTTATTTATTTTATTTATGTTTTTATTTTAGTTAAGTGTAACTATAGCTTTTTTCTCATTTATTCAGCAGTAATAAAAAAAATTAAAATTAATAAATAATAATAATGATGATCATGATGAAGATGATGATGATGATGATTATTAATATTATTATTATTATTATTATAAATAATAATAATAATAAATTAATAACCATAATAATAATAATAATAATAATAAATATCAATAAATAATAATAATAATAACAACAATAATAATAACAATTATTATTGTTATTTATTAATTATTATTATTATTATTATTATTATTATTATTATTATTGTTATTATACAGTTATTATACTGTTTTGAAAGGCACTTGCTGTGATTCTGTAAAACTGTGACAGTGATCATATTCATACCATTGCAGCCTTAGCTTAGTAATCCTCTCTCACTGGTTTCAGACCAGCAGTCCCAGTTAGGTGGTATCAGAAATAAGTGTAGGGTGTGTTCTTGCTGGAATTTGAGAGCCTGCGATTAACTGGATGTGAAATGAGGCTGAAACACAGTCGAATGTGGAGAGAAATCCTAACACGGCTCTGAAAGTCACAGCAGTGGCTCAGTGAGTGGGTGATTTAGGAGGTCATTTGCTTTGAAGTCTGGCACGTCCGGACAGGGGGCATGGGAACTCGGCCCCACCACCCTTCCTGTCCGAGGGTCGTCTTCGTCACCCTCTGCCACTGAGCAACGAGAGCCAAACCATTACAAAGTCCACGCTACCGGACTGACAGAGAGATGCCAGGTGTCCTGTTGGTTTCTCAGGACAGGAAGGTCAAAGGGCAAGAGAGAGAGCGAGAGAGAAAGAGGGAGCCCTACAGGGATGAGCAGACCCACAGGAAGGAGATAAAGAATGTGATTAACTGTGGAGAGGAGGAAAAGAGTGAATGGACTCTGCAGACCAAAGAGCAAACTGGCATTCCATCAGGCTGAAAGGAAGACCTCTGTTTACTCGTGTGGTATCAAGTTATGCTATAAGTTTCTGGTTGGCACGCTAGAAATCTGCCCACCGACATCCAAATATGGAGATATGTGGTAATAAGGACCGCTCCTGATGGGGAAGCATATGGGTAAAGTCGGAAGTGTGTAATTAGTGTATTTCGGCTAACAGACTGAGCAGCATCTCAAAGCTCTCAATCTCCCATGAGTGCTTCCATTCCCGCAGAGGAACGTGGTTCTTCCTGCGATTAGGAGTGAATATAACAATGAGATGCGTGTATCTAGAATCTTGAAAGTAGAAAATAAGCTTGTATCATGTTTCATGTGCTTATGGGGTCCCAGAAAGGAATTTGGATTCACATTTTCATGAAAACCACACGGCGTTCCCGAGCACTCATCCTGCTGTTCCCAGTTAGTCTCAGCTCCTCGTCTCATAGTCCACAACTCACTTCTTTCGGCCAAAGTGCCAACCTCCAATCAACAGTGACCCAGCTGGCTCCTTGACCCACCTTCAGTGTTGAAATGTGGTTGAATAAAGTCAGTTGTTGCTTTAAAAACAAAACAACAACGTTTATATATAATAATGTTATATATTGTTATAAGGTTAACAGAACACTTATATACAGATCAACCGTAACACTATGTCCACAGAGCAGATATGATGTGGGTGGTGGGTCATTCTCAGCACTGCAGTCACACTGACATGGTGGTGGTGTGTTAGTGTGTGTTGCTGGTACGAGTGGATCAGACACAGCAGTGCTGCTGGAGTGTTTAAACCCCTCAGTGTCCCTGCTGGACAGAGAACAGTCCACCAACCAGAAACGTCCAGCCGACAGCGTCCTGTGGGCAGCGTCCTGTGAGCACTGATGAAGGACTAGAGGACGACCAACACAAACTGTGCAGAAACAGATGAGCTTCTGTCTCTGACTTTACATCTACAAGGTGAAGACACTCGGTAGGAGTGTCTGATAGAGTGGACAGTGAGTGGACACAGTGTTTAAACACTCCAGCAGCACTGATGCGTCTGATCCACTCGTACCAGCAACACACACTAACACACCACCACCATGTCAGTGTGACTGCAGTGCTGACAATGACCCACCACCCACATCATATCTGCTCTGTGGTGGTCCTGTGGGGTCCTGATCAATGAAGATCAGGGTGAAAGGAGGAGAATAAAGTCTGCAGAGAAACAGATGAACTACAGTCTGAATTATAGAACCACAAAGAGAACCTGTGTGGTCAGAGGAGCTGATAGAGTGGACAGAGAGAGGAGACAGAAGGAGGTGGTCATGATTTTAGGGGTAATCGGTGTAAATGAACAATGAATTGGCAAATTATTGTTATAAAATCGATAGTGTTTAGTGGTGCAACGAAACTGGATGTGATGGTCCAGTTTTTCTTGGTAAGCCTCAGTTCTTTCACCCCTTCCCCCAAACGTGTCCTTCTTCCTCCATCTCTTGAAGGAAAGCGAATATGTTTTTATTTAAGCCGCTCGGTGTAAACGGTGTAGTTACGATATCCAGACGGGTCCTGTTGTTAAGCTGCGTGTGAATAATGGTTTAGATCTCATTTAGGTCTCATGTGATCTGGTATTTGCCATTTTTTCTCCACATCATGCATCTGTTGAGCTTTAAGAGGGAAACCAACATACTTTTAGTTTGGTTCTTTAATTTCCCCGTCTGTGGAGGACGGCGGGACGGGCATTGCTCAGGGGTTCTGCTCAGGGCTGTAATAAGACTACGTGAAACCAGAAACATGAACTTTTTTTTATATTGTCACATTGACATTAACATGAACAAGGTATTATGTTTTATTTTTATTTATCTTTTATTTATTTAGGACATTTTAAAGTTTTTATGATCATTTTAATGATCATTTATTTAGGAGTTAGGGATTGTGTTGTACTGTATCGTGTATTGTACACAGAACACAGTAATGAGCTCTGCTTACTTTGTGTTCTAAAAGGTTCTAAACGCTGCATACGCTGAGAGACAGACTGTTCTAATGGTTTATGAAGAGTAAGATGAACAGAAAGTAAAATAAAAAACACTGTATGATACATGTACCCGATTCCAGTGCCAGTGAATAACTCGTGCCCCCTCTTTATCTGCAGTGGCACCACGCTGGACCATGCCGGACAAGATGGAGAAGAAGCTGCACGCTGTGCCAGCTGCCAACACTGTGAAGTTTCGATGTGCGGCGGCAGGGAATCCCACACCTACCATGCAATGGCTGAAGAACGGCCGACAGTTTCGACAGGAGGACCGCATGGGCGGCTACAAGGTAGGAGACTGAAGCTTGGTTGACAAGGTGCATTAGGTCTCGGTGTTCTCGTCATAGTGTGATGAATTATCAGCTAAAGCAGCTAAAATTCACTTGATTCCAACTGAATAAAACCACGTCCACGTGAACATGATCAACCTGCACACAGACTCTGACTGATCAGAGAGAGGGGGCGGGGCTGATGATCAACCTGCACACAGACTCTGACTGATCAGAGAGAGGGGGCGGGGCTGACGCTCAACCTGCATACAGACCCTGACTGATCAGAGAGAGGGGGCGGGGCTGACGCTCAACCTGCATACAGACTCTGACTGATCAGAGAGAGGGGGCGGGGCTGATGAACAACCTGCATACAGACTCTGACTGATCAGAGAGAGGGGGCGGGGCTGATGACCAACCTGCATACAGACTCTGACTGATCAGAGAGAGGGGGCGGGGCTGACGCTCAACCTGCATACAGACTCTGACTGATCAGAGAGAGGGGGCGGGGCTGATGCTCAACCTGCATACAGACTCTGACTGATCAGAGAGAGGGGGCGGGGCTGATGCTCAACCTGCATACAGACATATATCCTTGTCAAATTAATAATTTCAAATAATTCATCTCAGTTCTTCATTTTCAGCTCAAAAACACTCCTTTAGTGTTTCAGTCTCTTATTATATTGTTGACACGGTCAGATTCTATTCATATTTACATCTGAAGTGAAGAAAGGCAGGTTTGGATTTTTGGTGAATAAAAGTAGGAAAACAAGTTCTAAAGATTCAGTCAGTGGTTCTAGCATTGTTCCCCGTCCATATCAGGAGCACGTGGTGTACCTGACACAGCCTCTGTAGGATTAACAAACAATTAGTGAAAGCAGTTTTCTGGTGAAAGACCCCAAAGTGACCCTTTGGTTAAAGTTTAATAGATGACTGGACTTGGGCTTTGTTGGCCAAAGTACGTCACCCTGCACCCGATTATGCTTCCTAGACCAGGAGCTCTGCTCATACAGACTCTTAAAACCACTGAGAAACGAACACACAAACACACCAACCTGAACCACAGCTTTTGAAATTCTCAGTCGGACAGTTCAGAATAATTATGACCACGTTGGAGGAAGGATGCAGGTTATGGTCATTCGTTTAGTCCAGAAGAGCTGCACAGAAGAGCTCTCTCCATTGGACAGTGTTACCCTGAAATAAAAACGGAGATTATTATTATTATTGATCCATTAATGCAAGCAGATTCAGATCAGATTGGATTATTTGTATTATTTGGATTTATTTTGCCTTTATGAAATAGAGATGCTTTTGAATCGGATTGGCAGAAAATGTTGTGTTTGTTTAGTGAAAAAGGCTTCATTTGTTTTCTTAATAAAAACAACAAAATGAGTCATTTGTGTAAATTGTTCGTTTTGTGGCTTTATTTATAAGAAGCTGTGGAATGAAGTCTGGAGTTTTCCATTGTCTGATTACCGAGTGCATGTAAACACACTCCAGAACTCTGCCTCGTGAAGCCTTTCTTCGCAGAACATTGATCTGCTTCGCAAAGCAAAACCCTTTTGCTCATAAAACAGTTCTCACGTAACTGCTGGACTGTAATAGTTTTGGTGTAACATCAACAATTAAAAGTGTATTTCTATGCTTTGTCGACAGTTTGCTGTGTGAGAGACGTGTGTGTCTGATCACAGTGCTGATACTGAGACGAGAAAGAAAGAAAGAGAGAGAGAGAGAGAGAGAGAGAGAGAGAGAGACACCGGGAGGGATGCAGGTTGGATTTAGAGCGTGGCCTACAGTCACGAGAGTAGCATTCCTAGGGTGGGGGCGAGAGCACGCTCGCTCGTGCTCTGAGCCGTCTGTTGGCACGTCTGTATTGCTTTTCCCATGATGCTCTGGCTGGAAAGCTCACCTCACAGGCAGGCGCTGAGAGAAAGCCTGCCCCTCTGTCTGATTCTGCCCCTTTCACTCCTCCAGTTTCCCCGGAGTCCTCTGCTGTAATGTCTGCTGTGATGTCTGTCTCTGCTGGCTGTGAAACTACTGTACGCTGTGTGTGCAGAGACAGTGGAGACGTGTGGAGACGAGTCTTTCAGTTAGACTGAGTTCAAGAAACCAAGAGTGGCCAATTCTACACCTCTAATTTACAGACTCCTTTCTGAGTCTGAACGATCCGATATATATCACGATACGGGGGTCGCGATTCGATATGTGGTTATATATTGTGATTTTCAGATCTAAATATAAAATGGATATACTTGTGTGTTTTGATTAAATCGATACAGTATCACGAAATGTACTTTCTTAATTCTCAAGTGTATCGACTCACCTCTATAAATCAGGGGAGCACATCTCCAGTCCTGGAGGGCCGGTCTCCACCGAAGTCTGGCAGTTATCCTTCTCTAACACATCTGCTTCACCTGCTGATTAACTGCGGGGTTGAATGAGTTGGAGCCACTATGTCCTTGACGCTGAATGAGTGCTGAGTAACGATTGTGATGATTGTGGGCTTTGTTCTCGTGCAGGTCCGACTCCAGCACTGGACTCTGATCATGGAGAGCGTGGTACCGTCTGATAAAGGCAACTACACCTGTGTGGTGGAGAACAAATACGGCTCCATCAACCATACGTACACTCTGGATGTAGTGGGTGAGTAAATGTGTGCACGTGGCTTTCTGTTCCTCTTTCCCACAGGTTTATTACGCAGGTGTGCAGCGTGAGAGTGGGTGTGTGGGTGAGGCAGGTGCAGGAAGGCCGCCGGTCTGAGGGAATGCTGTCACATGGTATCCGCTTTAGAATTGGGGAACTTTACAAAAGTACAGGGGTGTGTGTGTGTGTTTGTGTGCGTGTATGTGTGTGTGTCTGCTTGTCTTGACGAGTGTACGATAAAACAGTGAAATAAAAATAAGGAGTGGGTTACCAGTTCATACCCGTGTAACCACCGTTATATAAACCAGTTCATGAAAACGGCTCCTCTGTGGCTTTAACGTGTCCAGAATCAACAACCCGGTCACCCACTGCCCGTCACTCAGCATAAGCTTTATTAAATAAAGTCCCCGGAATTGTAGAATTCTCCAGAAGTTTGGAGGCTTGGCCAGTGTGTCTACAGAAAGCTTTTATAGAGCAGTGTCCATAGCAGTGCCATGAAGTCCCATAAATGCCCCCTGTTTAGGCCCCCTGCTCTGGGATAAGTAAAAGCAGCCTTTCAAACTGCGTCTCTGCTGTTTTACTGCACAACAGTAAAGCCTGTTTGTGACCGACCCCACTGTGTCTGCCCACAGCGAGAGAAAGGAGGGGGCAGCTGAGGGCTGAGGACGGCACTGCATATTTCACTCTTTCTCTCTCTACTCCCCGAGTGACCAACCAGGGCAGTCTGTCAGACAAACAGAGAGAAACAGAGGCTCAGAAAACTCCTGAAACCTTTCTCGTCCCTGATCCGGCCCAAGAAGACCCGGGCAATATGGACACGATCATATCCTGAACACACACGATACACAATACACGATACTCACGATACCTCAGGCAGCCAGTGTGCAAACATCAGCTTCATAGTGTTCATAGTGAAAATCGATTCAGTATCACTAAATGTAGTATTGCAATACTTAAAAAACCGCTACCAGAATCCTTCAAATTCCTGCATCAGTCCCAGTTCAAATGCACTGGTTCCCAACCTGAATCAGACCCAGATCAGCAGAACACTGAAAGGTTGTTACAGGGTTTGAAGTCGGGTGATGTGACTGTGCATCAGTAATAAGGAAAGCAGGGGGAGAAGCAGAAAGAAAGCCAGTGCAAGTCTGTTTAGAGGAATTTGAGTCCCGCTGACCCTCTAGACAGTGATGTAAGAGCAAGCAGCGCTGGCCTGAACTGGCCCAAACATCAAAGGCAGACCAGGTCCAAAGTGCTGGATCTCTGCAGAGACCGTTAGACTAATTATTCCTGTTTATAGTGGCTTTCTGCCAAGCCTGACCCCACAGAATATTATGGTCAGTGATCTCCAGTAAGCGGTTCCACCTTCTGCTTGGTCCTGGCAGGTTCAATAGTTCCACATATTGTAGTTTGGAGAATTTTCACGAGTACTTCTTGTACATTTCTATAGATTAAAGTTCCGGTATCTGAGTTTGTGGACCAGTCTGCAGGTAATCCTCTCTCTGGACCGCAGCAAAAGTGTTGTGCCAGTGTTGGTGCCCTGTTCTGTCCACCCTGCCCCCCACGTTCACTCTCAAAAGTGACGCCGACCCCGTTCTAGCCCTGACAGAGCCATCCGTGCCAAGTGGTCGGGTTACCCAGAGTTCAGTGGTTTCGCTTGGGGACGCTGGACTAGCCTGTAAACGCTTGGCTAATGACATAATTGATAGATTGCGATCCGCGGGTGATGCGGGTGAACGGCTGCCGCACAGAGCGACCCGGTGGTGACGCGACAGCTCTTATTGTTCCGTTTGGAGGATGTCTGGCTTGAAGCAGTCATGCTTTTTTACATGCTTTGAGAAAGCTCCTTTGTATGATGTATTTGATTGTATGCTGCCAGCTTTTATGGGTCATCAGCATAATTGGGTTGAAACCTGCACACCAATGGACCACCTATGTTTTACTGTGGACCTGTGGAGGTGGAGGAAGTGCTGAGTCAGGAACGCTGTGTATAACCAGGTGTATAACTGTATAATTCGGAGCACGAACATATATTTACATTTACATTTGCTGCATTTAGCAGACTGAGTTTAGAGCAGTGCTGTGAGGATTGGATTGCATTCAGCAATTTAATTTAATTGCCTTTTATTATGTCATATATTTTTTATGTGCTGTTATTTTGTCCAGTAGAGCTCCATGTCGCCATCAACAGGCTCAGCTCAGCCTGTGTGTGGGTGTGTGTGTGTGTGTGTGTGTGTGTGTGTGTGTGTGTGTGTGTGTGTGTGTGTGTGTGTGTGTGTGTGCCTTTTGGTGAACTCTCAGTGTTCTGCCTGACTGCTCTTTGGACATTCGGTGCTACAGAGAGAAGAACAGCTCCCCCTCTTTCTTTCCTCAAATCTGGCTTCTTGTGTGTTTTCATTTTGCTGTTCCTCAGCTGCTGCTCACGTTCCTCCTCTTAATCTCAGCCTTTCTCGTTTAAAGTGAAGGCCCACCCCCAAAACCTCATGCTTTTCTAAGGCAGATTTCCATTTTCAGCGCCTAGGGTGGAGTATCAAATTCCATACTCCACACTGGCTCCAACCAAACAAAGAGTTTCTCTGCGTATTCTCTCTCCTCCTCAGTCAGAGATGTAATTAGTGTGTGTGTGTGTGTGTGTGTGTGTGTGTGTGTGTGTGTGTGTGTGTGTGTGTGTGTGTGTAAGAGAGAGAGACACTGAGTCCGCATTTGAGGGCAGAGAACGAGAGATTTGTGAGAAAGAAGGAAGGATGAGTTGTCTCAGATACACGCGGACGGAGCGCCGGACGGACACACAGCTTCACTGGTCGTATAGGCAGAACTAGTCGGGAGAAAGTTGGGAAAGCAGTGAATCAGAACTCCAACAGATGAGGAGAACATTTGTACTGGGCCCCCCACTTTCCCTTTTCCCCCTTTTCTCTCCCATTCTCTGTTTTCCCTCATCTTTCTTTTCACTCCCCATCTGTTAAGCACCCTTTAGTCTTTCCCTTCTCTGACCCCATCCCCCTCTTTTCTCTTCTCTCCTTTTTGCACCCTTTTATTGTACCTTTTCTTTAGTCACCACTGCTTTTCCACAATGCTCAATCCTATTAGCCCTCTCTCTGTCTCTCTCTCTCACACACACACACACACACACGCGCGCACACACACACACAGAAATCTGAATTAAAGTTAGTAAACCTCTGTGCTGCTGCTTGATCTTTACGCTGTTTAGAAACGTAAGCCCTTATTTTCAGGCTCATAAGTATCACTGTCTATACCAGCGAACGCCGTTGGTTCCACTTTGTTCTGTCGGTTGCTTGGTAACGAGACTCACAATGCATGTAGGGCCGCACTCAGCTCATGTAGTGAACTACCACATTTACTATTAATTACCAGTGCATTGTGGGAGGTTATAGTGCCCTCAAAAGTTTGAATTCCATTCTATGATTCAGACCCACTCACGTAAATAGGGATCCATTTCATTCGACTGATCAGAAGAAGGAATACCGTCATTCCCATACCGAGTCCCACCACTGCAGCAATAACCTGTGGAAATCATATCTAGCACTATAGCTTTTTTATGGTCAGTGTGTGGCCAGGATGTGTGAAATCACTGTCTTTGAGCTGCAGCTCCAGATATTGCTCAGATTTCTAAGGAACTGCTACAGAACAAACCCAATGAACATCAACATTCCAGCACGGCTGTTCTTTTCCCTTTCCTCCGCCGCGCAGGTTTTTGTTTTGCCCTTATCGGCAGAGATAAGGTCCCAGCCTCTTTTGTTTAGTGTGAAGAATCTTAACAGTTGAATGATAGCAGCGCAGGACTGGTGCCACGAGGTGCCTGGAGTAGAGGAACATTCACACGTACTCAGACTGGATTCCCACAGGTGTGCCACACATCAGCGGCCTGCGTGGTGTTGAAAGAATGGGAGTGCTGATATGAGATATGAGGTTTCGTACTGATGTCATTGGTGTAGAACAACCACAAACTACATACGGCTGTACATGAGTATATATGGGGACATATGGATATGTATGGATTCATGTCTATAAGGGTCCTCGTGGCTCTATATGGGTATATATGCCTATATATGGATATGTATGGTCTTGTATGTGGAATAATTGTTCAATGTTTTGTCTTGTAGAACGTTCTCCCCACCGGCCCATCCTCCAGGCTGGTCTACCGGCCAATGCCACTGTGCACGTGGGCGAGGATGCTCGATTTGTCTGTAAGGTCTACAGTGATGCCCAGCCTCACATCCAGTGGCTGCATCACATCACCAGGAATGGCAGCCGCTATGGTCCTGACGGACTCCCCTACATCCATGTACTAAAGGTATGTCCAGTTTAAGCTCACGGCTTCGATTTAGATCGGATGCGGTTGTCTGATTGGGAGGCATTCCAAGGTTTTCTCATTGATGGAATTTTTTTTCCGAATAAGTGGCGGCAACATCCTCCTTCTTCATATAAACCCCAATGTCATTAAAAAAGGATGTTAACAGCTGCTGTATTTGTTTTTTCGCCCTGTGCCTCTGCTGCGTTGGGCCGTCGTGGCGCCCTCTAGCGCTCGGGCATAAACAGCACAGATGTGGAGGTGCTCACACTCCACAATGTTTCACTGGACGACGCTGGTGAATACACGTGCCAAGTCTCCAATTACCTTGGGCAGGTCAACCAGTCAGGTTGGCTTACTGTCCTACCAGGTAAAAAAGAATAGCACAGTTAAACCCTTGACGACCTCCTTTTCTGGTGTTCTGGGTTGATGGTCTTTTTTTCTCGTCTCGTTGTGGTGCGTGGGGATCCTGGGCCTTTTGCTGGAAGGGTGTGTGTGTGTTCTTTTTGTTCACAAACATCTTGTCAGGGTGATCTTAAATTCTAAGAAGCCATGGAAACAAGATTCTGTTCATCTTCTCTAAATTCTTTGTTGATCGTTGTTTTTGTCCATCCTTCTGTCTGTACCTCCTGGAGCTGTTGACTTGTTCTCCATGGCTTCCCTTGTTGGGTGTGTTTGCATGTTCTGCAAAGGAAGATGTAGAAGCACCCCGTTTATTTTGGGGGTCTTCTTTTTGTGTACTTTATCTTCATCCTGGCCTCAAGGTCCCCTGTTTGTGGTGTGCTTTTGATATAGTCCTCTTGTGCAGGGCTCATCTACCATCTGAGCAATGTGTAGATGAGGATCAGAGCAAGAAGCATCTCCCAGATCAGCTCTCTTCTTGGTATTTTGGGTCTCATCGGTTTCTTTCCTTCTCTTCTCTGCTGTTTCCTACATCTCTTCACTCTCTGCTCCCTCCCACCTCCAACCTCCCCTTTCTGTTGACCTCCTTGTTCCTCATATCCCTCCTCTCCATGGTCTCTTCTTTGGTTCTTCCTGCCTCTTTCCTCTCCCTATCTCAGACGGCAGGTGTAAACACCACGGACAAAGAGATTGAGGTCCTCTACCTGCCCAACGTCACTTTCGAGGACGCGGGTGAATATACATGCTTGGCGGGTAACTCTATTGGGATCTCCTATCACTCTGCTTGGTTGACGGTTCTTCCAGGTATACATTCCTCTCTACTTCATGTGTTCCTCCTTTTATCGTTGCAGTGTTTGGTTGTATCAGTGAAGGTCAGGGGGAGAGTGGGACACACTTTTCATAGTGAAATTCCAATACATGGCTTTAATGAATTAAAATGTGTTGAAATATTTTGAAAAAATTGAAGGTTAGTTTGGAGTTGAAAATGAACCCCTGCTCATCACTGTTCAAACGGTTAAGACAGTGTGTGTCTCCCTCTTTCCTTTCCTCTCTTCCTTCTTCTCCTCCTACTAACTCTCAGAAGTCGTGCTTCTTCATCCTGTCCACACGCTTCTCGTTCTTCTCAGTGGCTCTGATGATTGCTGTCACTTTCTCCAGAAAGTCAAAGCGTGTTTTCATACTTTGCACTTTCTCAGTGATCAGAGTCTGCTCCTCACTTCACTGTGTCGTGTCAGATGTGTTTGTGTTTATGTTTGTGTTTATGTTTGTGTTTGTGTTTGTGTTTGTGTTTGTGATGATCCTAAAGTTATTAAGACCAGAGTCGCAGAGGTGTGAGATTTTCACTCTCCGTAATAATTCCTCAGAATTGACATGAGAATCATGGGTATGGAGACAACCGTTGTGGAGAAAACGGGATGCAATGAAAAGAGACAATCATCGTTTCAGATGAAATCCCGCCCCTCAACAAAAAGAGCCAATCAGCTTGCTGGATAATTGTTGTGTCTCTGGCCAAAAAAGTCTCTAAATCCCTGTTTGTCTGGGATGAGTTGGACGTAGGGAGGTTTGGTAAAGGGTTTTAATCCAGATTGAGTGTAGCATCGATAAATTGACCTCATGCTACATTTTAAAGCTGATGACGTCTTTAATAATGAAAAAATATTTCGTAATTTTTAGGAGGCAACTTATTTACAATTCAGTTTATGTTTTCTATCAAAATTGTCTTTCGTTTCCACCATATTCTGCGCAGTTGTTTGGTGGAGGCTGTTCTCTCCTACAAATTCTGCGTGAGGAAGTAAAGTCGTCCTGTCCAGCATCAGGAAGTGTCCTGTGGTCAGGTGCTGTAATGTTTGCTCTGTGTGTGTAAGCAGGTAAAACAGTGTGTGTAGAACCTGGTCAAGATACTCTGGCCAGCAGCCTTAGATTCCACTCCCATGTCCTCACCCTGGGTGCACATACAGGGAATGTACACAGTGAGTTTATCACACACACCCAGCACACAGGTACACGGTGTAGATTAGCGATTAATCAGCCTGTAGGTGTGGACACGTTCGTCTCCCACTGTGGAGGTGTTCTGGTCTGGTCTCTTTATAGTACAGTTATAGTATTTATATGTGTTCATAAGCAATCACGCAGCAAAAAATGCGTCTGAACAAAGAAGCCGTCTGACATAAGGATGTGTTATCATTCAGTAGTTGGACACAGAATAGTTGTAACTCCAGGTTATAACTCCAATAATAATAATAATAATAATAATAATAATAATAATAATAATAATAATAATAATAATATTTGTAAAGTATTGTATAAGATGATACCATGATATTTTCTGATTGTACTTGTCATACAGTAAAAATCTCATACCTTTGCACCTGTAGTGTTAAGTATTGACACTGTCCCCTCAGTGACATTAATATATATATCACTTCTGTGAGGACAGAGCTCCACTGTGCTCATAGTATCCGGTCAGAAAGTGAGAAAGTGAACTAATAAAGGTCCTTCATCACTACTGCACTGCATGGTACTACAGGAAGAAAGAGTCTGTGTTTTTCTGTGTTGTGGTTTGTTTTGTATGTGTAATGTGAGTCTTCTGTTCACCCATACGCTGCTGGAGTAGCCTTCTACCAATCTGCACCGAGCATCTCAGCACCACGCTGAAGGTCCAGTGCACAACGAGTACTGCGTGGTAACTGTTCTGTTTCTCCCTCTTACCCTGACTCTCGAACCCCCCCTGCAGCTGAATCAGGCATCATAGAACCCGACTACCCGCCGGACTACGTGGAGATCGCTATCTACTGCGTGGGCGTCTTCCTCATTGCCTGCATGGTGCTGATTGTGGTTGTCTGCAGAATGAGAACGTCTACAAAGAAGCCCGACTTCGGAGGACAGCCTGCCGTGCATAAGCTTACCAAGCAGATCCCACTGCGCCGCCAGGTAACAGAAAGTAGATAAAGAGTTCCAGAACCCCTAATACACACTGATAGACACACACACACACACACACACACACACACACACACACACACACACACACACACACATACACACACACACACACACACACACACACACACACACACACACACTATCAAACAGACACATTTCTCAGTTTTTAATTTTAGATTCTTAGTTTTTTGCATGAAGATGGTGGATGTTATCTATTATTACTTTGATCATTTGGAATTGTGTTAAAATTCCAGCTGGGAATCACCCATTCCAAAATTAGAATTAGTATTAAGACACAAGCAGCAAAAGTTTATCTTTGTAATATGACCTGCGACATTCATCATCATCATCATCATCATCATCATCATCATCATCATCATCATCATCTCAGGAGCTATCAGTGAGATAACTGACGGACAGCTGGGCTTATCACTGAGGATGCTTCTGATCTTGCTGTAAAAAGGACGTGATTTGACCATGTCCAGAAAAGGGTCTGTTGAAGGATGGTGGGTCAAGCCGAGCTGATGCTTGAAGGGCTCTCGGTACGGATCGGGTTTTGACCAGTGCCCTCAGGTACGGAGGGGCTGGTCCGGTTTAGGCTTAGTAGACCAGCGTCAGGGTTCTGGATCTGATGTTCTGCTGCCGGATGTCAGTGAAGGGAGCGCAGCAGAGGGGTTAATAGGCTGAACTTTGGAACATTGAAGACGAGCTGTGCTAAGGCAAGGTACCACGTACCAAATGTACCGATTAGAGTAGCAGAGGGGAGCAGAGCTGTGCAGGTAAGGTCACCTACCTCCTGTGCAGTGTCCACAGTGGGTTTGGGTCATTAGTACGATGACCGCAGTGCATGCAGTTACGGAATAATTCTTCATTCTACGAAATGTGAGCAAATGAAATATCATTAGGTTCCCTTGATGAAGGCTTACAGGAGTGTGAAGGTAAGGTCTGCTCTGTAGAGCATTTCCAGATGTTGGACGCAGCACAACTGCAGAAAGCTGTCTTGAACTCTTGCCCTACATTAAAATAGACCTTTTATTTTGATTTTTTTCAGGAATGGTTTAACAATCAGTTCCACATTTAGTCACTCAGGTTTCTCCACTGTTAGACGCTGCATGAGCACAGAGAACATGTTCTTTAACACGTAACAAAAGGCTTTGATAGGTTTTGTTTAATAATCATTCGTACACACACGCACAGCTGCTTAGACGGGGTTCTTTGTGAGCTTGCTGGACTCTGAAAGCTCAGGTGATCAGCCATCTCCTTTTCTTCATGCAGGTGTCAGCTGACTCCAGCTCCTCAATGAGCTCGAGTACACCACTGGTTCGCATCACAACTCGCCGGAGCTCTGACCATGTTCAGATTATTCCGGAGTATGACCTCCCAGAGGATCCACGCTGGGAATTCTCCCGAGACAAGTGAGTTTTCATTTCATTTCAAGGCGTTTCTCGAGCTCTTTTTCTTTTTTCGTTCTCTTTCTTTGGGTCGTGGAATTTTACCCCTTTTCTCCCAATTTATTAGTGATAATTAACCCGTGTGCCGTGAGCCCTTTCACACGGAGCATGTTTCCTTTGACTGCAGCGGAGGCTTCACACTAAGTGCAAAGTGTAAAAGCTAGAAACACCACATCTCTCTCACGTGTCCACCTTTCCTGGATCTGCTCCCTGTCCACCTCTGCGCTCTTTCAATTCCTCCTTACGTGAGCGCTCGTCAGTGAGCGAAGACATAGTTTGTGTCGTGAACAGACGAGGGTGCACTTACTAAAGCGTGTGTTCGATTTTGATAGTCAGCTGTTCATAGCAGCTTTTATATTTGGTACCAACAAGATGAGCTGTTCTGTCACTGTCTGCTTATGGTCCTCAGCCACGATAGCAGAGCTCTGATTGGTCAAAATTACGCATTGCTGCAGTTCATTCATGCTATGAGAGAGCCGTGCAAACCTGTCAGAGCCACCAAGCTCTGTTTCTTGTGTATCTGGCTGATAATCTTCAGAGTTCCTCAGCTGGTGTGAGGCTGGACCACCTCCTAAACCAGTTTGGCTTTACAGCAAAGCATCACGGTTGATCCTGGGGCAGATTTTGACTTGCTGGACCTGAAATCCCCTCGTCTGGACTGCTGTAGCATATAGGTCATCAATAGGGGGAAATCCTTTAGAATACACGTGGCAGGAGCTGACCCTGCGAAGGGTGACCTACGTGTGGCTTTCTGAGTGGGCTGAGAGTATACCTCACCATTGTTCAGCCCGACCCTCTGCCAGGTCTTTATTTAGCGAGGCACTGGGGGAAAACTTGGCCAGTAAAGAAGACTGGTTTGTCGCTGCACAGCACGATTAATAAGGTGTTCGACCCTCGGCGGATAGTAACCGTGTGTGTGTGGCTCTCACTTCATTTTAGGAAAACCCCTTCCGTGGAAATTTGAACGGTGCTTTCCATTTTTCTATTTGTTCCTCTTGTGAGGAGCTTTGGGGTTTTGGAAGCTGTCTCTTCTTTTTTCTGCTTTGATCTGTCCCCTCACGTCTTTATAATTAGGATATGAAGTTGTTGGCTCTGCCTGCTGCCCGTTCTGTAGTCACTGTCTTGGTCACTGGCACGTCTGCCCGCCGGACGCACGCCTCCAAGAGACTGAAAGCTGTGGAATGTTAACGTTTGCGTTTGGCGTGGAGGGAAAACATAACATTGATTATCTGTGGTGGGCTCGGCCAGACAGTGGCGGCCTTTGAGAGGTGGGGGCCGACGGGGGCTGGCGGGTGCTCGCAGCACAGAAGGGGGATTGTGTTACCTCGGCGACGGGCTAGCCCCGGGCCCCAGTGCGGGTGTCAGTGTTTACACAGCCGGGGGAGGTGTGGGCGCGGCCAGCACTTGTCAGTCAAAGTTCGACCTGAGGGGGTACCGGGAGGGCAAAGGGTCATAAAGTCACCGTAACCGTGAGAGATTAAGATGAAGTGGACTTGTGTCAGGTGGTCCTTTATGCTCTTTCACGCTGCAAAAAATCCAGAAGTCTGATTCCGTGTTTTCAGAGCGGCCTGCTCTAAAGATCCTCCAGATCCCCACCGGCGTATTAAAGCACGTCCCTCAGAGGAGTAACTCTATATGCCCTACTCACCCTCGCTGTGTCCTGTGGCTAATGTCAAATGTAAGCTTGGACACGGGTGGTGAAGGGCATCTACTTAACGCCTACTATACTGATGCTCTCACACTCACACTCACACTCACACACACACACACACTCACACACACTGAAACTGTGTTATCTTGCGACTCATCGCTCAGGGCCACCAGGGGAAAAACAGAGCTCCTTGATTGACCCTTCTCTCAAAGCTGTCTCTCTCTGCAGCTCACAAATACCCCACATTTACCCAAACCTCATAACGTTCCTTTCATTTTATTATCTTCTACGTAGGACTTGGCAAGTAATCAGACCCTCAAACCATAATCTCACTCACTTAATCATGGCACTCTGAACACCATGGATAAGACAAAGCACCAGAATTAGAAACATCCAATAATATATCTTGATCGGCCCCATCCTGATCCACTCGATGGTTGTAAATTCTGTGTTATTGTTGTTATTATCATTGTGTGGCTCATTTCTGTCAGTATCATAGTTCAGATGTTCCGTGAATTGAGTTCTCAGAGGTATGGATTGGATAGTCTGAGTGCAGTTATTTAAGTTCCTCTGTTAAAAATGTAAATATGAAGTTTATTGGCTGGTTGCTTCTGCAGGCTGACTCTGGGCAAGCCGTTGGGTGAAGGCTGTTTTGGGCAGGTGGTGATGGCGGAGGCTCTGGGCATCGATAAGGACAAACCCAAAGAGGCTGTGACCATAGCCATCAAGATGCTGAAAGGTGAGTGCAGGAAGCAGTGCATGTGTGACGTTACAACAGCTTATCACGTCAAGAAGAGATTATAATATGAACAAGCCAAAAATCTGACCCTGGATTCAGTGACGTGCTGTCAATAATCGGATCTTCATCAGGTTTCTCAGATGGTCATGTGAACAACAGACTACGATTTCTTAGATCAGAGTCTGAAAGTGTATTAAGAAACCAGATTAAGAGATTTGATCTCAGTGTGTGTAAACACCTACCCTGAGTTCTTTTGGTCTATGTCACTCCCTGAGCTGAAGCTGTCTCTGATCAGTGGACAAGCATGGAGCACCAGAATGGTCTCCACCTTCCTCCTTCATATTAGTCTGCTGATGAACAGCTGGCTGCGGAGCTCATCTGATTATTGTCCGACTCGTTTTCTAATAACCCAAGTGTGTGTGAATGCGTCGAGCTGATTACCGACAAAATCTGTGTTTCTGCAGTAATCAGATCCTCGAGTGTCTGCAAACACACTCACTGAAGCTCCAAATGTGCCGTAACTCGTTTTTATTGAAGGATTGTATGCGTTTAATTTTATACGGATCATGTGAAGCAGGTGACGTTTTTGTCAAACTGTTAAAGACTGATGGAGAGATCCGGCCTGAGGTCGAAGAGGAAAGTGAGAGACGGAGAGACTTGAGGGAGAAGTGGCTGTTGTGGAGCTGAGAGGAGAGAGGCCACTGAGGGGTTATTTGCTGGTGCTGAATGACGCTCGTAGGGCTTGGGTCAGGAGGCCGCATAGCTGCCTTTCTGTCCAAGCCAGCTGCAGCAGGCTCTCTTCACCTGCACAAAGACAAAGACACACACACACACACACACACACACAGAAGAGGGGGGGAAGGGAGTGTGTGCTTAAAAAGACATTTTAAAGTAAATGTATGGGGGTTGACCTAGTGGCCTCTAGAAGAGAAAGCTTGGCAATAAGCCAACAAAGAAGTCACTCTGTCTCAGGCGGACCATCTGCAGACCACCACATTGTCTTAGTACAGGTTTTATACTGAAATGTCCACGAGTTCTCTAAAGTTCTAAAGGGTGGAATGAGAGGTGGGGAGAACCAGAGCAGAGGAATGTCCGTTTGTGTTCAGAGCGCTTGGCTGATCAGCAGTGAGATAATGAAAAGGCATCTCTCCTGAAGGTAATTACTCTAAATTGAACTTTTAATTCAGAGGTAGTGAAAGGACGGCTCTGTGGCCAGTTCCTCAGCCCAGGCTGGTCAGTTCGGATTACGCTGTTACTCTATAGTTTACTACACTTCATTACTCCTCTACTTAAAATGAAGTCAGAACGTACAAGCAGGAAGAATCTCCAGAAGAAGAAACACTGAACCAACACGGTCATGCAGATTTCTCCTTTACAACATCAGGAGAACCCAACCTTTCCTTTCCAGAGAGGAGCTCAGGTGCTCCTTCAGTCCCTCATCATCTCAAAACTTTACTCCTGTACCTCCCTTCTGGATGGTCTTCCACTGCATACCATCAGGCCCTTCAGTCTTCAGCGTTCCTAAGTTCAGCCATGTAACCCTCTGCTGCTTCTCTTCATTAGCTTCCTGTAGCTGAACATCAGATTCAGAACTCTGATGCTGGCCCATCCCCTCCGTTCTCTGACTCAGTCATTGTCTTCAGACATGGACATGGACATGGACATGGACATTTAATTAATTTAATGTTTTTAATGAATCTGTGTGATAAAGTGTAATAGGTTGATCATTGGGTATCGACGTCTTGATATTTGAGGAACCTTCAGGAACCTCTGGATTCTAGTCTCCATAAAGTTCTGGATAAGAGCATCTGCCAAACGTCATGAATGTCAATGCAAATTTGATTCTAGATGATGCCACGGAGAAGGACCTGTCTGACCTGGTGTCAGAAATGGAGATGATGAAGATGATTGGCAGACACAAGAACATCATCAACTTGCTGGGGGCATGCACGCAGGACGGTGAGTGGACATGCAGGAGTCCTCCGTCCTCTGCTCACCTGATTTCATGTCTTCATGTCATGTCTCGAGCAGCTGATACACAACTGATTATCACTTTCACGTGAGAATAATGTGTGACTCCTCCCTCAGGTCCTTTGTATGTCATAGTGGAGTACGCCTCCAAGGGGAACTTAAGGGAGTACCTGAGAGCGAGACGGCCTCTGGGGATGGAGTACTCGTATGATATAGCCCGCGTGTCTGACGAGCCACTTACCTTCAAGGACCTGGTTTCCTGCACTTATCAGGTGGCTCGAGGCATGGAGTATTTAGCCTCGCAAAAGGTAAATCCAACCACATCTATTCGTGTATCTGTACCAGGGTTTCAGCGATATACTGGTTTCAGGTTCTCATTTGCATAATAATGGTGTTAAAAATGCTGTATGTCTCACACGTGTCCTTTTAAAAACATATTCATTTTATACATAATTCCAATAATAATAAACATACAGATCACTGAATAGAGCACAGTTGTAGGGGACAATGTGGGACACTATTGTAGAGGACAGTTCAGCAGTGTCCTAAAAATTCAGCACTATGTTTTCAGACACAAGACAGGTTTCGTTCCTTCAAGGGTCCGTGATTAATGATAAAATTTTGAAATGAAGAAATGCTGAATATCGTGATTCTGTAAAACTGCGATGTTATCGTACAGTATCTCATACCACTGCGACTGTAACCCTCACTCACGTATACGGTACAGTGCAGTGTTCTGATTGGTGGAGACCAGTGAGACCCAGTCCTGCACATTCACAGAGGGTATTAGTAAGCAAGCTCTCTCATCACGCTCTCTTTCTCGCCTGGAATGTGTGACATTCTTATCACTCTCACGCACACTGACCCTCGCTTGCACACCCGTTCACACGTCCACGTGCAGGGAGCCCGGGTGATCACAGACAGCGTCTCAGTTCTCTGGTGTAGCTGACATGACAGTTTTGTCATTTCTCTGACTTTTGGACGGAAGACACTTTTTGACTTTGTCCTCATCCCTACTGTCCCTCTTCGTCTCTCCGCAGTGTATACACAGAGACCTGGCTGCCAGAAACGTACTGGTCACCGAGAGCAACGTGATGAAGATCGCAGACTTCGGCCTGGCCAGGGACGTCCACAACATTGACTATTATAAAAAGACCACCAATGTGAGCCATTTGTATTTTCTTTTCTTTTATTCTGTTGTGTTCATGCACTTGTTGCACTTCTGAATTCAGGTTCCCCGATTCTGGTTCTCACAGTCAAGTGAAAAATTTAGGACACATATATAAAGACATGGACATCTGATCTTCACTGTATCTACACTGAGAGATGGAGCTGATAAAACTGAAAGTTCGGACCTCCTCTGTCCTGATGGCTGGTATCTCCTCCTTTGTCTGAAATAGTGTCAGTTAGAGAACGTCTCTGTCTCTCTCTCTCTCTCTCTCTCTTTCTTTTTTCTCTGCTCCTTCTCTTCTCCGGGCTTGGCAGGATTCGCAGATTCCCAGGCAGCAAGCGCGTAAAGTGATTCGAGCGCTCTTCACTTATTTAGGCCTCATCCCTCATCCTCGCTCGCTTTTCCAAGGCCCCTGTTGTCCAAACAGTCCATGAGAAAGCGAGGGGAGGGGTTTACGCATTAGCCACAAAACTAAACACATTAGCCCAGCTTTCCTCGCATTTCCCACCATTAAACTAATCTCTGACTGCGAATGCTATTCATACTTATTTACACAGGCTTACGCTTCTCCGGTCGGTGCTCTTCCGTGAGTTTGGATGCTCATGAAACCTGACATAGAAAAGGCCTTTCAAACCATTTCATCTGGTTTTAAGTCCAACACTCAAACATTCCTGTAAATGTCCAGGTTTAGAAGAAAAAAGATGGACAACGTGATTAAATTCCCTTCCAAACGAACCTAATAATGTCCACAAGCTCAGTCTATGCAGTAGAGATAAGAGGCAGAGCCGGTGGTTAGACCCACCCCTACCTTCAGACAATGGCAGTCTGAGACCTCATCCTGGTTCTGGATCTCCGGGTCTGTTCCAGTCAAGCCCGAAGTGTAATGATACCAATATTATCAGTTGGAAAACAAACCGTTTCAGATGGTTATAGAGGAGGCTGTGTGTGAAACAATGACAGTCTAATCAGTAGATCAGTTGATTTCAGCCTGGTTCCAAAGTCCGGCTCTCAGTGTCAGTGTGAAGTGGTTCTTGTCTGATTGGACAACATCAAACCAGCTCCTTCAGAAAAATAAGACTGCATTAATATTCGGTTTAATAGCTCATTCCTTCAGAAGAAACACAAGCTGAGCTTTTGTCTGTGAGGTCACCAGGTTCTGATTATGAAGCTGTAACAGCTGGGCTCAGCCCAGCATAAACAGAAAGCTCTAGGAAACGATGGTAATTGAGAGGTGTATCTTTATTACACTGGTACCACACTGTCTGGTTGGCCAGAACCCAGCGAACTAGGTGAAGAAGAGTGGAAAGAAAGACGGAATGGGTCCACAAGTAGCCTGAGATGGAAGACTCCAGTCTGCTGCAGCATCTTCTGTCCTGAGGGTCTGAGTTTGTGGGAATGATGGAGAAACTCCATGCTGTGGTCAGTCAAGCTTAGGGATCTGACGCTTGCCTCATTATAGATGATCCTGTTTGGGACTTAATGACATTCTGCACTAATGAGGGTTATGGACGAGGACGATGCTGCACGCTGAAGTGTGGAAGCTCTAAAAAGCCCTGGGGACATCTGACTAAGGAATGTTTCATTGACCCATTTGACCCCTCAACTTAAAGCCTCGCCGGCCTTGTCGATGTGTGTGTTCACAGGGTCGCCTGCCGGTGAAGTGGATGGCTCCAGAGGCGCTGTTTGACCGCGTGTACACACACCAGAGCGATGTGTAAGTAACAAGCTCTCAAGCACTCTGTTTCCTTCTGTATCTATGGTAGAAGGGGTGAGCAGGAGTGTTTCTGAGAGTGAGAGAGAGAGAAGGGCAGAAAGTCAAGGAAGTGTGTTTTTTTTGTCGGAGGAGGAGAAAAGGTGAAAAGGGAGGGTGATCAGGGCCAACGCTACGGCGAAAAGCGAAAGATTTCATGCTCGACTTGCGGCCAATGCCGTGTTACTAATCTGACTGGCTTCAAAGCTCCTCGGACAGGCCGAGCTCTCGCCTCCTCTAGTCCCTCGTGGAAGTAACCCCTTCTTCCCTCCACACTCCACGTCTCTTCAGACCCTTTGCTCTTCTCCTTGCAGACTTTGAAAGTCTCTTCTCTCGTATTCTCTCCCTTTATTTATCCCTTTATTCTGCTGTTTGTTGTTCGCATTGATCCATTAATGCATTTAAAGCCACAGACTTTCCCTTCCTGTGATAAAGATGGATTGATCATCAGCCCCGCCCCCTCTCTCTGATCAGTCAGAGTCTGTATGCAGGTTGATCATCAGCCCCGCCCCCTCTCTCTGATCAGTCAGAGTCTGTATGCAGGTTGAGCATCAGCCCCGCCCCCTCTCTCTGATCAGTCAGAGTCTGTAGGTTACTCTGATCCTGAGTTATGAAGTCTAGAACATCATGTAATTGTCTGTGAAGTGCGGATCTCAGGTTCACACAGCAGACCATTACAGTGTCTGATACTGAGATGTTAAGATGTTTTCTCCTCAGTGGATGATGTGCCAACATTCATCAGAAAATATATTTTCTCTGTTTAATCCCAGAAATATGAGGTCTGTCTCCGTCTTCTCAGCTGTACTCATTTCAACATGTGCTCAGAAATGGGATCATGTTCAGGAAAATGGGTTTGAGTAGTAAAGTTTAAAACATTCAAACCATCACCAGAACCATCATGTTTTCCAGATCCGTTCAAATCACAATTTGGCCTCTGCGTTGATTAAATCGCTTGGACGTAATGAAATTAATCTCAGAACTGAGGTGTGTTTTGAGTATTGCTGCACATCCCTGCTTTAAACGATGGTACTGCAGTGGTCAGGGCACTCTGTCCAGTCAATGCTTAAACCTTTTAATTGCTAATTACCTGTCAGCACCCTGTTGTAATTGGCTGTCCCATTAGCCCCCAGGAGGAAGGGACAGCGTATGTACTGCTGGACACCCAATCCATAAATGACATCAGATTGAATTGATCGTACATGAATAAGAATGAAAGTGGGAGTGGATTTCTGATGTGTAGAACTCCCTGGGGGTTTGGATACTGGCTGAGGTGGCTGTAAAGAATGGATTGGTGTGTGTGTGTGTGTGTGTGTGTGTGTGTGTTGAATTTCTTATTTTGCTCTTAGAAAACTACAGAAATGAAAATAAATTAGATTATATTAACTTAATAAATATTTCATCTGTGTAAAAGAAAAGTCCGACAGACTGTTTATAAACTGCAACAGTTCTGAAACAGCTCTGTCCAGCGACTTGTGTCCAGGCTAGTCACTGAGCTTCTGAGGTGCAGCATGAAACTCCATTAGTCTTGGTTTTGCTGCCAGTACAAGCTGTTCTACTCAAAAGAACTGATGTTCTAACCTTATTTTAATACATTTCATTGCGGTTCTAAATGTTTCCAATTAACAGTAACGTGAAATGGACATTGTGTTCAATTTCATACTTGAACGAAGACAGGGAGTCCAGTGTCTCATGGTGTCTTGTGTGTGTTTAGGTTTAGGTTCCTGCAGATGGTGCTGCACAAGGATGAATATAAATACGTGTGGGGTGTGCAGCGGGATCGTAGATTGAGAAGAGGTGGTGCAGTGCAGTGAACGTCTTGTTGGATGTGTGGAAAATGGGTCAGGAAGCAGAAGTTAATGATTGGCTGAAAGGAGTGTGAAGGTCATAGTGTGAAGGAAGGAGCTGGATGTGAATGGAAGGGTTGCTCAGACTGGTCTCCCAGCAGTGGCAGGAATACCAGTCTACAGGCCCAAAGACCAAACCGAAGCCCTGTTGAGTGCCAGTGCGTTGACGTGCATCATCCCACACGACGTTCACTGCACTGGACCACCTCTTTACAATCTATCAATCCCGTTATCAATCAAACAGGTATTTGTAGCCTGATCGTCCTCGTGCAGCGCCCTCTGCAGGAGAGTGACGTTATCACTGCCTTAAACATGCGATACGTTACTGATATAACACACTTAAGGGTTTATGAAGGTCCTGTGACATAGAGTTGGATGACCTTTCTACCCACCGTCTAAAGAATCTTTAATCTGTCCAAACTGAGGACCGTGTGAGAACTCAGACGTGTGTGAAGAGCCCGTCGGATAAACTCCCTCAGACATGATTGATCTCAGAAAGGTTAGTGGTCAGCTCCAGAGTGCCACAGCCTGGAGATGATGAATAGGCGCTCGGCCAGGCCCAAGAGCGAACAAACAAGGTGGCCGTTTATGTAAACAGGAGTAAACCAAATCAGAGAGCCTCTTTGTGTGGCGGTGTGGGCAGCTGAGTGTATGTTTGGGTACACCGAGGTCTGTTTGCCGAGTGCAGGGGAGCATGAGTTGTGAAATACAATGTTTATTGTGGTGTGAGCTTGTTGAGCTCCCGAGTCATTATATACGGCCTTTGCAGAAGAGAGCGTGTTCTCTCTCCTAACCGAGTGGAATAAATAAGGTCTGAGGGGGAAGATAAGGGCTGTCGGCTCCAAATTAACATTGACTAATTTGTTGTCGAGGCTCTGGTGATAAGGTAAAAGTTGGGAATACAAAAGCGCCTGTTAGAGCACTTCATCATGGTGACACTATCTCCAGTTCGCTCGTTCCGTATATACATCACCCCATATCTGAGACCACATAACCCAGCACTGCTGCGTGCAGAAAAGTCCTTCCCGTGCTCCAATCTTATCGCCCACTCTCCCTCCCTACAGCGGTTTGTTTCCTGTGGGTCTAAACTGCTGTTTGTTTTGGCTCAGACAATATGTGTCATTGTGGCTGTCCAGCGAGGACAAAGGCCAGCTTTTAGTCCATGGCTCATTGAGGCCTGTGTCCACTCGCTGCAGGCATGGTCTCATAGCCTGAAACTCCCGGGAGAAAGCCTGCATTTAGACGGCTACAGGCACCGCGTTGTTAGTGCTGACCGCTGTCGCTGATGTATACTGACCGTAAAACTCTCAGATCCTAATCACTGTTGCAGGACCTGCTCTGAACGTCATCGGCGTCTTTTCTCGTGAGGAGGTGTTACAGTGGCAGCGTGATTAACAGCCAAAACCCAACACAGTAGACAGGGGTTGTGAATTCACAAACGAAACGAGGTCAAAGATCTTATGAGTAACAATATGCTTTGATGTGTGTGTGTGTGTGTGTGATCAGATGGTCGTTTGGAGTGCTCATGTGGGAGATCTTCACACTGGGTGGCTCACCATACCCCGGTATTCCTGTGGAGGAGCTCTTCAAACTCCTGAAAGAGGGCCATCGCATGGACAAGCCTGCCAACTGCACCAATGACCTGTAAGTCTGATGATTATGGGGCGGGTATCACCACTCAGTTCCCAACTGAATTTCATTCCATATTTCAGTCACAATATCAAATTCCTGCTATAATTAACAGTGTTTGAACATGAAGAATGAACCCTAAACCATTCCGTTAATATTCACACCGATGCCGACACTTCATGCAGCCTGTCTCTCGGCACCTCCGCCAGTCTTCGCCCTGTGGGCTGCGAGGTGGCAGCTGTGTTGTGAGGAGCGCATCTCGGGGCTCTGAGCCTGCCAGCACTTTGATCCGAGGATTGCAGGTTCAATCGATATTGAAAGGTTCAAAGATCTCACTCTGTGAGATAATGAAGACAGCTGTGCACATCTCATCAACGTCATCATTCACAGCTGCCTGGCGTCTGTGCTGCTCATACCGCCCGAGACTGGCGTGGTACTGTGGGCACCATGAGCTGCCCGGTAGAGATAAGTGAGTGTTCATGAGCAGCTGAATGGTTTCTAATAGCCTGCATCACAATAGTGTTCATGGAGACTCAGTAAATGAATGGCACTGGATATCTGTGCTCACAATGATCTGTATAAGAACCGGGTTCTGTTCGGTTCCGTTTTTTATTCTGAACCAGTTTAGTCACTGTTGGCACTTTTCCACTGTATGGGACCTAAAGTTGGTACCTGGTACCTGCAGCCAGGTACTGTGTTCATTCCTTCTTGTTCAAGTTTCTGAACCTCGGGACTAAGACGGTAAGACCAGTGGTGCTCTCTGGGAACCCTGGTCACGGGTGACTGTGGTATCACAATCTGTGGGAAGCTAATCTCCTGATGATCTGGGAGCCCCAGACGGTGGAGTTCATGATCTGTGCTGCTGATTTTGACTCTGGCTTTGTTTCCCGTTTCTCCTCCTCCTCCTCTTTTTGTCTCTTGCTTTGTTTCCCAGGTATATGATGATGAAAGACTGCTGGCACGCCATCTCCTCACAGAGACCTACTTTTAAACAGCTGGTGGAGGACTTGGATCGCATCCTCACCTTGGCAACCCATGAGGTGAGGCGGGTGGTTACCTCATACACACACACACACACACATCAGTCGTGCCTGTCCACCAAAGCTGTTCACACACCTCCTTTGTAGTAGTGGGATTTATCAGTTTGAGCCATTCCTGGCTCCAGCCAGCAAGATTTTGCAAGACATACAATGAGGGAGGAGACATCATCCAGTGGGTTTTACGGTCAGTATTTAGGGTCGAGAGCTACATGTGCTCTGATTTGCTCCAGGCCTCGGCCCCTGCTATAACATTGCTCAATTATCAGCCGTATCCCTCCGCCTCAGCACTATCCCCAATTCTTTCCATTCCCGAGCTGTCATCCACGATATCCGCAAGATGGAGCGAGGTATGGCACGGGATGGAAAACTGTCAGGACTTGTCGATGGGGTTTGAGCTTGGAGCTCAAGACAGTGCCAAGAGCCCCGGTCTCTCGGAGTTTTTGAACTTTTGAAATGTAATAAAGTGCCTTTCTCCCTCTCTCTCTCTCTCTCTCTCTCTCTCTCTCTCTCTCTCTCTGTCTCTCTGTCTCCCTCTCTCTCTCTCTCTCTCTCTGTCTCCCTCTCTCTCTCTCTCTCTCTCTCTGTCTCCCTCTCTCTCTGTCTCCCTCTCTCTCTCTCTCTCTCTTCTCTCTGCCCTCTCTCTGTCTCTCTGTCTCTCTCTCTCTCGTCTCTCTCTCTCTGTCTCTCTCTTCTGTCTCTCTCTCTCTCTCTGGTTCCCTCTCTCTCTTCTCTCTCTCTCTCTCTCTCTCTCTCTCTCTCTCTCTCTCTCTCTCTCCCCTAACCCTCCTTCCCTCCTCCATCCCCAAAGTTCTCAAACTGTTCACAGATGTGAAGGTCTTTAGTAATGTGAGCCTCCTTGTGTTGAACTGGGGGAGTCTAAGCCAAACGCTCGTTTTCAGAAACTCAAACCTCTCTTCTTCCTTTGCCTCAAATATTTCTGTACCAGCCTCAGAAAGCAGAAGAGGAGTGTGGATCAAGTTAGCTGTGAAGAAGCCCCCATTCCCTCTTTCCAAAACACTGAGACGTTGTACGTTTGGAATATATACAGGGTGGAAGGAGGAGAGCGTGTAGTGCTGCCGGGTTGCATGTTTCCGATTACACGCAGTGCTTTTCAAACTAATCTACGTCGAGATTGCCTCCATTCCCGTTGTCCGGTAGTGTAAACGAATCGGAATTCGGAGCTGTCTCTCGGAGAGGTTCAACCGTGCATTGTTTCACACATTGAAACACTTTGGTTCCAAAAAAAAAGCAAGTAGGTCACCGTTCTCACTTGCAAACCATGGTGGAATGCTTCCTGTCACTTATATTCCATACATACATGCTTCATTAAATATTATTTGCACAAATATTTTTATACGGATCCCATTTAGGCCTATTTTCTGTTGGCCGTTCCCAGTTTTCCTAATGAATTCCGGATGGAAAGCAGGAGGCAGGCTTCTCTCCTGCCTTCAGACTTCTGTGTTAAGAAGAGTATCAGTACTTGTCTCGTCCGATGTCTGAGCGTGGGTATTCTCTGTCTAAGCTTGTCTATGTCTGTCCTCTGTCTCACCACAGGTGTATATCGACCTGTGCGCCCCAGCAGAACAGTACTCTCCCTGTTTCCCAGACACACGTAGCTCCTGCTCTTCCGGAGACGACTCTGTCTTCTCTCACGACCCTTTACCGGACGAGCCGTGCCTCCCCAAGTACCAGCACATCAACGGGGTCATCAAAACATGAGCCGCTCCGCAAACCACCCCCCGTCTCAACCTTCACCTCCACAGAGCTCACTAACTCACCTCTCCCTACCTTCTGCCTCCGGACCTCCCCTTCACTGCTCCTGCTGGACACATAGAGCGAGGGAGGCTGGAACCCGGCAAATGCTGCTGTCTGAGAAACGTACCGGTGTGTGTAGCAGTACACAACTTAACACACGCTGGGAACGTACGCGCACACACTCTCAAATCGTGACCAAGCTCTTACCGAGAGAGGACGGAGACCCAACCATAGTGTTCACCTTCTTTTTTACTCCTTGACTGATCAATTAGCTACTCTAAGGGTCCACCTCTTACAATTCCTGTTTATTTTGAAGACTTTTTTGTGTGTTTTTGTTGGACATGTTCTTGCCACCATTCCAGTTTACTGGCATTCCAGGACTTTTGAGTTCCCAAGAGAAAGAAAATGGAGCACACAGACTTTAAACAAGCAAGAGACTGAGGACAAAGACAAAATGGAGACAAATAGGAAAGCAGTTATAAAGGAGACGTTCAACTAACAAACGAGGACTAGAACAAATGACTACACTGCCGCTGATCGATTTTGTAAAAATCTTCACCTTCTGTTTTTATATTGATAACACAGTTATCAAACAAACGCCCACGCATTTATTCTTATGGAGGAAAAAGTACTACACGGTATATAGTGCTGGGTATATTTGTAAATATATTCAAATATGTAAAAAAATATATATATTATATATTTACAGTGAATTATTTTTTGTATGGACTTCAGAATAATTCCTCCCGTTTTTCACCCTTTGAGTGAAGACAGAATTCCTGATGATCTGGTTTTTTTTTTTCTACTCTGTCATATTGCCACACACACACACACACACACACACACACACACACACACACACACACACAGGAACACACTTGTCTTACTCTCACTTGCTGAGACAGTTGAGTATTGGCTTTCAGGGAAAGAGATAGGATGTTAATTTATTGACTTAAGTTTAAAAAAAATGAATCAAATGGAGAAAAAGATCAAAAATAATAAAGAGATAATAATATTAATGATGTCAGTAGATGCAGTAATGATTCATAATGTTTATTTTTTAATTTAAAGTGAGGCAATGGTACAGAGGATTATTTGTAGTGGGACTCAAGATTCATGCTTCCTATGTTTTTATATACATACACAAATGTGAATATTAAGTTAAAGATGAAATAACGTACATTTTATAGTCAGCTAATCCCTTTTCTTTTGTAGAAAATGTTGTTTTTATCCAGATATTTTACTCTCACCAGGGTTTGTGTTTGAATTTGATTCTGGATATTTGATGGAGGGAAAAAAAGCCCATTACCGTTCTGTTCCTTCAGCTGCAGGTTTTCAGATCAGTTCACTCCAGGATAAGTATTAAAGAAATCATTCAAGTGTTCATTTTTTACCCGACAAATGAGATAATATTGTTCTCAACAAGTGTTCCTGACAGATTCTCAAAATTAAAGATGAAAAACGGAAATGCTGCTTCTTTTCTTACCTCTTGTGTCTTAATGTGTCAGAAATCTTACACCACCAAGTTAAATTACAGAGAAAACCTTCATGATGTTTATTCAACATGAAGTTTGATTACTTTTCCTAAAACATCTCCAGATTGTTTATATTTCCCTGAAAGCTGGACGTCCAGGGTACAATAATTGTCATTTTCAAGTTATAAAATAATTTACATTCCTCAAAAAACCTCTAAATCACACACACACACATACACACACACACACACACACACACACTCTACCCACCCATGGTCAATCTCTGCTGCAGCTGTGAAAGCTGTTCAGGGGGCCGAATCCACCTGAGGCTACAGTTGTTGCAGGTAAGAGGAGGAGATCCCACCAAAGAAGGTCTGCCATTACCGAAGGGTGTACAGAACATTAAGCCTGTGAAGAGCTCTTGAACATCTGAGCAGCATTCGGAGGTGTTCAAAGACACATCCGACCACATGCATCCAACAGCACATCAAACCACATCATCCACATCGCTGCCCCCACCAGCTAATATATAACAACCACACCGTCCACCCTTCATTTATGCCCACCATGTCCCTTCTTCAGCGGAAATGATGAGAGACATCCCATCAAAGCAGACACATTTCAAATGCCAGAAATCCTTGTACCGATATTATCAATGCTGTTAACGTCACTGCAGTCAGACAGAGCCGTGAAGTTCTTCAGGATGCAGTGAAGAATTAAATCCAGTTCAGCTTCCAGCACTCATTTAAAACACACTGGCCTTGTTAGAACCTTTCTAGCAGGTTCTTGTCTGAATCTTCTCCACATCGCCATTCACCAACCAGCACCTCACACACGCTCACATGACTGCATTGCCCTGCTCTGCTCCTCACCCTGCTGGTGGAGCCTCAGTTTGAAGTGAAGGGCCGGAAAAAGCCCCTCGGTCTTATGGGCGCCATTCAAACATGTCTCCTCACGTCCTCGTGGAACAACCGAGGGAATGTGTCTTTCTTTTGCATCCACCCAGGAAGAAGAGATGGGTATAGGTGCCCAAACCTCCCATTATTAAAATGATGAGACGTTTTAAAGCTGAAGTTGGAATTGAGTGGATAATTCGGGCTCCATGAAACTCACAAAAGTAGGAGATTATGGGACATGCTCTGCAGGTTGTCAAGGAACAACCATTACAGTCATTTAGGAAACATAGGAGCACATTCTGGTTGCCCAGAGAAGAATGTGGTCCAGTTATTTGGGCTAAACTGCTCAGTGGGTTGATTCTACATTCAGAATCATTTATGGTCCAAGGCTGGTCCAACCCCTGCCAGGAAAACCAGCCCAGTGTGTTTTATTTGCAACCAAAACCTCACGGTAAAAAAACTTCACCAAAAAAGTATGTTTTCACAGGTGAGAGTAAACGTCCTGATGGATTAAGGGCAGGATTTAGGTCTGACAGGCTGGTTCTGGATCAACACCTTGATCAGGAGTTGCCCACAGCGTTTGGCAGACAGTTGAAAGAACACAAGACCGGCTGAAAAACGCTGAAGCAGTTGATGTTGAGTGCAGAACCCAGGACTTGCTCCCCACCTGGTTTAGAGAGCGCCATCACTCAGCCTCGTCCCGAAGCGCTTCTGTAACCTACCTTGCTCAGGCCTCCTCTGCCATCGGCCAGGGGGGACAGAGTGTTTGCACAGGGCCTGGTCCTTTGGAATGTCAACATTACACAGACTGCGAGGGAAAGCATGGCCTTGCTGGCCCCAAGCTCCAAGATAAGGCCCAGGAGACCGGGGTGGGGATTTAAAGTTAATCAGTAGTCCAGGACCCTTGAGTGACCTAGATGATAATGCTCCTTTAGACAAAGTATAAACATCTACAGAATAATGGCAATAAACTATTCTTAATGGTCCAAATCCAGTTCTGTACTCGATACTCAGCCAACATTTACCATTTCATTACCAACTGGACTAGTTTCCAGTGATAACTACTCTACCAGTGTTTCTTCACGCTCTTCACCCTTCTTCTTCACAAGCTTTATGAATGACAGTCTACTGAGAACCGTCCACAAACAAGATATTTACATCCACAAGGTGGAGACACTCGGTAGGAGTGTCTGATAGAGTGGACAGTGAGTGGACACAGTGTTTAAACACTCCAGCAGCACTGCTGCGTCTGATCCACTCGTACTGCAGTTATGGGTGATCCGTGTGAAACATCAGTGTGGTTGGCTCCACTCCTGTCTTCCATACTTCCATACCAGGATCTGAGATGGTCAAGACCTGGTCTGAGAATGGGACCAACTTTACTTTGTAATTTTGTCACATAAACTGGTCAGAATGTTCATTTTCCTGGTAGTTCTTTGGTGGAACTCTTCTCCAAAACGTATCTCAGGTTAGGGTCAGCTTATGTGATAGACCGAGTGTTAAGTGTGAAGCTAACTCGACCATGGAAGATTGACCTTTGCTCTACCACACGTTGGGGAAACCCAGCCCGAGTCTTAGTTCCGGACGTGTTGGTATTTCTACTGGACAGTTTGTTGACCAGAGTGACTGAAAGCTTTCACAGACATTGTGCGGAATTAGGTGCTGATGTCTCAGCTGTCTGTGTAAAGAAACACGTGCAGAAGAGCTGAGAGCTTTCTGTTTCCACCTTAAAGAACTTCCACATATTTCACTTTAAGGTCATATAAATGAGTTCATTTGATCAACAGCTGGCCAGCCGAGGTGGTCACTGGTAACATGATGATATCTCTTCTTAAATCACAGTCCCAGCAGATTCCCTCATCTTCAAAAACCATCAACATAAACTGTGATGAACCAAATCTTACCTTCTGTTCAGAAGGACATTTCTAGTGTAAGCGTCTCTGATAGGTTAACTATTATGTAATATTCAGTCAGTTAGTAATAAATTCACCACGTCCTTACGCTGTTGTCTTTCAACAAACCTTTGAATAATAGACATCCTTCATATTTTAAATGCTGTATTTTATGCTGGTACTGTTGATTGGTTTCTTCACAGCAGCTCCAGAGTAAAGTCTGCTGAATGGTGTTAACGGTGAAGAGAAACAGAAGCAGAGACTATGCAGTTTGACGTTGGGGTGGGCTGCTCTCCATCACGCAACTCCAGATACCAAAGTCCCACTTTGGCCCTGATCTTGTCAGTAATCATTAATTAATTGGTCAGATCCTGCTGTTTTTCCTTTCCTGAATGTCCTGAAGAGTCTGTGTATCAACGTCTGCTACCCCAAAGCACCTGCTTTAAATTATTCCTGCCGCCTCCTCCAGAGATCTGCAGAGTTACAGAATCTACTGTTATATTTTAATCAGCTGAAGAGAATGAAGGGAACCACCTCCTTTTTTCTCCTCTCTCTGTCCACTCTATCAGCTCCTCTGATCACACAGGTTCTCTTTGTGGTTCTATAATTCAGACTGTAGTTCATCTGTTTCTCTCCAGACTTTATTCTCCTCCTTTCACCCTGATCTTCAATGATCAGGACCCCACAGGACCACCACAGAGCAGATATTATGTGGGTGGTGGGTCATTCTCAGCACTGCAGTCACACTGACATGGTGGTGGTGTGTTAGTGTGTGTTGCTGGTACGAGTGGATCAGACGCAGCAGTGCTGCTGGAGTGTTTAAACACTGTGTCCACTCACTGTCCACTCTATCAGACACTCCTACCGAGTGTCTCCACCTTGTAGATGTAAAGTCAGAGACAGAAGCTCATCTGTTTCTGCACAGTTTGTGTTGGTCGTCCTGTAGTCCTTGGTGGACTGTGTCCATTTAATTGTATTTTTTTGATGATGTGTGTGTAGGAGAATTCTTATTACTGCAGTGCAGTCTGTCAGGACACACCCGGGACACTCACCTCACACATGAGGTGGTATCTGACCTGCGTTATTCTGGAGTTTTGCTGATTTCATTTCCTCTTGTGGACATACGTCCCCTCACACAGTGCCCGTAAGCATAGGATTACCTGCCTTTGGATGATCCCAGCCCCCAGCCGGCCTCCTCCCTGACAGTCGTTTAGACACAGTGTGTATTGTGCAGGTAATTAACTTCCAGGCTGCATTGCTGCAGGTTGAGGAAGAATGCCATTTTGAGAGCCGAGGAATGTCCGTACTTGTCTCGAGGTTACAATGTAATTAAATCAAAGGATTCTCCTCAGCTTCAGCTCCAAACCTGTGTCTACCTGTGAAGACAAGAACCCATCCCATCATGTTCAGGCAAGACAGTCTAATTCCAGTCTTTCACTAATCATCACTCAGCTCAGCACGTTTATCCTCCCCCTTCACTTCACTTAGACTTCTGTACTTATACAACCAGACGTATAACTGTACATAACTGTACTTATACAACCAGACGTATAACTGTATATAACTGTACTTATACAACCAGACGTATAACTGTATATAACTGTACTTATACAACCAGACTCATAACTGTATATAACTGCACTTATACAACCAGACGTATAACTGTATATAACTGTACTTATACAACCAGACGTATAACTGTATATAACTGCACTTATACAACCAGACGTATAACTGTATATAACTGTATTTATACAACCAGACTCATAACTGTATATAACTGTACTTAGACAACCAGACTCATAACTGTATATAACTCTACTTATATAACATACATATAACTGTATGTTGACACACGTAAGGAATATGAGTCGGGCTGTTGGTGTCTCTCTGTAACAGTAAATGCAGACAGTGTTCATATAATTGCAGACAACTGTCAACACACACTTTACAGCAGTACACAGACTGTAGTATATAAGTATATACTGTAGTGTATAAAGGTAATCTTCCTCATTACCTTTATCTTCCCATTAGCACTGCAATCCCACACTTCCTTCTGGAGGAAACTGTTTATTGATGAGTGTGTGTGTGTGTGTGTGTGTGTGTGTGTGTGTGTGTGTGTGTGTGTGTGTGTGTGTGTGTGTGTGTGTGTGTGTGTATATATGCATCAGGTACATTCAGTGTTTGTTTCAGACAATAAAAGGTTCATATTGGTGCTGCAGTGGTTATGACCCCCGGTTCTTACCACCACCATAAAGAAATCGGAGCGGATATTACGTTTGACAGTGTGATACATTAAAGTTATCATGTTTTATGAATGAATTATAAAAACCTTATAAAGACTTATTCATGAAGGTGGTGCCCAGAATTCCTTTCACAGTTCACCAGGGCCATCCTGACCCCATGTTTCTGAGAGCGGTAATGGAAATCATGAACCCTAGTTGGAGTCTTCTGCTAATGTCCATGCTTCCAAACTCTGGGAGGTGGCTGGACCAAGGCAGGGAGAAGTAGAGTGAGAGAGAGAGAGAGAGAGAGAGAGAGAGAGAGAGAGAGAGAGGGAGGGGGGGGGGTGGTTGAAAAGGTGCTTTGTGCTGTTCTCCAGGCTGGTGGAGGTTCAGGCCTGTCAGCGGTTGTGGTTCTAGGCGGCTGGCCAGCCCTTCACTGGCATTGGCAATGGAGCGCACACATCTGGGCACATCGCCTCCACACAGGCCAGGCCTGGTCCCCCACCAGCAAGAGGGTGAAAAAACAAACCACCCCACTTCACCGAATTTCCATGTTGGAGTGCCAGTGTCACGGGACATGTCCTGAGGTCCCTGAGCAACTGTAAAGTTTAGAATTGATATTAGTGTCAGGGGAGTGTCAAATCCAATCCTAGTAGTGTATATAGTGAATCACTCTCTGACCTGATGTGGCCCAAAAGGGGACCAGATGTCCTAGAATGTTTGGGACATTCAACTTAGCAGACAAGATACAAGCTCTGATTCACGAATTGACTGTAAAACGTAATAAGTCTACATTGTTTTTTTACACGAGCAACAGTCATTAAAGGTTACAATGATCATACCAGCGTTAGAGGACGTCTTATTTAAACCTCAGACATTAGTGTGGTTTGCTCTTGATTGTTGGAGTGAGTGGGATCATCATGACCAGATCCAAAGAGCTCTCTGAGACCTTCAGAAAGAAGGTTGTAGATGCAGTTGAGTCTGAGAAGGGATTTAAAAAGATCTCAGAACAGTTAGAAATCAGCCGTTCCACTGTCCGGAACATCATGTACAAAGTCCTGAAGGACAGTTTCACTTCATCTTCAGATTAATATTAGACACTAACTCTCCAAACCTGAGCCAAGGGGAAACACGGGGGCCTTCGTTAATTCGTGATGGCGTATGCAATGTACGTACCGAGTGTATAAGGTGGTCCGACTCTGTCCCCAAGACTTTGGGTTCAGGGTTGTCGCTGAAATACTTTCTAATTTGGGAAACACATATATATCACAGACTGGACGTCCAACCGTTCTACTGGAGAAAGCAGGAAAGATCACAACAAGGCCGAGTCCAATCTGGAGCTCAATCGTGCCAAGGAGGCTATAGCTTGTGCCCTTTTCTCAGGCTGGGTTTTGGGGAAACGTAAAATGGCGAACGCTGGAGACGTTTGTGTTGGCCGAAGTGGCGTAATCAAAAGTGATTTATGGTGTTTATGTAACGCTCGACTTGGCTGTGAGCAGCAGCGCCGACTTGAGCTCAGTCTTTCCCATTCCGCCCAGTTAAGTAGAGCACAATTACGGCTGTTAAATTAAACAACAGCGATTCTCATCCCTTTCTCCTCAGACTTCTCTGAAGAGCTTCAAAAAGTAGCCACAAAGCCATATGAAATCGATTCTTCTTCCCAGCTGGATGGTCTGAACTCATGGATCTATACAGCCTCTGCCTTAGATTCCAGCTTGACTTATTTGCTGGTTAGAAAATGGGCCTCATCTGCACATATTCACCAGGAAGAGGAATGAATTTCCTTAAAGTGGTGTCAGTTATCTGTGGTTTCAGTGTGAGTGTGAAACCGGGCCGTCCACTGCTGGCATCCTGGCCGTGTGTGTGTGAGAGTGTGTGTTTAGGCCTATATAAATCAATAGACTCCTCTATATGGGATAATTCATGGTGCGTTTAGAAGGGGATGAGAAATGCAAACCATATTGAGAGGGGTGTTTGAACGAGAGAGCACGAGTACGCCCCCTCCACCCCCAACCTCACAACCAAATAAAACTCCCTAGCTGCTGGACGCAGCCCAAACCAAGCAAATTATGGGACAAAATCTTTTTATATGAACCTCAGTCACGCAAAAACACGGCAAGAACCCTCCAAACCAGCACCGGTTCCTTTCTCCAGGAACGGCCTCTTTACTTCGTCACCTCTCAAGTAATTCTGCCATCTTGGAAGACGTGCAGTCAGTGAGAGAAAGCAGAAGTCAAAGCCACGTTCTGGAAAATCAACAGGGCACATTTTCTGAGAACAGTAAGGAGCAAAGTTTTGGAGGAAACAAAGCCTGTGTCTCAGATTTGGGACGTTTAGAATTCCAGTTAAATCTCTGATCTAATCTTTATTCAGTTCCTTAATGCATGACTGAAAGCAGCAATGGCAGTGTGAGCTGTGTTCAAAGGAAATGAGCAGAAGCTGAAGTGATCAAGTATTGGAATATACACAGATCCGCCATAACATTAAGACCACCTCCTTAATTCTCCTCTCACTGTCCATCCTATCAGCTCCTCTGATCACACAGCAGCTCTTTGTGGTTCTATAATTCAGACTGTAGTTCATCTGTTTCTCTGCAGACTTTATTCTCCTCCTTCCACCCTGATCTTCAATGATCAATGAGCTTCTGTCTCTGACTGGGATTCGAGACCTTTAGCTGTGTTAATCTCAAACTTGCTCCACTCCATATGGGATTCTTCCACCTCAGCCCTTAGGTCAGTGGTCAGGCCTCCTCACTGCCTCGTCAGTGTTTACTCCAGTGTGAAGTGTACCCCCGATTCAGAGCCAACCGGTGACCTAATCTCCACTTAACAGTTACACGGTGCTGGACTATAAACACAAGGCTGGGTTGATAGTCGACGTTTGACACCTGCTGCGACGAGGAAAGGCTTACAGCGCAGGCCCTCGCGCATAAACCTCATATCTCACTCTGAGTAATTATTTAGGAAATCAGTATCAATTAGATTTTTAATGTGATACAATCAAAAGTCGGTCCTTGTCCACGCATGTTTAATTAGAGTCAAAAATTCATTTATTGAAGGAGTTATTTTAATTGAAGAAATTCAAAAATGATTCGACCGCCTTCCTTCCTTCACCAACCACTGGACCCACCTGTCTTTATAAGGCCTTTACTCTCGCGCCTCTTTGCTGCTTTCACAGGTGCTGTTCTGCCTCCCTCCCTTCATCAAAACGATCTGCCTCTAATCTCTTACAGTCACTAAATACACACACTCGTAGCCTCTTAGAACCAGAATTTGGTCTGACCTAAAGTAGTGACCACAGTCCAGATCAACTGATCCACGGTCCGGGTCGTTTGCAGTGTGAGAACACTTTCAGACCAAGTACAGGAAGGTGAGACGGGCTGTCGCCACAACTTAAACAAAAGAAGGTGAAAAAGAAGCAGTGTTATACTGAAATCGGACTCCCTTTCATGTGCACGCATCAGTGCGGGGGTAACAGGCCACCCTGGTGATTCCTGTGTCTTCCTGTAATCTTCTTTAACTGTAGATTAACCCTCTGCCGTGCAACATGCTGCACTGACAATACACTGGCATCAGATGTACACCCCTCCACAAACCATCAGTGTCTCCTACAGGCAGACTCCGTCCACGTAGGTGACGAGGACAGGAGGTATCAAAGTTCTTTAGTGGGTTTGTAAACGGCAGTGAAACCAGAACCTATCAAAGCGAAAGGACACCGTGTAACACAAACACCAGCCTTTCAGGTGTGAAAATGCCCTTCCAATCATTTGGGTTGTGAGTCACACTCAGTTTGAGTTGTAATGAAACAGGACGTTGTGATGAGTACAGTTCAGTACATACTGACATCATTACTGAAGCATTTTAACCAGACCCAGCTCGAGGGTTTTCGCTGTTACTGTACAGAAGACTGTGAATAAAGTTCCAGATACGCTGAGATTTTATGGAAATGTATTCCTCATAATGAAGGATGGAAGTGCTGTATAATACAGTATAATATGGATATATTCATAGGTAACGTGCTTTAACTGGCCATTCGCTGCCCACCAGGGTCAGTGCTTCAGTGGATAAAAGCCTAGTGCTTTCCACGCGGTGTCCGAAACAGACAGACGCTCACGGTGACTGACTGAAGAGCGTTTTTCACCGAAGGAGTATTTATCTCCTTTCACACTGTAAATCAGGCAGATAAGTTGAGGATGACCTTCATCTATCTACAAGGGCTTTAAATATCATTAATATTCCAATAAAGGCCTCCTAAATAACGAGGGAGTCAAACCCAAGAGAAGGTAATAAATTAGAAGGAAAAGAGAAATGCAGGATTTCAGGATTAGGGGCGCACTGATACGGGAACAGCTGGCCAATGTTGATTTTACGATTCCAATTCATGTACATTTCTGCTGATGCATAAATATTAATAGAATATAAAAATGACTGTAATAAAATAAACAGATCAGGCATATTAGCCTGATGTCTCCTAAAACGTGTCCTTCCAGAGGGGAGAGAGGGACGCAACAAAGACATACGAGACACAGCATAGGAGGTCCAGGTACATGCACCCAATTTATACCATCCAATATTTATTTCATATTATTTGCACATTAATTTCTAAAGGTTCCAATGTTTCAGAACTCCATTATGAATGATAATGCACTGTCCGAACCTCTGACCAAATGGAGGTCAGACTGTTGATGGAAGCAGCATCTCTTCGAGCGTCCGACCACAGCTGTTGAAAATGTGATCATGTCACTGATGAGTCAAATGAATTTGGATTTTATTATTTATTTAATTTTTGCTTTCTGTGCTGAACCACTGAATTAAAACGAATAACAGAACTCTATATTATTTTACTCCATAAACAAAATGACGTGTGATTATGACTGTGGTGATATTTATGGTTTTATATATGGTTTTAAACACACATTGATGGAGAAATCAAAGCCAAATTATATCAAATATATCTATCGACCTAAAGTCTGTTTTATTTGCTTCTATTCTGAGAAATGTATTTTTGTA
>CM067506.1:233268-328268 GCA_034509495.1 Acestrorhynchus altus | reverse complement strand
AAAGTGGCCCTAATAACGAGCTCATTCCAGCTGTCGGTCACTGCAGCTCCGTGACGCTGCCGAATACGTGACCCTTCAGGGGGCGGAGCTTTTGTGAATGCATGAATTTGGGATCCTGAACTGTTCAGATGAATGAATAACCTGAAAAGATCCAGTTGCTGAGTGAAAGGAGCTTCAGAGACTCAAATCGGATTTTTTTTGCCTTAATGTGATCCCGTTTTTTGGGTGCCGTGCAGGTCCTTCACCCTTTACAAATCGGATTTCATCTGTGGTCCTAGATCACCAGTTTGTGGACAGTAGACCTTTTTGCTGTTGGAGCCCAAGGTTCGAATAGAAACGCCTCTGATGTAAATGAGGAGAGACCCAAACGTTTGACACAATGACGCACAAAATACGTGAATTTCCCATATATTGGTCTACTGTGCTTGTGTAGATCTCCATATCGAGGTGGGGTTTCCCTACGTGTCCACCTGCTTTTGGTCGAGGTGTAACTGTCACGTATCTGTCTTTGTCCCTCTGGTCTGTCTTTGTTTTGTTTACCTCCACATGTGCTTCTGTAGCACATGTCATGTCTCCACCCTTTCCCGCTGTGTTCCATCTGTAACCCTGCCCCATCGTTATCATGTCCCAGGTGTGATCAATGTTATCGTGTGTATATAAGTCCCTTGTCTCAGTTAGTCCTTGTCGTTCTTCTTGTTTGCTTGTTTGTTCGTGTGCCTTGTTCTTCTTGGTTACTCGTCAGTGAATAAACTCAACCCTGCGAGTACTTCCACGTCCTACCTCCTCTGTGAGTCCAGAGACGTTACAGTAACCAACAAGCTGATTGTCTGCTTCTGCTGAAGGACAGACCTTCATTATGAACCCTGTCATGTTAAACCCCATTATTCGGACCCATGAGTGGTTTAAATGTGAGTTGTCTTGATAGCAGAAGGTCAGAACTGAGTAAGGACACTGAATATGATTGTAGTCTTAGTTTGATTGTTGGCTGGTCTTCTCTGTAATCTGCATGTTTCACCCAAAGTTCTGTTCTGTACGTGTGAGCTGAGAGCCCTGCATTCAGCAGGTCCATTAGCCGTTATGTGTAATCTGTCATGGCCAACCACAATCCAACAGCCCACAATTCCAGCCTCCACTCGTTTGTACACTGGGTAGAATGTCACTCCCCCCACAAGCCCTCGTAAATCCCGGCTCCGGAGTTATGGGATTATGGGGTGATTAGCAGGAGGGTGGTTTTGTTTCACTGGGCCTGCTGTGATGCTATCTCTGCGGCCTCCTCGGCCCATTCCATGCAGACAACGTGGTGCCGCACGCTCCGGAACCGGTAATGGTCCCAGCCACCACTAATAGTCTTGCTTCTCTCACAAACCAGCTTTCACCACAGGCCAGGAGCCTCTCGGGGTTGGGAAGAGAGGAGAACGAGGAGAAAGGCACGAGGGGGCAGACGGAGTGTGGATGTTCAGTGTATCGTGTGTCTTCATTATGGAAACCCGGTTTTGGTGGCCGGTGGTTCCTGGCCTAATGTACTAATGGTTCTGTGGTAGGTTTTGTGCTGGAAGGCTGAAGTGGTTGGTAAGAACATGCACGTCAAAGCTGTTCCACCAGACCGAACGTTTCTCTGCTGTTCTCTTTCTGATGTTGGGATGTTTGTTGGTTCATTGTGAGCATCAGCTGGATCAGCTGCCACAGTGATGTGGTCTGAATACGTATGACCACCGCAAGCCGCAGGTTCACTCTTCTACAACCGTTCCATCCGCTTCCCCCTCGCACTTCATTTCATTTCCATTGGATCGGGAGAGCGAGATTAATTGTCCCCCGTCCCGGCGATACACCGTGAGTGTCTGTGGGTGAAGCTGAAAAGACAAACTGCTCTCATCTGAAAAGCTGAAGGTTGGTCATATGAACTGTGTCCCGCAGCGCTGACCATATGGTGCCATTTGCTTGAACCCTTTTGTCAGAGAGCCTTTGTTTAATGTGCCTCCTTAAAAGAATACATATATTTCTGTTTATTCTTCTAATGGAATTTGGATTTGTTTAATGGTGTGTGTGTGTGTGTAAATGTTTATGGCCATCGAGAGAAGAAATAAACCACCTCAGCAATGATTCTCAAGAATGAGCAACTCCAGCAAATCTTCTGCCAACTGTAAACACTACAGATTTCTGCAAATGAGGTCTTGAGGAACACATCCCAACTGTTTAGTCTCATTTTATTTACTGCGAGAGTGACGTTGCTGTGCTGCTTGTGGCTGTTCAGAGCCTCTTCCAGCAGTTGGTACTGTTTTTATCCACCTCGCTGCCCTTTTTAGAACTATTATGTTTATATTTCTGACTTTATAAACAAAAATCTGCTTTTAGCTTCAGTGCACCGGTCAGATGGAATTCACTACAGGAGCCTCTAACTGAGCTCACTGATATCTGTATGTCCTCCTTTGTCTGAATGTCAGTGAGATGTTTCTAGAACCATCTACCGCCTCTGACATCGTCTGGAAGAACGACGTTCCCGCTCCTCCATGCGGAATTCTTTCATCTCTGTGATGATTCAGCGTCAGTCTTTGTACAGACGCTCTTATTTATTCGTTTTTTTTGGTTGTGTATGTCGTTATATACAGTCAGGCAGCATTTCTGTGAGATCATTCGATTGCATACTGATAGAAAGTGCATTTACGTTCAAAACAGGTTTGAGAAAGAAGGGAGAGAGAGAGACACGCTGAATCTAAACGTACAAAAAGGAGTGAATCGTTTTCAGTGTAACATCTTAAGTCCTTTAGCAAGTCAGACCTTATCCATGTGCGTCTGAGCGATACAACGAAGCCTGTGCTATCACATTACCAGCCTTCCTTAGGACCCCACCTCATTTCCTTCCACAACCTTTAGAAGAGCTGCACCACCTGGTCTACCCTCCATGATGCATCAGTGAGCTAGCTGACCTCAGAGGCCGGCTACTATTGGCTTACGTCTATCAAATTACCAAATAAGGCCAAGCAAAGACCAGCATAATTCAGGGTTGCAGTAAAGGGTTGATCAATGTTCCATACCATCAGATAATGGTTGAGAGAGCCCTTACTCACAGGCCCAGTCCAGTACAATAGAGTCCAGTGTCACCTTGGATTGCCCCTGGACAATCAGACCATTTTAAGTGGCCACCAACATCAATGGATGAGAGTAATGAAGAAGGCCTGAGGGTCAGCACAATATTTATCTGGTTAAGTTAATTTAAAGCCATGACCCCACTGCCCTTTGCAGATCAGGTGTACTTGGAATCGAGGAGGCCAGGGGTCTGAATAAAATGGACAGTAATGATTTCCTGTGATGAAGATCTTTGAACAAACAGAGGCAGAACTTTTTTAATGGAAGAAGAATTAAATCTACATTAACAGACGCTTTGCTTTAGAAGCCACGCTGTGGTCTAACTCAAGGCCAATTGGATTTAACAGTAATGCATTAGTTATAGGTTAACTGGTGACCTCTAAAGGAGATATCTCATTCCTGATAACACCTTAAAGAACGTCTACTGCTTTCTTTGGAGAAATGCACTTTCTCTTTAATCAAATGGGCTCGCTGGTCCTTCTGGAACGAAGACGTTCTGTGTTGGTTTCAGACGTTGTCTTGGTCCCAGCTGGCTTCGTGACTGACCTTCAACTAAACTTCAACTCAGAATCAGCATAAACCTTCTGTTTCATTATCTGTGGTGAAGTAAAAAAAGGAACGCTGAAGTTACAGGTGGGGCAGTCGAGTTTGAGACGCATCAGGATGCGGATGTGGACAATTTCCGAATGGATTTATAAATGTCAAATCTATTTTCTAAATGTTAATTGAGTTTGTTGACGGAACACACAAACCTGGAGCCCAGAAGTGTGGAAGGGACGTGAACGTAACAGAGACAGAAGATAACGGAGGAGTGAGAAATGTGACGGACACCCTCTGGATCAGAAGTGCACACCTTTGGTACGGTTTGTGATTTACTTTAGCTTTTCAGAGCCGAGTGGAAGCATTGACATCGTTTGATCCTCCAGTAAAGAAAACTGCCAACCAGAGGTGCATCACGCAACAGCGCCAAACCTCCACCCACGGTTTGTTGCCAAAGATATGCTGCCGTCTTCACGCATTGACTACCAGGGCTTTGCATCGGCACACTGACACGGTGATCCACATTAGGGGTCTCGTAGATGTCACCGAGACCTGGTGCTTAGTCCAAAGGGATTCTCTCAGCCATTACAAGCTTGTATTGTCTTTTCCAAACAAGGGGTTCCCTCTGTGCTTGATGTGTCCTAGTTTGAAAGACCAGGTTGTCCCTCATGCTCATTTCATTTCATTTGGAAGATGGGGGTCATCTAAATAACGAGTGGAGAAAAAGAGTTGGACCTAATACTGACCAGTCATGAAATCACTGAAGAAATCTGACAGGACAATATAATATGATTCAGAGATTCAACCACCATCTAGGACATTGATTCAACACTGCCTGCTCGTTCTCGGAATCATCTGTCCTTCTTCAAAATGATCTCACCATCTCCATCATCATTACATCATCACAACTATTTAGAAACCTAATCTGCTTTCTGGAGAAATCACAAGATCCAGATACATTTTGCAACTCACACGGAATTAATAAATAAAACCAATTTTTAAAGACATTTCTTTAATTGTATGTGTTTGGTTATATCACCTCCATCTCTCAACATCTCTACAATGAAGATCAAATGTCCACGTGTTCATATACGTTAGTCAAAGATGAATAAACTTCTAAGCTTTAGAGGTGGAACATCTATGTCCATAAAGCAGAAAGTCCATCCCAGGCTTTCGTTGGGCCGTTGGAACGAAATCCGATTTTTACTTTGTGGATTTATATATTTATTTATATATTTAATAGAACCGTTTCCATTGCATCTATAGTATGTTATAGTATCTGGGTGGAGGTTTCCTGTTGTTTCTCCAGGGAGGCTTCATTAACGCTGCACTGCAGCTAACCCCACCACACACTTCATCCTTTTATGTTCTTCATTCATCACATATGACAGTACAATGACCTGATGTCCAAAAGCACATTTAATGTCCACCTTTTCACTGCTTACAACATCACAACACTTCAAATAATGTCCATGTGCCCTGCTCTGTCCCCCAACTCTCCCACCCCTGAACATCATCAATCATCTGCTTTAATAGCTATGAAACCACACCGTGATTTTGACAGTATAGAACATTCCCGGTCTCATTTCACCAGGCAGTGATGTGGCAGTGGCTCGTCCAGCACTCGTCCAGTAACATTTGCATTAAATAGTGCAACTAATCTTTAGTATCTGCGCTGTAACAGCCAGACTAATCACAGGAAATAGCCGGGCTCTGAGGAGCTTGGCACAGGCGCCCTTTAAGGCTAATATCAGATCCTCCGCTCCGTGAACCCTATAGACGTGCAGTTCGCTGTAATGGCTGCAGGAAGTAGAGCACTAAATTATAGCCTTAAAATGCGAAGAGTGGGAGAAAACGAGGGGCTCACCAGATCCCACAAAGGGTCCGACCCCCTTTCTTCAGTATCAGGAACAGGATCTGAACGTGGTTCTGCCACGGATACGTACGGTATGTATGAAAGGGGTCTGTGAGCAATGCATACAGAACACAGGCCATTATTTCAGATGCAGCTGATTACATACATACTCACATATTCATATGTCAACAGGATGTCTCGTCTAGATCTCGTCTCTTAAAACCAGACAGAAATTAGTGGCCGTTTCTCAAACGCATGTTGTTGGAAGCGGTCAGAGCGGTGAGACACAGTCCTCAAAACAGCCTGGACACAAATTCATAGCGACTTCACTAAAACAGCATTTCAGAATGAGACCTAAATATAGTTCAAACTCAGTTCATGTCTTTACATATACGTCCACATGCTGGGAAAGGTCTCCCTTAGAGAAACAGTGAGAGTCCACGTCCAAAGTCCATGTCCCCCTACAAATTCACTGATATCCATAGTTTGAATGTTTATGTCCACAAATCCATCAGAAATATAATATTGTGATAATCATTTCAATTTGCAGTCAGAAAGAAATGTGCCGTGTTTGACACACAGTCTGGTCAGTAGACAGTCTGATGTTGTGTGTTTTTCTGTCTCCTCTCTGGGTCTGGACGGTAGGCCCGCTGCATGTGTGGCTGACCGCTTTAGTTCAGAAACCTCAGTCCATTTAGAGACACCAATGCCATTGCGAAACCCCGGCGTCACGCTCCAGAAATGTCATCGCGCTGTTCTCCTGCCACGGACAGGGAAATGTTATGATGTCGGTACCGGGTCACCACACAACAAACCAGGCCCTTCCAGCTGAAAAAGACTCTGAAACGGTACGTGTTTATCAGTGTGTTTATTTAATTTAGATTTTTTCTTTACCTCACACTCCTGCCTTTTGACAGAAAGTCCATTACATCAGAGCGTGAGATCACACACAGTGCTGCTGAATTTATTTGATATGACTCGCTAAAACCTGCGTGCAGTCCGGTAGGCTGCCCACCACCCGGGGACTTCGGCTTGCACAATCCCCACGTCCTTCTCTTTAATATGTGTAAGTCTTTTCTTTGCATGTGCATTGGACTTGCATGTCGATGTGATGTATGCAGGACATAACATAACGAGGGGACAAAAAAATGGAGTAGCCGGAATGCCAGGGAGCAGGTTTCCAGAATTCTAACTGATGTTTCAATGGGAAATGATTGGCACACGTTGCCAACAAGCAATTATCAAGGGTTCAGGGGTCACCTGTGCAGATTCCCGGGGGTTAACCAGCCCAGGAGGGGGTTCTTCCAATTCCCCAGAATTCCTTTTCATTCTGTTGACCAGGTGTGGGATGGGGGTGGAGGTGAATCCCCATTGGTTATTTTGGAGGGTGGAGCACAACTACATGCACCTCCATAAAACTGCCCTCTGTGTTCATAAATAACTGTAAAAGTTGGACTTTTCTCTCCATAAAAGCTGAAAGTTACAGGAATCTGTGTGTATATTTATATTATTATTATTATATATTTATTATATAATAAAAGAACTTTTATCCGTAAACCCTCAGATCCATTCTCATCCCTTCCAGAAAGAAGCAAAGTGAAGAGATGAATTCTGACTTTATTACTTTCACATCAGTAAAACTGAAGACCCTCGTTGGCACTTTAGTAACGTGATTATGACCCTGCGAGTCTGAGGGTGGAAAGTTCAACAACTTGAAGAAGAAGGACCTTGTGGCGGCAGAAAGACGGCCAAGAGCATTTGCACAACTCCACAGTCCGTGATAAATGGAGGATAAGTTGCAAAATATTTGGCTGGTTAGTTTGCTATTGTCTTGAGAACCGTGCTTTTGCAAGTAAACAGATGAAGGTAAACATTTACACTAAGGAAACATGCCACACACAAACCGAGGGTCTCCAGCACGAGGCCCAGAGGCGAGACGCGTCCCACCTGGAACAGAAGTACAATATCTGTCTGAAACAAACTGAAATGAATAGAATTCTCTCTTCTACATCATTTCCGAACAGATTCAGTGAATCTAGATATTTTCTCTAAATGATTTTTACATTTTCATGAATATATGATCACATACTGACAATAATCAAAAATAAACATTACAGACTACATTATTCATTTCCAATTTTTGATCAAATGATGGAACAAATCTGTTCCTGAAAAACAGATTTTAATAAAGCAACTTCAGAGAAATCAAAAATCAGATGATCAACAGAAACCCTATGCTGAACCAAAGGCCGCCAGTGCAGGAAAAACGTCCTGGAGGAAGAAGCTTTGTGAGGAACCAGGCTCACAAGGGGGGAGCGCTCCTCCTCTGCTCAACCACTCATACGTTCTACTTTAGAAGACACTGGACCCCCTCACATCTGCTGGAATGCTCAGGTGTGCTGTTCCTGAGCCAAACGCTGAAAACTGTCCACAAAGCTTTTTCCGATTTTATCAGTGATGTTAAATGTTTTTGAAACAGAAACCTGGTTTCATTGGTTTGGTTTCTCCTCATTTTCTTCTGGCTCTCTCAGCAGCTGATGCAGTCCTGGGTCACATGAAGGTCATGTTCTTACAGCGGGAAAACTGGCCCAATTCCAATTTTCTGATCGTTTTAGGCTGTTCACTTCACCTTTTCCATGTGAACAATATTTGACATACAAGCTCACACACATGCAAAAGCTCCGCCCTTGCAGGATACAGAGCTGCAGTGACCGACAGCTGGACACATCACTGGGAAAGAGGGCTTCTTTTTCCGGTCACTTCTTGGGTTTGTGTTGTTTGTTTTCATTAAACTTACTTCTGTTACCTCAGTGACCACTGACCACCTCCCTCACTGCTGTCCACTTTCCCATCTCCTCCATGAATTGATGAGGAATGTCCAGTGGAGCGAATCCGAAATGCCTCAGATTTCAGGACCACATATGAACGAGGCCCAAATCAGAAGTGAAGATGTGAGATTCAGTGTTTGATGATCATATTAACAGTACGACCACCACGTCATTTCACTGTGAAACACACATTTATTACACAGTGTCCCCACGTCGTACGACGTCTCTATTCCCAGTGTTTTTTCACCAGTTGTGTGAAGCTACTATGGAGGGATATTTGATAATTGTTTCTGGTCAATCGGACAAATGAGACATCTCTGAAAGACTGAGGACAACAGGAGTACAGTGTAGTGGACAATGGAGTTTATATGGTGTCCCCTTGAACCCCAGGTCATTATTAATCCTAATGTAGAAACTATATGTGTTACTCTGTAACCGGTTCCACAGGGTTCTATGGTTGACCTGTGAAACTGATATTAATAATTGTAGTTCTGTTGTTCTTTATAGGTTTTAATATTTCAGAGGTCATCTGGTGTACCATCATGCAGTGCTTTGCATACCACCAATGGAACAGTACCACAGTTTGAGAACCAATGTTCTAATGTGTTTATTATAATCGAATTCAGACAGACCTCTGGATCAGTGGTCCTTCGGGAAAGGGCTCCTCTAGAAGGTGCAGTAGGTCTTTTAACGCTGAAGACACCCTCAGTCAGTTGGAATTACAAACACCTGTCAGTCAGACTTGAAGAAAACAAAAGCTTCTCATAAATAATGGAGTTTTATTGTTATTGTGTAAAAACCCTATAACTTCAGAAGGTCTGTAATGGACGGCCGAACCTTTCTGCAGAACTTGAAAGGACCTTGAAGTGCTGAGTGTAGCTGACTGAATTACTAATGGAATAGCATTAAAATTCTACAGTCGGTGTAGTGCACAGTATTTGCCTTTAACACTAGCCTTCATTCCAGGGCTGTGTGTGCACTAAGACACTGTGAGCTTCATTTACACCGTTAGAAAAGGTTGAACGTTGACAGCAGCAGCCTGTTCATGCACGGCGCTGGTTTCAGTCTGCTGTTTAGGGTGGGCTTCTGGAAAGAACAGCAGGGCCGTTTGGGTGGTTTAAACCTTATGAACATATGGTCCAAATAATAAAACTAGATCAATATAAATAAATCTGTCTAAACCTGTATAGAGACGTATATGAAGACAGGCTAAAATGACCTGTCTGCCGAAGGGGGGGGGGGGGGGGGGTCAAAGGGTGGGCAAGATGCATGTTTAGGTCACTGACCATAGCGACCACTACCCTTGTTCTTGCATGTCTCCTGGTTTGGAACATCAGCATCAACCACAGAGCTGTTTTTCTCTGCATCTGAAATGACCTCAGTGGACAAAAACATGCATCACTTATGTTCTAACAGCAGTTTGTGAGTCCAGATGCAGTAAAGGAATGAATTCAGAAAAATTCAGTTTCACATGATTTATCACTTAAAGTACAATCATGTGAAAAAGTCAAGACAGATGTGAAAACACCTGCAGTTGTTAAACCCACTGAGACCAGCACTTTAATTCCCAACCAACTGGAAAATATAGCAGACAACGAATACTTATATATCAGTAAAATAAACAGATAAACACATCCATTTCAGTTCTTAGAATGAATAGCAATAGAATTTTGAGCAAAGGACAAAATACATCTTCGAAAGCATTCTTTAAATCACTGATCAAATCTGACAACACCTTTATTAATACTTCGTAGCATTTGGGTTCCCCACTCGCACCATGTTCATGGCACCACCAGCAAACTGATAGTCTCTTTTTGTTTTATCCATAATAACAGCATAACCAACAAACTGGTTTCAGACGTTTCTGTTTGATGTCTAGCTTAGGGGTGCTGGTGTTTATTGGTTTATGGGTGTGAGGATCTCTTCACCCTGGTTCTTAGCTCCTTTGATTGGCCCAGTCTGAAGTGAGGCATAATGAAATCAGATTTATAGAGTTATGTCTTTTGAGGGTTTATGTGACACACTCCAAACATGGCCCTGGCCTGCAGGGCTCAGCTGACACTTACAGTTGGAGTGAAGAAGTGGTAAAATCCCACACCTGCCCCAGAAGGTTTTCACAAACAGCCCCTCCCAGGCAGCACCAGAACAGGCTGGTATCGTACTGCCTGTCACGGAGAGAGGACCCAGTGGGTTCAGGTCCTGTTGAGGCAGATAACGGTGATTAGAGCTTGCTGGTGGTGGCAGAGCTCCTAATCCACAGAACGATGCTCCACCGAGTGGCTGGCACTGATAAATTAAGAATAGCTATTCTTTGTTAAGGTGGTATTTAAGGTGCTTACACATCCCCAGGCACTGTTTATGTTTCTGGGAGAACCTGGGATGAGTGCCTGGAGGTGGTGGAGGCTGGGGGTTACAGGATGGAGCTGTGCCTGGGCATGATGAGAAAATCTCTGTGGTGGCATGAAGTCATTCAGCAAGAGGCCACATGCAGCCAGTGAGACCAGAGAGAACTTTCCTCACCGTAATTATTACCTTTCCTTAGAGAGAGAGAGAGAGAGAGAGAGAGAGAGAGAGAGAGAGAGAGAGAGAGAGAGAGAGAGAGACAGAGAGAGAGAGAGAGAGAGAGAGAGAGAGAGACAGAGAGAGAGAGACAGAGAGAGAGAGAGAGAGAGGAGAGACAGAGAGGAGACAGAGAGACAGGAGAGAGAGAGACACACACACAGAGAGAGAGAGAGAGAAAGAGAGAGCGAGAGAGAGAGAGAGAGAGAGAGAGAGAGAGAAAGACATTGATCAAAAAAAAATTAAATAAATTGCTAGAAAGAGAAATGAAGAAACAGATGAAATGAGAGATGAATTCTAATTTTCTGAATAAATGAATGTCTACATGAAACATGGTGGTGGAGTTGAGATGGTGGAGTTGATGGGCTGCTTTTCTGCAGCAGGGTCTGGAGATCTTCCATCATAGAGCACTATGAAGTCCTGTGTTCTGTCTGTACAAAACCTGACTCTGAAACAATTAATTGATGTTATTTCATACAAAGGAGGAAATACCAGGTATTAAGACACAGAGAGAATTAAACATTCTTCCTCAAAAGATCTCAACAACTTTCTCCATAATGAGAAGCTCTGCGTGTGTGCTTACCTGCATCTGTTCCAAAGTGATCTGAGCTTACAACTTACCTACAAATTCAGCGTACTAGATTAAGAAGAAGCAGCTCCTTATTCACAGACCATCGATATGAGGGACCCTTTTAAAAGCAGTTAACACTGTAGAAACAAACAAAGGGGACCCCCCCAGAATGGATGAGCTAGTGTGAAAATGAGCACGTGGGGACCCTTTTGAACAGCTGAACGAAACGATCATAAGAACTGCCCCAATGACTTAAAGAACCTCTCTGAATTCCGGGTCTCGACCATGTCAACACATTTGGCTCTCAGATACATCTTCGCCGCATCGATCTTCATGGGAAACAAGTGTAACACAATGCACAACCTTTCTGTCCAGCTAGATCAGTCAGAGTCTGGGCAGAAATATAAAACAGGAGGTGGGAATTTAAAGTCACTCATCCTGCTGAGGCACAGGGGCCTCTGTCCTGTCCTGTCCTGTCCTGTCCTGTCCTGTCCTGGCATGTTATTGAGCATCATGGACGAACCAGAGAGCAAACAGGTTCAGAACTGTGTCTGGGAACAACTGACACCATGACTGAGGATCACAGAGGAACAAACCAAGCAAAACAGACTCATCATTACTGAAGCTGGTGCAGCTGAACACGACTTCACTGCACAGTGGAGTGTGTTGGACTACTTGAAATACTGGGGTGTGCCAGACATGAGTTAGAGCTCTCCGTGATTTTTGTCTCTTCTGAGTTTGACATTTTAGTTTAAAGCTATTTAGGTTATTTCATTGTGCTTCTAGGTTCTGTAAAAGAGATGTTCTGCACGTGGTGGCAGTTGGCTATTCTGAAGGCGCCTGGTACCACATCACGGCCTTCAGGTTTACAACCGTCAGTCAACTTGTGTGCTTAAGGTAATAACTTCAGGCTCCTGCAGGTGGTGCTGCATGAGGATGATGAACACCTCCGGGTGTGTGACGCTCCCGGTGGATGTGTGGAAATGTGAATAGCATCTAAAAGGAGGGACGCCTGAACCTGTAGCTGTATGGAACATGCCCTTTTCACGCCACAGTTCAGGGAGAACTCCCACAGACTGGGATTTCTGCCGCTGGTAAACCAGCATGAGTGAAGCTTCATGCACCTGCAGATTCAGCCCATTCCTTCACCCCGTGACTTTCTACACCCTTTCATCAGACATTAACATCTGCAGGACGCATAACACGCTAAATGACATCAACAGCCCTTCTGGGCATCGCTTTATTTGTTTTGGTTATTGGAGCAGGAAGTCTTTTATAGAACGGGACAGATTAGCCTTTAGTTTTATTAACAGATGTGCCCGAATATTCACGGTGTGGCTGCATTTCTGTAATGATCAACACTCAGAGGACAAAGTCCACAGGATCTCTCAAGGACTGAAGAATGCCCTTTAAAAGGGACAATATGACCATTCCTATGTCAGCAGTGCTCTGCGTGTCTAATCTTCCCTTTATGCTGAAGCTGGGCTAAAACACAGATGACCTTTCTTAGATGCAGAATACAGATAAAGTGTGACTGAACATGCATGTAAAAATGTCAACCAGTACAGCTTTAAGATCGGGGGCAGAAAACTTGATGTCCCATCTTCACCCCGCCTTCAAGGCATGTCCCCGGGTTGCTCTACAGGACACGGCCTCTATGTAAGCTGGAGGTCACTGAGTAACTACAGGGCTGCAGGGATATAACTTTGTGATGACAACCATGCATGACTACGAAGCCATGGCTAGCAAAGGGAGCTGTTTGTGGACTGACACACACACACACACACACACACACACACACACACACACACAAACACACACACACTACTACACTTCTCACTTTGCTGCCCCAACCCTAACAGCACATTAATAGGCAGAATAACATTTTAATAGAATGTGGAAATGACAGAAGAAGGAATAGGGCTACTTGATGGAATGTGAACTTGGAGATATCAGATTTCTTCACATCTCACCCGACAGCACTCCTGCCCATTTTTCACCAAGCACTGATAAGTCTCCCCCTGTGGGTGGCAGGGGGCCAGATTTTCCCGTGACAAAAATGACAGGACATCCCTTCCCTCCCACTCATCAGTCTGTCCACGCTGTCCGTAAGCCCACTGCAAACGCACCACTCCAGCACATATCTACAATACCACTCTTAAGACACACACTTTAACATCAGGTTAAAGGAGGAGCTCTTTCAGTACTAGATACAGAATTGCTACCAAGAAACTTTGGATGTTTTGTAAACATTTGTAAATGTTTGAGAATGAATGAATGTTACCTTATAGGTTTTTCCCTTCAGCACACTACCCTGATTCTAGAAGAAACAATCAATGAGCGGGTGTCCCAATACTTTTGTCCATATAGTGTATGTTAACATAATAAACAACAGAATTAATCAATAATATAACAATTAAATGTTATTCAAAGTTCACTTAGTAATGCATACAGGCGAGGAAACATGTAGACAAGCAGTGGGAATTCAAGCACACTAGGGGCAGGAGTACACGCGGCCCGGAGCGGTAAGTAGCCCTGTCCATCGTGGCCCAGAAACAGCTATGGATTAAGTGCCTTGCTCATGGCACTCACTTCTAGGCACTTCATGCCCTGATGTCTAGAGGCTGGTTCCAAGCACCAGACTACAATCACCCATGCGTAGGCAGAAGAGTTTATTGTGTGGATGATTTATGAAATAAATATATTTAAAAGCAATAAGACACTTTCGAGTTTTCGACTTCTCTTCACGGTCACGGCTCTTGACTGTGTCCTGCATTTATACAGGCAGTCCGGAAAATGGCTCAAGTACTAGACCCGAATGACTGATGGAACCCATGGTAATGAACATAGTTCTGAAATGTCCTGAAGGCCCAATGATATTTGGGAAATTTATCCAATCACGATGAGCCAATAGCCTGCTTGTAGATGAGATCAATCAGAAGCAAATCTCACACAAACGTCCCGACAGCCACGCATCTGTAACTGCCGATTTAGGAAACGAGACTCTGTTACAGGACTGAAGAATTACAGATGCTGGAGGATTATTGAGTAAATTCATTTTAATAAAAGTCCTAAAAGTGATCTTTCTTTTCTACATTCAGTGATACAGGGTTTTATAAGCCTGATCACTAAGATAAAAACACCAAAACAGATGGAAGCTGAAAAATACACACATCAGCAGAAATTCTCTCCTGATGCCAGTAAATGTTTTCTCACAGACTCTGAAAGCAGCTTGATTTGTAATGCTCGCGCGCAGTGAGGGTCTCAATACTACATCAATACAATGAAAAGATAAAGGATCTGGAAGAAGAGGTTGCTACACCCTCCGATGGAACAAATCGTTTCATTAGATAAACTGTTTAAAATCAAATGAAAGTCTGTAAACGTCTGAAATCACCCCAGCAGGTCCTCGCGCGATTGTCTGTTGCCAAAAGCTCAAAACATCTAAACCCACTGTGAAAAATCTCTCTCCTTGCGACCTTTTTATTAATTTCATGTATGTCTAAAATCTGCTCTTGGGAAAGACATTCTGTTGTGATTTATTATTCATTTCATGATATCAACCACAGCAGAAAATGTCAGGCTTTGTTCACAGCAGATATTAGATGTCTTAATCATTTCCATTTAGACCTTTAATAACGTCACTCCAAAACCCACTGCGGTGACCAATTATTAAAGCACGACGGCCAACATCTGAACCGAAAAGAGTCATGTGTGAGGAGCCGCCGACGTCCCACAATGTATTTCTTCAGGCTCTGAATTGGTTGGCAAAGGTCAAATTTCATAACAATGACGGTTCTGATCATCAATTTGCTTGTATGTCCCGAGACGCTTTTGAGGCTTGTAAAGTATTTTTGATCTAATAGAGTGTTGGAACAGAGTGTCTCATATGTCTAATAGAGAGTCTAATAGAGTGTCTAATAGAGTGTCTGATAGAGTGTCTAATAGAGTGTCGAATAGAGTGTCTGATAGAGTGTCTAATAGAGTGTCTATTAGAGAGTTCCAATAGAGGTCTAATAGAGTGTCTGATAGAGTGTCTAATAGAGTGTCGAATAGAGTGTCTGATAGAGTGTCTAATAGAGTGTCGAATAGAGAGTCTAATAGAGTGTCTAATAGAGTGTCTGATAGAGTGTCTGATAGAGTGTCTAATAGAGTGTCTAATAGAGAGTCTAATAGAGTGTCTAATAGAGTGCCTGATAGAGGTTCATAGAGTGTCTAATAGAGAGTCTAATAGAGTGTCTAATAGAGTGTCTGATAGAGTGTCTAATAGAATAGTCTGATAGAGTGTCTGATAGAGTGTCTAATAGAGTGTCTGATAGAGTGTCTAATAGTGTCTAACAGAGTGTCTAATAAAGTGTCTAATAGAGTGTCTAATAGTGTCTAACAGAGTGTCTAATAATGTCTAATAGTGTCAAATAGAGTGTCTAATAGAGTGTCTAATAGAGTGTCTAATAGAATAGTCTGATAGAGTGTCTATGATAGGAGTATTCAATAGAGTGTCTGATAGAGGTCTAATAGAATGCTCTAATAGAGGTCTGATAGAGTGTCTAATAGAGTGCCCAATAGGAGTGTCTAATAGAGTGTTGATAGAGCGCTGATACAGAGTGTCTAATAGAGTATCTAGCTAGAGTGTTGTCTGATATAGGAGTGTCTAATAGAAAGTGTCTACAGAATAGTCTTGATAGAGGTCTAATAGAGTGTCTAATAGAATAGTCTAATAGAGTGTCTAATAGAGTGTCGAATAGAGTGTCTCATAGAGTGTCTAATAGAGTGTCTAATAGAGTGTCTAATAGTGCTGGATAGAGCGCTGGATAGAGGTCTGACATAGTGTCTAATAGAGGGTCTAATAGAGAGTCTATTAGGAGTTTGATAGAGGTCTAATAGAGTGTCTAATAGAGTGTCTAACAGGAGTGTCTAATAGAGTGTCTAATAGAGTGTCTAATAGTGTTGGATAGAGTGTCTAATAGAGTGTCTGATAGAGTGTCTAATAGTGTTGGATAGAGTGTCTAATAGAGTGTCTAATAGAGTGTCTAATAGAGTGTCTAATAGTGTTGGATAGAGTGTCTAATAGAGTGTCTGATAGAGTGTCTAATAGAGTGTCTAATAGAGAGTCTGATAGAGTGTCTAATAGAGTGTCTAATAGAATAGTCTAATAGAGTGTCTAATAGAGTGTTGAACAGAGTGTCTCATAGAGTGTCTAATAGAGTGTCTAATAGAGTGTCTAATAGAGTGTCTAATAGAATAGTCTGATAGAGTGTCTGATAGAGTGTTAACAGAGTGTCTGATAGAGTGTCTAATAGAGTGTCTGATAGAGTGTCTGATAGAGTGTCTAATAGAGTGTCTAATAGAATAGTCTGATAGAGTGTCTGATAGAGTGTCTAATAGAGTGTCTGATAGAGTGTCTAATAGAGTGTCGAATAGAGTGTCTGATAGTGTCTAATAGAGTTATCTACAGAGGTTCAATAGAGGTTGATAGAGCGCTGATAGAGTGTCTAATAGAGTGTCTGATAGGAGTGTCTACAGAGTGTCTAATAGAATAGTCTGATAGAGTGTCTTAATAGGGAGTGTCTAATAGAATAGTCTAATAGAGTGTCTATTAGAGTGTCGAATAGAGTGGTCTCATAGAGTGTCTAATAGAGGTCTAATAGGAGTGTCTAATAGTGTTGGATAGAGCGTCGGATAGAGTGTCTAATAGAGTGTCTAATAGAGTGTCTGATAGAGAGTCTAATAGAGTTTCTGATAGAGTGTCTAATAGAGTGTCGAATAGAGTGTCTCATAGAGTGTCTAATAGAGTGCTCCATAGAGTGTTCATAGTGTTGATAGGAGTGTCTAATAGAGTGTCTGATAGAGTGTCTAATAGTGTTGGATAGAGGTCTAATAGAGGTTCAATAGAGTGTCTAATAGAGTGTCTAATAGTGTTGGATAGAGTGTCTAATAGAGTGTCTGATAGAGTGTCTAATAGAGTGTCTAATAGAATAGTCTGATAGAGTGTCTAATAGAGGTCTAATAGAATAGTCTATCAGGAGTGTCTAACAGAGTGTCTAATAGTGTCTCATAGTGTCTAATAGAGTGTCTAATAGAGTGTCTAATAGTGTTGGATAGAGTCGATAGAGTGTCTAATAGAGTGTCTAATAGAGTGTCTGATAGAGTGTCTACTAGAGTGTCTAATAGAGTTTCTGATAGAGAGTCTAATAGAGTTTCTAATAGTGTCTAATAGAGTGTCTGATAGAGTGGACAGTGAGTGGACACAGTGTTTAAACACTCCAGCAGCACTGCTGCGCCTGATCCACTCCTACTCAGCACACAACACACTAACACACTCACCACTTCATGTCAGTGACTGTATTATCATGTTGTTCCTGATCGCACATACACACACCACACACCTCACACACACACACACACACACACACACACACACACTCACACACACACTCACACACACACACACACACACACACACTCACACACACACACACACACACACACACACACACACTCACACACACACACACTCCACACACACACACACACACACTCCACACACACACACACACACACACTGCACACACACACACACACACACACACACTCACACACACACACACACACACTCACACACACACACACACACACACACACACACACACACACACACTACACACACACTTCACACACACACACACACACACACTCACACACACACACACACTACACACACACACACACACACTCACACACACACTCACACACACACACACACGCACACACACACACACACACACATTCTGATATAAATTGTCACGTCACACACAATCTCCTCATCGTATTTTCATTTATTTTTATTAGTGAAAGTAATGTCCTGCTCTTGTTCCTCTGCAGTGCCTAACCATCATTCAGGAAGTGTTTTGGAACTAAAGCTCGTTCTGACATAAGCTTTCTTGTTCCTGCGGTTCTAAAACTTTAACCCCACACTATTAGGAGGTCAAAGAAATGGACACACAAATCACCCTCTTACTGCTCATAATACCTGTTATTAATGGGGAGGACAAAGGTGTCCTCAGCCACAGTGGAAACGGAAGAGACGCAGGCCAAGGTTAGTGTCCTCTCAACGCTGTCACATCAGCTCTGCTTACACTCACATAAGCTGTCTCCAAGCCCTGACGTCCAACACACACCAGGCATAAGATATGGGATCCTCATGACAATGTCTCAAGTGTGATGAAGGGTGTCCTTCCTCATTTTTGTGCTGTATTTGCATAAAGGTACGATTGTGTTGTCATGACCACTGGCCCATTCTCCCGAACACGAAACAGTGGATGCTTCTGTCTTCACTTGTGTTCAACACAGATCTGAGATCTCATATCAATACCGCACTGAACAACTTTATAAACCAATCAGCCATAACATTATGACCACCTTGTCTCTCCTCTCTCTGTCCACTCTATCAGCTCCTCTGATCACACAGGAGCTCTTTGTGGTTCTATAATTCCAGACTGTAGTTCATCTGTTTCCGCAGACTTTATTCTCTCCTTTCACCCTGTTCTTCAATGATCAGGACCCCACAGGACCATCACAGAGCAGGTATTATGTGAGTGGTGCGTCATTCTCAGCACGGCAGTGACACTGACATGGTGGTGCAGTGTTAGTGTGTGTTGAGCTGGTACGAGTGGATCACACACAGCAGTGTTTGTCTGAAATGCAAAATTAGCTGATTAGTGTTGAGTTGAATCTGCTTGAAGACACACGTTCCACACTTACTGGGAGAAGGATATGGTGTGGGACCCTCTGCTGTGGCCCTGCCTCCACCTACAGAACTGTGTCAGCAGGAGGGAAAAAGGTGTTGTGTAGGAACCTTTAATCTGAGACCATGTGTATCTAAAGCATCAGGTTGCGGTACAGACCCACGACCAGCTCAGGTTGCAATCTGGTTTTACAATCTTAAAGCATGTACTGCCAACACGTGGACATGCTGCGAGCACGGATCGTCTGCTCAAATGACAGAGTGAGAATCTGTCGCCCTTGTTAGGACAGGAGGACAGGAGGACAGGAGGACAGGAGTCGTGTACCACCCCCTAGGCCACTAACCGCCTCATGTAGATTTGACAGTTACAGAACATCATTACCCGAGGATACACCCCGCACCGCTCCCCAAAAACAGGCTGCACCCTTACTCACGCTTCCACCACTTGTAGAAACAGGGTCTTTTCGTTGTTGTGTGAGGGTCAGACAGGCGTGGTTGCGTGAGGGTCAGACAGGTCAGATCACAGCAATAAGTAGATATTATAACACCTCTGGCTTTCTTAGGGAGGAATTCGGGGCATTTGCACGATTAACAAAGTGAAAGAAAGGACGTGGATACAGGAGCATTTGATCTGATTCTGGTCTTAAGTGTCTCCCCACGGTACACGCACCGCAGCATGCTCACCTGAGGAACGTGATCCACCCCGGGAGCCCTTTGGGAAAGGCGGTCTTTTGTTTGTAGTAAAGTGGGGGGGGACCTGGAGTGTGTGCTCACTGAATGGAAGTCACTTGTACTGTTTTACAGGCTACATAATAATCCACACACCAACGGACTCATTGCTTCAAGCTCTAAACACACCTTTGAAAAAGAGATACGACAACAGTAAAAAAAACAAATATTGCACATTGTGTTATATTGAAAAGTGTGTGTGTGTGTGTGTGTGTGTGTGTGTGTGTGTGTGTGTGTGTGTGTGTGTGTGTGTCTGTGTCTGGTATAGCCCTCTGATACAATAAATCTCTCATAGTGGTTTCTATGATGGACAGATCACACCCTCACCATCACACCTCCACCACCATGCTTCACAGGTGAAAATCAGGATTACATATGTTCACACATCTTCAAAAACTTCATGGGATTCATTACTTTTTCACACGACTGCACAGCAACAATCAGCAGCAACAACGTCCCACTTTCGTATTTTCAGGTTCAACAGCAGACTTTGATGCTTTAATTGGAAAGTTCTCAACCAAGTTCTGTTCTTGTGAAACTGAGTGTATAGATCATTTTACCCTTTTAGCAGTTTAATGATCTCATCATTTTTGCTTCCGTTTATAAAGTTCTTTTTTTTTTTTTTATCTCTGTTCTGTTTTTAAACCGTTTTCTTTATTTTAAGGCGGGGTCATACTCTGGAACCCAGAAGAATCTGGTATGGAAATCCTTTGGCCTCCACAATGTCAGAATAAAAGACACCCCAAAACTAAACACATCATAGCGTTTTGTTTTTGAGGAACAGGACATGCTGAAGCTGCTGAAGTGTGGCATATCATATAACATGCAGGAGAAACTGCACAAGCCCCCCTCACCCACCCTGCCGTGCCCCACATCCCCAGCCGTTCCTCTCTGATGTTCTGCATAATGGCTTGCAGGAGAAAGTTTTGCACTTATTAACTGTGAAATGACGTCTTATTTCTGTCGGTCTATTGCAGCTCATTCTGGACTGTTTGATCACTGCTGGGTCAAAGTGGAGACAGCTGAAATTACCCGTGTGCTACATGTCCTTTACGTCCATTTAGACAGACATGTGGACGCTCGCTTAGAGGACTTCAGTGTCAAATTGAAAGGCATTTGTCACAGATCACTGCTGAACTTCTGAAATTCTTTAAGCTCTTAACTTTCTTCACCAGTTGTCTCCAAATCACAGCAGAGTGGTTGAGTGGAGCTGCCTCTGAGGCAGAACAACTGCCACTGGTTCTATAATTCAGACTGTAGTTCATCTGTTTCTCTGCAGACTTTATTCTCCTGCTTTCACCCTGATCTTCAATGATCAGGACCCCACAGGACCACCACAGAGCAGATATGATGTGGGTGGTGGGTCATTCTCAGCACTGCAGTCACACTGACATGGTGGTGGTGTGTTAGTGTGTGTTGAGCTGGTACGAGTGGATCACTGCTGATGGGAAAAATAAAACCTCCAAGCTCAGGGAGAAGCATGAAGGAAAGGATCCCTCAAATGACCCTCAATTAAGAGACTTCTCATAGTGTTTCACCCTCCGTGGGAAAAGCCATTTGAGTGTGAGAGACAGAAGACGGTTGAGGCAGACTAAGTGAAAGAGAGACACGGAAAGTGCTCCAGGCTGCACTGCTCACATTCACACTCGTACACTTTCGTGTCAGTAACAAGCTCGGGCCTACCGATAGAGTGGAGGCATTTCACAAAGACACCTGATCCGGGGACAGGGACAGGCTGTTTATGATTTCTAATTGTCTCTGTTACCTTAAGAATGTAAATAGGAGAAGGGTATCTTATGGAAACACACACACACACACACACACACACACACACACACACACACACACACACACACACACACACACACACACACACACACATTAGTATACCTAAGTAGAATATTTTCCCTGACTGCTGTGTTACTGTAACCGAATAACACAATTCCTTCATGTTCGAGGGGAATTCCACTGATTTTTCAGTCCTTAAAGTCCTTCATCAGTGCTCACAGGACGCTGCCCACAGGACGTGGTCAGCTGGACATTTCTGCTTGGTGGACTGTTCTCAGTCCAGCAGTGACACTGAGGGGTTTAAACACTCCAGCAGCACTGAGAATGAAGTGTCAGTGTCCTGTACACCCACATAGTTGATGAGGACAGGACATGGTAAAGTTCTTCCATGCGTCACTAAACTGCAGTGAAACCGGAATTTTCCAGATCAATTGTGTCCATCTACTGTCCACACCAGTTTGCTTTAAGAAGAAATATCTCAGCCTGGACGTCTTTTGAAATGAGACACAGTTCATAGCAGCCAATCAGAACAGAGATCCTATTCCATTCTAAAGCCACAGTAACAAAAACAGACTGAAAGATAACGAGAGGTTAAAAAACGGCTGTGAAAGTTCATTATGAATGTTTTGGGGACATAAACTCCTAAACTGGAGCCTCCACCTTTAGTGGAGTAGTGAAGACGTGGAGTAGAGGAGTAGTGGATTAGTGGAGGAGGGGTGGAGTAGAGCTTTAGTGGAGTAGTGGAGTGGAGCGGTGGAGAAGTGGAGTAGTGGAGTGGAGCAGTGGAGAAGTGGAGTAGTGGAGTGGAGCGGTGGAGAAGTGGAGTAGTGGAGTGGAGCGGTGGAGAAGTGGAGTAGTGGAGTGGTACAGTGTACAGTGCGGTAGATGTCAGCTTTGCAGTTCTGCCCACTTGCTTCGGGCCAGTTCTGGCCTGCCCTCTGTCTTTTATCCCGTCTTGTGCACCCCTCCCTCCGCCGGAGGGGGTCCCTCCCTCCGTCCCACAGACAGAGGGAGCATTGTTCTCTCTGCTACCTGGGCAGGAGGAGGTGTGTCAGTCAACAGCCAGCAAAAGGAAGTTTAAGGAAAAGAAAGGAGGAGAAAAAGAGGGAAAGTGTGGAAACATGAAGGTGACAACAACAGCACAGGAGAGAGAGAGAGAGAGAGAGAGAGAGAGAGAGAGAGAGAGAGAGAGAGAGAGAGACATTAGTAGGAGGCATGTCTCCCTCTTCCATAACAGTCCTCCGTTACTGGGAATGCTGCTTATTTATTAACCTCATGTTTCCTTGTTTGGATCCCGACGGGGGGCACAGACCCTTTCAGACACCCCATACTGCCACCCTTCCACCCCTCTGCGGGACAAAGGTAGCTGTGTAGCTGCAGACGCTGTGCTGCCGTATAGGTTGAAACACTGCCGCGAGATCTGACAGCATTTTGGCCCAAACAGGCCGAGCTCCTCCGCCCCACCACCTGAAGCTTATTAAACATAAATCTGGGCAGCCCCAACTGATGTAACCCAAAACCTATATTGACTTTAAGGGGGAGTACCATAAATCTCCTGCCCCCTCCTCTGGATCTCATTCTTTCTACCCCCTCCTTCTAAAGGTACATTCCTGCTCTAACCCCATGAATCCCAGTCTGAATCTATATAAGCTTTAAAATAGAAAACACGTTACAGGCTGAAGCAGTAATAAATGGTCCGGCGGGGAGGTGGACACTGAACAAATAAACAGACGCTACGCCAGTGGTGATGAAGTTGACAGGACGGAGCTTTGGGTTTCAAAACCGAGCACAAAGCTCAGGCCTCTTCTCGAAGCCTGGCTGGGTGTTCATCGGGAAGTGGAGTGAGTGTCAGGGAGGTGTCAGACTGTCGTGAGGTCAAGAACATATTTAAGATCATACTGTTTTTGGAAAATACCAGTTATTATAGGGAGAAGTTTTGAAGAATAAGAATTAATTCTTCTAGAAGCTGCTGCAAACGTTAAGGTGGAACGTAGAATTAAACATGAACACGGTTATTTTATGTACTTCTCATGTTTATTCTTTGTGCTCAGTTTTCATTGGCTGTTGGCAGAACCTGTTCAGATTACGCTCAAAGCCGGGTCAGACTGAGTCTCTGACCAGTACATACTGTTAGATTCTGCTCACGGTCACTCTGACTGGTCAGGCAATTCTCTCCCCGACTGTGGAATCCGACTGACGAACTCTGGAACTCTGGTCTAATTCTCGATGCAGGTGGACCTCCAGGTGGACGGTGATTTCCGGTAGTTAGTATGCTTCGTGTGATTGGCTGCAGCTTCACGCCGGTGTGTGTTGTGTGTGTGAGGGTGAAGGGTGCTGATTGGAAAGGATCGTAGGCATATAGAAAGAAAGACGGTGTATAAACGGGATTTCGTTAATATTCTTCACACGAGAACCAGAATCGATGACTGAAACTGGATCGGAATCATTATATCCCGTTTTCAAATGGGTCGATGTGGTCATTCCAGGCTTGTGTACGTCTGAATTCGGCTGCCCGTGTTTTGTGCTCGTTCTTTTGTTACAAACGAGCAGTGGATTCAGGGCTCCGGCAGTTTTATTTACGAGAGGTCCTGCGGGCGATTTGGTTTCAGCACAGTAAGCAGGGTGTCTCTGTTCAGCGGTCTGGTTGGTCTTGATGGCCTAAACAATGGATCACCGTGTCAGTGTGGTTCACGTGCCCTTCCTGCTGCAGAGGTCAGTGGTGGGGGTGCTCGGACGGTGGAGGAAAAGGGGAACTCGTGAGGGGTTTCTGACACGGGGATAGAGAACGTCTGGTCTGGAGTATGTGTTACATCACCTGCATCTCTCAGTATAGTTACAATATCAAAGCCAAAGGTGTTCGTGGGATGTCCTAACTTTCTCACAGTTCCCGTGTGACCCTGAGGACTGAATTCTTTGACCGGGAATACGAGTCAGCAGCGCTGGCCTGCACCATGAATGCTATGACGTCACAGCATTTCCAGGTCAAACTTCATGGTTTTCCGAGCAAACAGAAGTCGTGAAAGGAAGAAATGAAAGTGTCCGTGAATAAATGGATGCATGAAGGAATTGGTGTAATATGTGGTTTTAGTGTCTGAGCTCCATAAACGATGGGATGCTGATGAAATTAAAAAGGCATGCAGGGGGCAAAACGTCAAGACCAATAAATATGTAAGCCAAGACACGGAATGTATGGAGTGACCTTTCAGCAACTGGCAGTGGAGTTCCTGACGCTGCAAACACACCTTTCTCATAAACGTCAAGAAGGCAGTAAAGAAAATCACAAAATAAGGCACGTAAATGATCTGTGGCTCTGCAGAGCTTCGCCGTGCAGAGCGCAGACGTATGACATTTTCATCTGAGTGGAAAATGTGAGCGATCCTAGCACACAATAAAAACCAGGCTCCAGTTTTGATGTTTGCATTTAAGAGTGATGGAGGGCGGGATTCTGAGAGCTCGACACAGAAAGGGGATACTGTAAAAGGGTGGCTGGGGGTGCAGGCAAGGGATTGTGTCCATGTGTGGGTGTGTGTGGAGGTGTTATAAGCCCAAACCATACACAAAGGACTCACTGTGCAAGGGTAGCCTGCAGGTCACAGACACACACATGTACACACACACACACACACACACACACACACACACACACACACACACACACACTGGTTTGTTCAGGACGTCTAACCTCCTGCTTGCAAAAGCACTCTCCTTGAATAAGTTCATCAAGTAAGACGTGTGTGAGGAAAGTCCAAGGCACGCTGGAGGAAAAGACGGGACTTTCACAAGGCCTGTCTGTTGTTGGACATGGAGGCTGGAGGTGAAATGTTCACATTGTTGGTCAAATATCATAGCTGCAGTAGCTGCAGTGCTGCTGGTACGGAAGATGAAGGTGATCAGGATCAATAACTGATCACAACTGTAGTCTGATCTGATCAATATTTATTGATCTTCTCATACAGAAGTGGTGTCTCTCAGGACGGCGTTGGGTTTAACGCAACACGCCAGACGTCTCTGCATGGAGTTGTAGAGGTTCCTAATGGTGTCCTGTGATGATCCATCCCATGCAGCTTGAATGTTCTCCCTCAGTTCTGCAGATGGTGTGGTAGGGGTGGAGTGTTGATAGAGCGTCTTCTAACGGCTGGAACAGCTTCAGACTCTTCTCTGAGGTGTTCTTCACAAGTCAGAATGGGAACTTTATGTAGTAGGTCAGGTACCGTGATAGACATCCTTGCTTTTGTAACGTGCGATCAAGCGTGAATATTTTTCAAACCTCTATCCACCAAGTTTCATTCCTGTCAGCTGATTCCTTCTGGATGCAACTGTTTGACAATGAGTCTATTTTAAGAACGGCATTATTTTTATTCTGATGTATGTAAATAAACATTTGATTAGAAACAGTTAAACCCACATTAGGGCTGCCAGCTCTCTGCAGTATCTGGTACAGGTGTCTGGACTGTTGACCACATGCTGAAATGTCCAGATGACTCTACAGACAGTTCTATAGTGAAGAACTGATGATGAGCCTTTCTGAGGATTATGGTGTCTTCTGTGCCTGTTTCTCCGGTCGTACATACTGTTCTACTGGCACATCAAACTAATACACCACCCAAGATGGAGCCGGTCTGTATGTAAGACACGTAGTCCGAGTTCGGCTGTGACACACAAGGCTGGGAATGAAAAGGTGAGTAAACAACCCCATTATTTCTCGATTACACCTGCTTTCAAAAAGCAATTCAATCTTATAATCTTTACCTGTTTCCTACATCAGTCGGCTTTCAAGCAGCACTGAATAAACAATGGCTTTTCTTTGTGGAACACAACGGCAGAACAAAACAGTGGACTAGAACGTTGGTTTACATCCCATAGCCTGCAGGTTCACACAGTAAAATGGATCTGTGTGTCGAATCAGTGCTTCGTGTGCTGCCGTGGTTTGATTTGCTATATGTCCTGACTTAGTCACATGACTGTATATTAAGATTTAGGGTGATTATGTACAACAGTCGCTAAGAAGCAAAATCTGGACACCATGTTTAGTCTGATCATCCGCTTTAATAACTGCTGATTATAGGAGCTGAAGTGTGCAGAGATGCGTCCTGGTCAGGGATCCTCCACAGCTTCCTGAACCCGTTCCATGCACAGCAGTTGAATTTGAAGTAAGCTTAAACAAAAGTACCAGAATGAGCCTTTAGTCGGTGAGGCAGTGAAAATAACCACATGCTTCTGAAAAATATTGTTTCCCGTTTGCCAAGAGCAGCTAAATGGTCCTGGCAAAACCCACAAAGTTATAATTATTTATTCTATATGAGACCGTAAATTGTGGGAAAATGTCACCGTTTGTCCACGTTCAGCTGTTTGTGCATTTTTGGTCACAAAAAAGACACACAGACAAATATACTCGAATAGAACCACAGGTTCTGTACAAATCAGTCTGTTTGGGCACATTTTAGAACTCTGTGATGACAGAAATGACGATTAGGTCAAATGTATGAGCTGAGACTGGAAATAAACAGCTGCTCCACAGTCGGTCCTATAAACAGACATTTGAAAAAGGAAAACCTGGAAAAGCAAGTATGTAAAGATTTGAACATACAGGAGAAACATTCCTGCCTCTGTCACCTTCTATATCATATAACAGTGATATAAAATATCAAATAAGGACTTTAATAAATTCACTTAATACATTCAGATTAAAAACACGGTTCAGTGTCTTTGAAAAAGGTAAATTAATGATTTATACATTTTTAGAATTTCTGTAATAAATTCGAGTATGTATTTACAGCCATTTTATCTCTGCCTTCTCTGTTACGTTGGCTCATTCTCAGCACTACAGTCACACTGACGTGGTGGTGGTGTGTTAGTGTGTGTTGCTGGTATGAGTGGATCAGACGCAGCAGTGCTGCTGGAGTGTCCACTCACTGTCCACTCTATAAGACACTCCTACCGAGTGTCTCCACCTTGTAGATGTAAAGTCAGAGACAGAAGCTCATCTGTTTCTGCACAGTTTGTGTTGGTCGTCCTCTAGTCCTTCGTCAGTGCTCACAGGACGCTGCTCACAGGACGCTGTCGGCTGCACGTTTCTGGTCAGTGGACTGTTCTCTGTCCAGCAGTGACACTGAGGGGTTTAAACACTCCAGCAGCACTGCTGTGTCTGATCCACTCGTACCAGCACAACACACACTAACACACCACCACCATGTCAGTGTGACTGCAGTGCTGAGAATGACCCACCACCCACATCGTAGCTGCTCTGTGGTGGTCCTGTGGGGTCCTGATCATTGAAGATCAGGGTGGAAGGAGGAGAATGAAGTCAGTGGAGCTGATAATGTTCAGGCTGTTCAGTGTAAATACTTGACGCTGTCACACCGTTACGTTGTAAAATGCAGTTAAACTGCTCTGTGGCCTGTATGTTTTCTCTGTCTTCCTGAGATTAAATGTAATGAATACCTGAGTAGTGATGAATATGTAGTAATTGAACACCTCAACATCAACCACATCACTCTCTCACACTCTTTATGAACTTAATCACGACTTAATGTTCAGGGAGGATTTGTGGATCTGATGTGCCTGAGGCTGGTAGCTCATTCCAGCTCAGATTTGATTAAAACCAGTCCAAGAGGTGACAGTGACAGACTAATAATCCGTCAACACTTGTTATCGTGTTTAAGATCAACTGCACAATTAGAGCATAACCTAACAGACGCCTTCACCTTCCTCTGACCTGCTTCTCCACTAAAGATCTGAAGCGATGAAGATCATTTTGTTCTGTAACTGTGTGATTCTCGACTACAGTTGATGTTTCAATGTCTTCCTTTTCACTCGTCCTGCTGAAGGTCTCCCAGTGAGTCTGAATGGACGGCAGTGAAGCTCATGGGCTCCATTACTGCCAGCTGTGCTGCTCACATGTGCCACTTTTTGAGGCAGGTCTTCAGAACTAAAGCTCCAAGGAGTTGAAGTTCAGTAATAGCACCTGACAAGTCTGTGATGAACTCAACCACAGCTGCCATTACACACGTCAGAGGCTGGTTAAGTGACTCGTGAATCACACCATTTAAAGTTCATCCACGATGAGAGAACCTCTGTACCTGCAGTGAAGAGAATGTTCTTCAGCATTCAGAGACCCTGGCAGCTTTCATTACCAATTGGTCACATGGTCCAGTGCCCTTTTTCTTTTTTACTTAACTTTAAAATACCTACTATGTACTATATTCTCACGCACATCCAAAAATATGACACTGATCATTAATCTGTTGAGGAAAAGGATCAAATATTTCATATCTATGAGGGACAGGAGACGTCCACTCACACCTGATTGTCTCCCGTTTGACTGAAAACTCTAATTCAACTTTAATTATGCTTACGAGAAGAACATGTCACACCCCTGAACAAGGCTGCAAAGCTGCAGATTGGTCAATGTGCCAGATCCCTTGTCCATCCCTGAAAGTGCCTTCAATGTGTGTGTGAGCACCAGAACCGAGCTTTGGAAGACGGCTGGCTGGTCCGATGGGTCAATGTTTCGCATGGATGGTCATTTAACAGATGCTGTTTATCTGAGGAGGTGAAAGCAGGAGAATGCTCGGTGGGACGGAGGCCATTGAGGGACTGTGATGAGATGCTGGGACATTGATATGGACATTTAATGCATGCATTAATGCAGATGTAAAATTTAAGGTGGAATAACTATGATGGTAAGAAAGCAAGTCGTAGCACTTGGATTTAACTTCACCATTTAAGGTGGAACAGAAGAGAAAGCCAGCTTAGCTATTTATTCTCCAGCTTGAAGCTTTATATCACCTTAAATCATGCAGCAGTTGATCCATCCAGGCTCCTGTAACTGCTTCACTATTTAAGGTGGAACAGAAAATCGAATGAGCCAGTGTCAGTGTGATTGTGCGAATATAACAACAGGATTTAGAACACAGTTTAACACTATTGCACTTTTTAAAGTGTGCTCACTTTTCACTCTCCAGCTTCAGAAGAAGAGACCCCGCTCCACACCCCAACCTCTAAAGATCTTCAACCTCGAGAAGAACAATCACACGTTTACCAGCATTTCAGTGTCATAGTGTCACTAAACATTTCAGTGTCAAAATGATAGTGTGACATTTTTGTGCCTCTTTTAAAGGAGCTTTGAATGTCTGCAGTGAAAGCTTGTGAACACGGTTAAGCACCACTGAGCTCCAAATCTAGAAACCCCTCTGACCTTGAGCCTCTTGCACCTGGTTGAGCTCCAGGGCCAAGGTTCTTACAGAGCTGTCAATCGCACCTCAGTCACTTAAGCTCCTGTGCATTGGCCTGAAGCCACACTTAACCTGCCTCCACACCCAAGCTTTCGCTGGAACATTACCTGCCCCAGGCAAGCAAACATTTCCACTGCTAGGAAGTAAATAAGAGACCAGGTGTGAGAAGGACGGAGAAGGAAAAGAAGGAAGAGAGAAGACAAAGGTTACATAACATTTAGAGGACAACAAAGTCTTGCAGCCTGTGTAGGATGTAGATAATGGACAGAGCTTCTTTATTCTGGATTTTAACTGGTCCCCACTGCACACATGGAGGATGACAATTTGTTGGGATTTAGAAGGAAGGACCATAGAACTTTCCATCTACTACGGCGTACGGCTTATAGAAATCCAGAATTTCCAGTTATTAGTGGGGGTGTCAGATAATATCACTAGACAAGTATTGCGATATTTTGTTTCACAATATTGTATTGATTCTCAAAAACACAGTATCACTGTAACACTTTAAACCCAACACACACGCCGCCGGCTGCAGTTTCTGGGTGGCTACATGCCAGTATCTACAGAACCTACCCTGCCTGTCCAGCATGCCATCAATCTACCACCAACCTTTAGTAAGTAATCCAGACACTTCCTGAGAGACACGTGTCTGTATGATCAATAAATGCTGATCAGATCAATCTACGTCCAAGCCACGACACCCCCACCACCATGTTTCACAGATGATGAGGTGTGCTTTGAATTAGGCTGTTGAATCTGGCTGTTCAGCTGTGGTTAGGAAACCAGTCTTGTGACTGGAAGGTTGCCAGTTTGATTCCCTGAACTGGCAGGACATGACTGAACTCCCCAGCTGCTCTGTGGCTGCTATGGTAGACCAGCCCACCACTCTGTTTGCAATGAATACCTTCACTGCTTCCCTTCTTAACGTCCAGTGTTTAATTCTTGTTTTTCAGCCTCACAATAGCTTCTCGGACGTTCTTTAGCACAGTCAATGTCCTTATTTCGAACAATGGTAACTACAGACGCCAAAGCAAAGCTCAGAAGCATGTCTGGATATCTCATGTCTCCCACAGTGAACGTGAGAATGATTTTACATGAGCAAAATTTTTAGTTTGTGACTGGAGGTTGAGCAGGGAGAGACACAAGCACTGTGAGATGAAGTGGAGAACGTCGGTTCCTCTAGACAGACGCAGTCGGGCTCTTGAGTGGACGGTCTCTCCTGCTTCCCGGAAAATAGCTGTCATACCGATGCGCTGATGCAAATGTGTTTTGACAGCTTGGGAAAAAAACCGATTCCAGCCACATTATCATCACTATCTTAATGGGAGGACGTTCATGGGGGATCAGGTGGCTGGGATTTTTTACATTCCTCTTACTGTGAGATAAAAGCTCAAGCAGGTCTGCAGGAGGATGTGGTCGTATATGCTGTGGTACCGAGTTGCTGGACACAAGATAAGCATTGTTCTAGATGGAAATTCTCCTCTGCGCTATAATTTTGTCCATTTTTATATCTGAAAAACCCTATATTTCACATTTATAACTCCAGAAAAGAATTAAAGAACTCACTCCTAAATGTACTTTAAAAATACACTTTAAATCATCTATAATTCCCTTTTTAAGAATAGATATAAATAACCATTCAGCATAAAATTTGGGTCTAATGTCTAATGGTGGTCTGATGAGGAGCAGGAGGAGGAGCAGGAGGAGCAGGAGGAGGAGGAGGAGCAGGAGGAGGAGGAGGAGGAGGAGCAGGAGGAGGAGGGAGGAGCAGGGAGAGGAGGAGAGGAGGAGCAGCAGGAGGAGGAGGAGGAGGAGCAGGAGGAGGAGCAGGAGGGGGAGTAGGAGGAGCAGGAGGAGGAGCAGGAGGAGGAGGAGCAGCAGGAGGAGGAGGAGGAGGAGCAGGAGGAGGAGCAGGAGGAGGAGTAGGAGGAGCAGGAGGAGGAGCAGGAGGAGGAGGAGCAGGAGGAAGAGGAGGAGCAGCAGGAGGAGGAGGAGGAGGAGGTGGGGAAGATTAGGATGCGCTAAACGAACTCCAAACGGCACCATTAAAACGTGTTGAACGGTTTCAGTGAGTGAAGGTATAGATTTGTGAAACGTATTCCGTTACTCGTCATCTCTGAGCCGCTGTCAGTGTTTAGTGGCTTGTTTTAATTCGACCGTGACCCTAAATGCAGCTTGTTTTGCAGGAGCTTATCTCACGCCTTTCGTAAGACCGGTGTTGTGTTTTGTGCTGTAAAAGCAGATCTATTTGAATTCATGTGCCGAGTGTTTTGTACAAGGGCTCCACTTCTTCACAGCTGTTGCTCGAGCCTTTAGGAACCGATGGACCGGTTCCTCTCTTTTAATCGTTACGTGATGAGTCAACTCTGTCTCCAGTGTTTGGGTCCTGTTCTATTGGATGGTGTAAATTTTCTTTGTTTCTTTGTGAAATGTGTTCTATTCAGATTCTTTGGACATTATTATCAGTAAATCAGTAATTAATTATCAGTAATTCAGTAATTAATTATCAGTAATTCAGTAATTAATTATCAGTAATTCAGCTCAAAAAGCAGACAAAATTGACTGGTTTCCAACTGAATTAAATCCCAGTTAAAATACCAAAGCAGCTTCCAGTGCATGTTTACTGCTCTGTCCACGTGGACATGATCAACCTGCATACAGACTCTGACTGATCAGAGAGAGGGGGCGGGGCTGATGATCAACCTGCATACAGACTCTGACTGATCAGAGAGAGGGGGCGGGGCTGATGACATCACTGACCCAGATATTTGGTTTAAAGGAAAATGAGGAGGGAGGGGCTGTTTCAGAATAAAAGTCCTGATAAGGGATAATATTGATTCCTACATAAATAACTAAAATAAGAAAGGATATTCATGTTGTTCTGTTGTTATATTTAGGCAGCTGTCAAATGTTATTAAGAATGTCTGTCTCTGACTTTACATCTACAAGGTGGAGACATGCGGTAGGAGTGTCTAATAGAGTGGACAGTGAGTGGACACAGTGTTTAAACACTCCAGCAGCACTGCTGTGTCTGATCCATTTGTACCAGCTCAACACACACTAACACACCACCACCATGTCAGTGTGACTGCAGTGCTGAGAATGACCCACCACCCACACAATAGCTGCTCTGTGGTGGTCCTGTGGGGTCCTGATTATTTATTTATGTCTGAACATGCTCTTTGAGAGCTTACTGGTATCTGAACAGAAGAACCCGACTGCCATTTCCAGGATTATGGTGAAAGCCAGGTCCTGAAAGCCCCCCCTTCCCTTTGTCTTCTGGCCACTCCATGACTTTAATTAACCATGCAAGGGGTCTGTCGTGCCGGATACCATCCGTTCCATGTCCCCCAACGCCCCATTACTCTCCATTGGCTCGTGGTCACTGCGGAGACCGAACAGAGCCTATTGCGACAGAACCCAGAGCTCGCTGTCATCGCTGTGGTAACGGTGCCATGTGTACAATAGTCTGTCCCGCCAGCAGGACTATGGTAAAGCACAGGAACCGTCTGACAGTTGTTTAGATGTGTTTACTGTCCGTGCTTCCCACTGTAACTCATCCAGCCCCGAGAGCCACGCTGTTCTTTCTGCAGCGCGGAAAAGGCCGGAGCGGAACGTTCTCCTCTGTTGTGTTTACAGGAGCTGAATAAGTGTGAGTGTGAACAGATCTGTTACTCCAAACTGGATGAATGTATTGAACATTACACATGAACTGAAGAGAGATATTAGAGAGAGATATATTTATAAGAGAAAGATCTCAAAGAAAAGGTCCAAAATGACGGAAACACCACGTGAAATACATTTACTGGCTGTTTTTTAACAGGGTTCCAATTACTGACTCCATTCTCAGGCCTCCTCTAACTGTCTCTGAATGAGAATTATTAATTCATACAGATCATTACATATATTATTATTAATAATCATCATAATAATAATCTTTCTGAGGTTTTTTAAACATTTTGTTTGCTTACTGACCACCTTGTTGTTGTTGTTGTTGTTGTTGTTGTTGTAGTAAAACACTACTGAATCTTACCACTAGATGGTACCAAAGAGTAAATCAAATTCAGTGTGAAACCAGGTTTTTCCTGAAGACGTTTGTTTATGGACGTAGTTTTTCTTCTTCATTCTTCAGGAATTTGATGGTCTGTCATTTGATTTCTCACTTTTGTCCCTTTTTCAAACAAGCACTTCTAATCCATTTCTTACCATAAAGTCAAAGCCAGGACCTCGATCCCCGTGTAGGAACAGACAGAGCTGTCTACGGGACCTTGTGATAAACTTAGCCATATGAATAGAACCCCGTCCCCTCCACCCCTTGTACAAATATGAACCTTGCTTGGCTCGAGTCAGAACAACAGAGCGCTGCTCGGAGAGGCGCTGTGTCAGGTTTACTCAGTGGCGTCATGTTTGAGCTCTATGAGGCCCCGCAGCTGGATAACGCCTGCCTTATCAGGGGCCCCACCGGCCAGGGCCAAGACCAGCTGCTCCGCGAGGATGGAAGCACTGTGTACACATCTACAGCAAATACAGCCCTACAAAACAGAAAGGGTCAGACATTTTTCACTCTCAGGACTTGGAGGACGTTCAGAACTGCTAAGTCCTAAAGCTTCATCCACTGATTTCATTTCTAGATAAAGTGGCCATTAAACATGTTTAGTAATAAGTTATTAGTAGTAAGTCCATAAGTTTTGGGACAGTAACCATTTTGTACATTTTCTTCTATAAACATCCACAATATGTTTGAAATGAAGAATCAACTCTTTATAACTTTAATTAAACAAAATATTGCTTTTACATTTTTTATAACATAGAGCCAAGATTTTCACTCAGTCGGGTTTTATGGCCAGGTGTGGTCTGGTCCCTCATTATTCCACGACCAGTTAAGGGGGAAAGGTCTGGGGTTAATCAGCCTCTGGAGTACCTGCCTATGAAAACTAGAAATCCAGAACCTTTCATTATGTGAACACTTCATTTTGACTCATTTTGTGTGGATCTGAGAGCTGTCTGATGGATGTTCATCGAGACCCTCCTGAAAGTACTGGAGCCAGCAGTGCAGATGAGCTGAAGGCCACTGTCAAAGCAACCTGGGCTTCTGTAACATCTCAGCAGGTCAGTTACTGAAATACTGTAATAATAATTATAAACTGGAGGTCTGTTATGAGCTGTGAGCAACACTGATCGACAGAAAAAGCTTTTCATTTTATGTGAAATGAATATAATATTGTGACATTTTGCTTTTTTAATGATATTCTAATGACCTGAGAAGCTCTACGATCGTGTAACTGTGCTCACTGCTGCCGTGTTTCATTTTAATACCGAGGACGTTTCTCTGAACTGAATTTTGTGGACGAAGATGCACCAACAACTTTCTTCTGATGACTCTACCATGAAGGTCATATTTGTGCAGGTGTCACAACACAGAAGAGCAGAGCGTCTCCACTCCAGAGTCTGTGAAAATGTTATATATTCTCTCCTGATTTGTGGGAATCATTTATTGTTTTTTGATAGGCAGCTGCTTAGAGGAGCCCTGATTGTTCAAATGAGGAGTGTTTATTAAACCTTTCCAAATAATGTCTGTGACGAGACAGAACCCCACTACAGATCTGGGTAGAAGCTCCAGTTTTGGCATGGTTTCATTTGAGCTGTTCACCGTATCAGAGACGTTGATAAGAGCTGCCCAAATGATTTGCTAATGAAGATATGAGACACTCCACTGCTCTGCCAATATTAGCCCTGTGTGTTCATTGTCCCACAAAACCAGCCCTCAGCCACTAAGACAGCCTGGAGGCAAAGTGCTCTGAGTCCTCTTGGACATGCAAAAACCCAAACAGGAGCGGATGTGGACAAAAGCTCTGCAAGGGAGGCTGCTTTCCATTATGCACCCCCACTTTCTAGAAGAAAGGGGAGAAAGAACGTTTTCTTTACCCTGCTGCAAAACATTCCCAGGAATGTGGAGCAAAGACCTAAAAAGATTAGGTAGCTTTGCAGTATCGCACTCGGCTTTCTCCGTCCACGGCAAAGGGCCCTGTGAGATCAAAGAGGTCAGGGAGCTCCCTCGTCATTAGGCCACGGCTCATGCCGCCGTTCTCCTGAGTTAGGCTGGCCCTCATTAACATGCCACGTCCCAGTCGGGTGGCGTTCAGAAACACAGGAAGAGGCACACGCTGGTAAAGCTCCACAGCTGTATTAAAAACACTGCTGTCATAAAACTGAATTATCATTAAAAATGTAATAAGACAGACGTGGTCGTTGTGTAAAAGCTTTTGAAGAAGCAAGGACAGAAGTTAAGGGGTAGAACATGTGACTTATTTCAAGCAGGCAGGGAGTGTGATTGAGTGTCCTGCAGAAGCATGGTGGGTTTTTACTCTTTGGACCTGGATTACACAGAGGTGCTACTACTTTCCTAGTAGATCTGGTCATTTGTAGAATAATAACAGCCCTTATTCCACCTTGAGTTCATTTAGCCAATAACGGCTTGGCAGGCTGAGCCGCAGCAGAGCCACCCAGGCGGATTTCGACCGGACCTGAAATACGCACCTCTGGAAAAAGCAGAAGAGCACATTAAGGGCTCTCACCCTGTTCCACAGATTGCAATGATTTTCTTTTCTGTGTGTGTCTTTCCCACACTGTCTCTCCATCTACCAGCTCCCTTTGAGACAGTTGTTCATTTGCCACTTACACTGCTACTCAATCAAGACAGGCTACACATAAAGGGCGAGCGCAGAGCGCGGTCAGCTTCCCTTTCAGACCCGTCTGAGATTGATCATGAATTCTCTGCAGGCCTTGTAATCGTGATGCTAAATGGGAATTTGTTAACATTCCTAACTCTTTGTCCATTGCCTTCTGGAAGCCATTAACACTTGCATCCACTTGCCAAAAGGATTCTAGGAGCAGAAAGGCAGCAAAGCCTTTACTGTTTGCATTGTTCGTGAAATTATGAAACGATGATCAGCATCTCGTATTGGCAGGTAGAACGTGGACTAATCTGCTACTTAATTAACTCATAGCTATAAGTCAAAGGGTGGTTTATACAGTGTCTGTTTGTACCTGGAAGCAAGCAGCTAAAACCCCTCAGTGTCACTGCTGGCCCGAGAACTGTTCACCGACCAGAAACGTCCAGCCGACAGCGTCCTGTGGGCAGCGTCCTGTGAGCACTGATGAAGGACTAGAGGACAACCAACACAAACTGTGCAGAAACAGATGAGCTTCTGTCTCTGACTTTACATCTACAAGGTGGAGACACTCGGTAGGAGTGTCTGATAGAGTGGACAGTGAGTGGACACAGTGTTTAAACACACCAGCAGCACTGCTGTGTCTGATCCACTCGTACCAGCAACACACACTAACACACCACCACCATGTCAGTGTGACTGCAGTGCTGAGAATGACCCACCACCCACATCATATCTGCTCTGTGATGGTCCTGTGGGGTCCTGATCATTGAAGATCAGGGTGAAAGGAGGAGAATAAAGTCTGCAGAGAAACAGATGAACTACAGTCTGGAATTATAGAACCACAAAGATCTCCTGTGTGATCAGAGGAGCTGATAGAGTGGACAGAGAGAGGAGAAATAAGGGGGTGGTCATTACAGTGTATGGTCAGATTATATAAAAACAATCACTGGAATTTACTCAATAATTTGTCCAAAAACATATATCATATAAAATTTAATTGTGCATTTTGTGAATTGTCTGATGTCCTACACTTTGATCCATCATCTGTTCACTGCTGAGGACTTCTGGTTTGGTCTCTTGTGGTTTATGTCGAGGAGCAGTCACTGAAGAATGAGTCCTGGTCCATCGTTGGCTCATTACCATGGATGTGTGGAACCAATGATTCAAACCCATTTATATGCACCGTGTAACACTCCCCAGGATGAGAACACCAGGAGACCTTACACCTCTTCTTCCAACTTTAGCCACAGTGATGAAGCCCAGCCCTGGTTATACCCAGCATGGACCCAGTGGAAACTTTGTGTAGTGTGTGCACAAACATTTTCCTCCTTCATTGACTATAAGAATTTGAAATGGACTTTCCAAGCCAAAGGCACTAGAACTGCATTTACAGACACTAATGGCTTTCTTCACCTTTACGTAACCCGGGACGTTTACGTTCAGGGAAGAGAAGAAGAACATGATGAAAGGAAATAGATAAGACTGAGTGTTACATTAATTATCAGATTTCTACATTATTCTAGTGGCCATGGAAACAGTTTACTCTAATTTCTTTAATCAGATTAAAATCAGATTAAAGCAGTGTTTCAGGCAATGGACAGTAGAGACATGTCCATCAGTATATTGGGAGGTAACTGTCCATAACGATATTTCAGAGAACCCGTTCACTCTGATCATTCTGGTGTGCCACGCCCGAGGTTATCAAACAATCATCTTAAAGTTATAAATGCGAAAGGTTTGCAGCTGAAAATCCACCTTAAGCAGTTCTGCAGTGACATTCTGTCCCCATAGTGTCTCCAAAGTTACCTTCTCTAAGACATTCATTTAAATTTCACAGAGTAGTTTGATGTTGTAGGTTCTGAAAATGTGGTAAGAATCCTAATGTGGTTTGCCTGATAACCTCGGAAATATTCTGCATCCATTAAAATATTAAAGATGAATATTTATGAAGTTCTCACCTTTAATTTCTGTAATATTATAATGCTGAACACATTAGACTCTGTGTGAAAGCCCACGCTGAAGTTCCTCACCCTCATACCTCCAACAGGGCCTTCTGATGTCCTTGATTATGCGTGTGTGTGTGTGTGTGTGTGTGTGTGTGTGTGTGTGTGTGTGTGTGGAGAAGGTGATACCTGGAAGTTTTAGTTTGATCATGTTCTAGAACGTTTGAGAACCTCTATTGTAGAGATTCTAGAAGTTGTTTCCATTTCTTTTTCTAGTGAGGGTCACGCGGGTTCAGTACTGTGTGTGTTTAAGATGAGTCCTGATTTATTCTGCCAATGTTTACGTCAGAATAATATATTATATCTAAATTTAAATGATCCAAAATATTCTATGAAATTATTCTAACACAACGTTCTTTAGGGTGGCATCCGTCAGTGGACTGGCATGATTCACAGCTCAGGCGCATAGGTGGACTGGTGTAGGGTCAGTGTTTAGATCAGAGTATTTCAATTGATATATGGAATATTAGTACATGGGTGTTGGTCAGTCTGCTGTTAAAGCAGAAGAATAAAACCAAGGCTGAAGTACACACACATTTTGAGCAGATAGGTAATAATAATTACAGGTGCCACAATATTTATCCCTAATATGAGACATAACTTGTGCTTTTTCAGGGAGAAAGCTGGGAAAACAGACCACTGGTTGAAGCACAGTCAAGCATAGGAAGTGTAACAGCTCCCCCAAGCTGCAGCAGCGGGACACTGCACACCACAGACCTGGAAAGGTAATCCAGAAGAAAGCCTGCAGGCCTGAAAGTGAGGAATCCAGCTTCAAACACAATGAACCTCAACTAGTGGCCCAGTGAAGAGCTTCATGCCATCCCGTCCCAACCTGCACCCCATGGACGTGAGACAGAGGGTAGAACTGGGCAGGATGGGACACTTTGTTGGCGCTACCTGCAGGCACCCTAATGAGATCTTGATGAAGCTGTCACTCTGCCTGTCGCCTGGTCTCATCCTCATTAATCAAGATGAATGGAGATGTTTCAGAGGGTTCAGTAATAACTGGTTCCATAAAGACTGTTTCAGTTTTCTGGATATGATCGTTTATGAAATATGAGAATTAATAAGTAGATACGAATAGACACAGAACAGGCACTTCAGTACACACACACACACACACACACACACACACACACACACACACAAAAGAATCAATTACAACAGAATTATGAGAGAAATATGACAATAATTATAATAGTAAAGAAATAATAATAACAATAACAATATCAACACTGGTTGTAAAGAGGTCTGTTGATCCTGATGTTCTCCGTTTTCAAAGATATGAAAAAAATATAAAAACAGAATAAAGAAAGTAATACGTTCAATATTTAGATCAGAGTTTCTCGTGGGACACGTCCTGTTTGTAAACTCCATTCAGGACAGATGTTTTCATAAAGACATTATTTTACGTTTTTAATGTTTTAGACCCAAATTCTCACATTTCCACTGTCAGAGAAATAAAGTGCAATAAAGTTAGATTTAGAATGTTTACTTGATATAATATATAATTTATATAATTCTATTACAAATAGAATGGACGCAGCTCTGTCCCTCACCCGAGGCCCAGGTCAGCCATTCAACTGCTAATAATTCCCAGACTGATTAGAACTCCTATCAAGCGATGCGGTTGAATTTTTTATTGATTGATTTATTGTTGATTTGTTCATCTATAATATAGACAGTGGACTGAACCCCCTTCCCTGCACTGTCCCCGTAACTCCTGCTAGTTTCGGTGTCGAGCTCATGAGTTTAAGGAGTGACAACATAAACTAAAGTGAAAAATTGAGGACAAAACGTTGCAAAGATTGGTCCTAAAAATATGACTGAGAACTGAAATGACAGCTTCAGTCCAAAATATTAGGACGTCCGTCTGTGAGCTAAATATCAAAAGGACGTGGGTCATAAAAGAACGTTTAAAGGAGAGTAAAGGTAATGTTCTGGACTGATCCAGTCAGAGTCCTGATCTTCATCCACTAGAAATGTTGTGAAGGAGCTGAAGCAGCAGTTGATGGAGGAAACCACCAACATCACAGAGCTGAAGCTGGTTTGTGGAGGAATGAACTCAGATTAGTGCAGGACTGATCAACCGTTACGGAAACGTTTAGATACAGTTATTACTGAACAAGAGGAGACACAGCAGATACTGAAAGCAGGGGGTCACAGACTTTTACTCTCATAGATATGAAACTCTGATCATCTTCATCAGTAAATGAAGAGACAGCGTCATATTTCTGTCTCATTGGATTGATTTGGTTCCTGATCTACGGATCAAGTTTTAGCTCAAATCCGTGCAGAAATATAGAAATTGTCCTGTAAAAGTGATCATTCTAAAGACGTTGACGTGGTTAACAATGTAAGTTTTCAATGTAAATAGGTGACGAGACGTGAAAGGACTGTCTGCAGTTAGAATAGTGTGAAAGCAGATCACAGGACTCGTTTTAATTAAAACAGCTGGACAGGAAGTTGAATCTGTCATCTACAGGAAAACCTACCATATCAAATTTCACTGCATACAAAACATTATCAAAACATGCCACGGGACGCTTACATTGTACTTGGTACAACAGTCTACCAATCCAACAATCAACTTCTGTAAACTGACTCGAACTACTTTATAAACGTGGAAAATTCTCTTTGGTCTAGAAAACAACAAAATCATTTTTGTCCATTAAAGGCGAATCTATTCGTCTTCAGCAGAATTACACCTTCAATTTACACTGAAATCAGAAAAGATCAAACTGAAAGCAGAGACGAGGGACGAAATGAAGACACGAAATGAAGAAATGCAACAGAATCCACAGTGTGAGATACAGTGTCCTCCAACAGCGCTGAGAGGTCAGTTCTGACGGTTCACAGATGAGGTAGCTTTGGACTTTTCCATTTTCAGCCTCGGAGCAGATTTAGAACATTAACATCAATGTCCTGCGTTTTATTCACAGCAGAGCTTTAATCTGTGCTTTTAATTCATCCAAAAGACATTTCATTAACCGACTGCTTTCTTTCACTCGATCCTGTGAAAGTTATCAGACTAGAATTTAAATTTTATTCTCCAGGTACACAATTCTACTCACATTCTTACACCAATCAGCCATAACATTACAACTCTATTTCTCCTCTCTGTCCACTCTATCAGCTCCTCTGAACTTTGTGGTTCTATAATTCAGACTGTAGTTCATCTGTTTCTCTGTGAACAAACACTCAGCTGAGAATGAACCACCACCCACATCATATCTGCTCTGTGGTGGTCCTGTGGGGTCCTGATCATTGAAGATCAGGGTGAAAGGAGGAGAATAAAGTCTGCAGAGAAACAGATGAACTACAGTCTGGAATTATAGAACCACAAAGAGCTCCTGTGTGATCAGAGGAGCTGATAGGATGGACAGACAGAGGAGAAATAAGGTGGTCATAATGTTATGGTTGATCAGTTTACAGGACAGATATTAAAGGCAGAAGCCTGCTGATGTCTGAGGTACTTCTCTAACTTCTGTAGAAGATCTGCAAAGTCAATTCATCCCAACACTTAAACATGATTTAATAACTGGGTCATAACTGAGTCATAACTGGGTCATAACTGAGTCATAACTGGGTCATAACGGATTCATAACTGGGTCATAACAGTCATAACTGGGTCATAACAGTCATAACAGTCATAACTGAGTCATAACTGAGTCATAACTGGGTCATAACTGGGTCATAACTGGGTCATAACTGATTCATAACTGGGTCATAACTGATTCATAACTGGGTCATAACAGTCATAACTGAGTCATAACTGAGTCATAACTGGGTCATAACTGGGTCATAACTGGGTCATAACTGGGTCATAACTGGGTCATAACTGGGTCATAACTGAGTCATAACTGAGTCATAACTGAGTCATAACTGATGGGAGGAAACACAAAAATGTGATAAACAAAAAAAGCACATGGGACCAGGAACAACAAAGGCAACCTTTCTTACTGTCTCTCAAATTTACCTTTCAGTCTTTAATTGAAGCTGCTTGAACATACAATAGAAATGTCTTTTTTTTTCCGTCCAAAACATTTTGGAGAACACTGTAACAGTACGAGGGGATGGAGTACAAAAATATACAGTCTAAGACAGAAAGGAGCGCGTTAAATACACACGGTGCTTTTACAGGTTTAAGAGTCTGTGGTAGCGTGTAGGTCATTCTGTGTCGTACTGTCTGTGTGAAGGCTTGATGAGCGTCTGTTTTCACATACTGTCTCTCTAACAACACCCTCTTCCTCTCTTGAGTCTTGTGCTGCTGTGCAAAGGTCCTCCGCGTCACTGTCCTCCTCCAGAACATCTCCACTACAGCAGGAACCCTCACTGTCACAAGAGCTGGAGGCTGAATCTTCTGAGCAGGAATACACCTCCGCCCCGTGGAAGATGTAGCGATTTGGTGCTTGGAACAGGTACTCGGACGCTGCGAAACATTGAAACACCGTCACTCACGAACGTCCTTGTTCTACAGTGTTTTAATTGCACACCTTAACAAATTACACTAAAGTTATAACTGAATTTAGAAAAATACCAGTCTTTAGTAACAAGTACAACCCACTGCTCACTCCCTGATCACTTTACTACCACACACTGGTACCAGTGGATCAGACACAGCGGTGCTGCTGGAGTGTTTAAACCCCTCAGTGTCACTGCTGGACCGAGAACAGTCCACCGACCAGAAACGTCCAGCCGACAGCGTCCTGTGGGCAGCGTCCTGTGAGCAGCGTCCTGTGAGCACTGATGAAGGATTAGAGGACGACCAACACAAACTGTGCAGAAACAGATGAGCTTCTGTCTCTGACTTTACATCTACAAGGTGGAGACACTCGGTAGGAGTGTCTAATAGAGTGGACAGTGAGTGGACACAGGGTTTAAGCACTCCGGCCACATAATCCCTGCCCTGTGGTGATCCCGTGTGATATTTCTGTTCATATATAAAACATGAAAAGAATAGAAACTAACCTCCCAGGCGTTTGCTGATTGGACTTCTGCGTATTTGGCTGAACCAGCACGGTTTCCGGACATCAGCCCTGTGACTTGTGTGCTTTACATCCTCTTCGATTTCTGCGTTCAGCTGTTCCATTATCTCCTCTTTTTGTTGCCGTGCATTTGGACTAGTGCCGGCTGTTCCTGTAGGTGCGTTCTGGGAGGCATCTGAGCTCTCTGGACAAGGGCTTGTTCCTTCAACGCTTGTTGAACAAAGGATTTCTTGCTCTGGACTGGACTTTGTTTCAGGACTCTCTCCATCTTTGCATTTCCTCATCAACGGTGTCTTCGAACAAGAGTCTACAGCTCGGACTGCTTCAGTGACCTCAGTGACCGGATCACATTTTTGTGTGACAGTAGCCGATGCCTCTGTGACTGCTGCACACTGTTCTGTGTCCAGGTGTTCTGTGTCCAGGTGTTCTGTGTCCAGGTGTTCTGTGTCCAGGTGTTCTGTGTCCAGGTGTTCTGTGTGTTGAACCTCAGACGTCTGGATTTCAGCAGGAGGCGGTTCGGGTACAGCAGGAGGAGCAGGAGGAGCAGGAGGAGGAGGTTTCTCTGTGATTTCATGAAGTGGCAATGAGTTGTAGCAAAGCTGACTGAAGTCTTCACCGAGTTGATGACACAGTTCGTTGACAATAACGTCACAATCTCCCAGCAGTTCAACGTCAAAGTTCAAGTGGGGCAGCGGTTCACGGTTGATCAAAACTTGAGGCACTTCATGAGGAAGAGAACCTATGAACAAACGAACAATACTTACACAAAACCAAACACACTTAAAATACAACACAAAATACAGCACCGCCTCCTTCCTGGGGGAGTGGTCACTGTTACTCCAGACAACCATGAGTGGGTAATTTCACAGAAAGACACCCAAACAGAACAACATCACCTAGCTATCCAAATACCGGCAACCGATCTTTCGTACCGGCTACCGATCTCTAGTACCAGCTACCGATCTTTCGTACCGGCTACCGATCTCTAGTACCAGCTACCGATCTTTAGTACCAGCTACCGATCTTTAGTACCGGCTACCGGACTGTGTTTCTGATAGAGTTTCAGTTTCAGAGCTTTAATGTAAGAACACCGTGTGGAATGAGACCGAGAAAAGCCAGACTAAAACATACTTGGAATAAGAGCAACTGGTCGCACTTTCAGAGAAGATCCAATGACAATCAGAAGGTCCACTTCGTCCTTGTCTTGTTTCATGGCTCTGTGAAATGATTCTGGAAGATTCTCTCCAAAAAACACAATGTCTGGTTTCATAATAGCAAAAGGGATGTCAGGACATCTCGGGCAATGAGGAACAACCTGCAACATAATTACAACAGTTTAAGACCATCTCCGTGTTTCTCCTCTGACTGTCCATCCTATCAGCTGCTCTGATCACACAGGAGCTCTTTATAGATCTATCATTCAGACTGGAGTTCATCTGATTCTCTGATACTTTATGGAGTGAAAACAACACTTTGTTTAGTTTGGTGTGTGATTGACACTGTAATTGTGCTGAGCGTTTCAGTGTACTTTCAGTGTACTTTCAGTGTACTTTCAGTGTACTTTCAGTGTACTTTCAGTGTACTTGGGACAGTAGTTATTAATAATCATAAATATAATCATACCTGGTTGAATATATCTTCCCTTATAGCCTCACAGTCAACTTTGTGTTTACAGACAAGACAGGACGCTGTTGCAAAGGAACCTTAAATCAAAGATGCAAACAAAACAATTAGGAATTATTTAAACACCTGAATTATTAGATGAATACTAAATCAAACTTGATTGGATGGTTCAGTGCAGAATGTTTATATTTCTGATGAGACAGATTAGTACATTTATAAATACAAGCATTTGTTTATTTACATAACCAGTCCTTCAGTGGCAGATTATTTCCACCTTGGTTGTGATGTTTTCTTGGGAGCTGTTGAGAAACTTCAACGTGAAATGTTCAGTGTGCTTTTAAAAGGCAAACTGAACGAGAGAGTGAACATTAGTTAGTGTTAGTGACGTGTTGGGGCCGATCGGGCATATTTTAACGGATCGGTATCGGCTAGTTCGGGGACGGGCAACCCTGGACCTGCAGTTTACTGATCTACTAAATCTGGTCATTAACAGATGAGCTGAATCAGGTGTGCGTGAGCAGGAAAAGCACACAGCTGTGCAGGAGTGGGACAGGAGTGGGACAGGAGTGGGACAGGAGTGGGACAGGAGTGGGACAGGAGTGGGACCGGAGCTGCCGAACCCCGGGCTACTTTAATCTTAATCCAGTTCCGAGTCTGGGTTATGGCGTTCAGAGCGCCACTAACAGACATTTCCAGTCGGCAGCCGTGAGGAATTAGCCTGAAGGTGAATAAGAGTTACAGTGTGGACGTTTCACAGCAGAACACAGAAACGGAACGTAATATCTAGAACTGTATAAAGCCAATGTGGAAACCCAGGAGACCCGCTTTGTTTTTAAACCAGTTAACCAAGAGGAGGTTAGTGCTAATACTACAACACTGGTAGTAAACCACAGTACTGGTTTATAAACTAGTTATTACACAGCAGATAACAGTCCAGAGCTACAGCACACAGGAACAGATTACACGGCAGCGTTTAAAGGCACTGGGAGCTGAATGGTCAGGGATTCAGACTGGACTGAAAACCACTTTAAGAAAAGTCTCTTCTAACCCAAATGAATGAGTGCAGTTATTAAAATATGAATGGAATATAAAAGTGGACGCTTAATCACATGATGCATCAACTAAGCATCTCCCAGTTGATGTTCAGGACTGTGAACGGTTACTGTAAACATCCAGCTGAAGTCTTTTAAGTCAGATGGCGAAATGTCAGCTATTCGAGCACGGATTCCAATCCCCCCCAAAGTGTTTACATCTTTAAACGTTAGAGATGAGATCAACAGATCAACATACCATGACACTGAATGATCTTTTGGACCCCAGCAACCTGCTCCAGTGTGTCAATGTTCTGAGTGTAGTTCCTCAGGAGTTTCTCCTTCTTATCCAGCATTGCAATGAATTTGTGACAAAGCGAGGGCTGGAACTGTCCTGGGTAGATTTCCTACGACAACATAAAACATACTGAACAAAAACAACTCTTACAAAACAGGAAACAGCAAAGTAGGGTCACACAGACCTTCGCAAACTTGAAAAACGGCCTGGGATCCCTTCTGAAGTACTCAATGTCAAACATGGCTTGAGGATCCGGAAGGTCTGGAAAATCTATAGCAAGTCGAGCGTAAATTCCATCTCGGGATCTGAAGTCCGGTATTCCACAAGAAACAGACACCTGGAAGACAGTGGACAAACACAGTGGAGAAAGAGGTTACAGAGCCACTTATTATGAACCTGGACACTTACCACCACCACTCATAACATAAATATGTTAAAAATAATAATAATAATTAATAATAAATAAACTCAAAACAAAAATAAAGGGAAAACAAGACATTTCCTGTTTTTAAGCATAAGATCAGCTAATTCTGATTTTGGCTGATTATGATTATAAAGAACAGCAAAGAGAAACATTGTGGCTCAAATTTCGTCCTGTGTCCTAAACGTCCACGCTGAAGTGGTGGCTGTGGCTGAAGTGGATCCCCCTCCCTCATTAATAGTAGAGGCAGAGACGACCTCATCTGTGCCGGGCATTTGCTAAATTGGCCAATCGGAGCAAGTCAGCACATTTTGAAGAAATCAGTAAAAGCCCGATATTTTCATGGCAGTCATGTCCACTTTATGTCCAGATTACAACTGTAACTCTAACGTCTTCTGAATATAGGAGTACAATGAAAACCCTGATACAGTCTGATTCACAACAGTGTAAAGGCCCTTGCAGACCGAGTCAAGTTTCGGAAAAAGGAACACACACATTAATGTCTTCTTTCACGAGAACCCAAAACTGAGACACGGCCTTAATTTTTTCAGTCGGAGCTGCTTGATTTTCTGTGATGTTAGATGCATTAAAATCAAACTGACCAATCAGAGCTCAGTGTTTGCAGGCCAAGCAAGCGGCAGAACAGCTGGTCTTGCCTCCAGGCCACAGCTGCCCCATGACGTGGTGTAAAGGCTCCACTGTGTTAAAATCGTACTCGGTGTGAAAGGGCCTTAAGATATGTGGTCTCCAAGATCAACTCCTGAAAAGCATCAAACTTCAGCATGTGATCAATATGGAGACATGCTGAAGTCTTACCCCTGCACCAGTCAGGACAAGTATCTTCTTGCCATCGTTAAGCAGTCTGACCACATCCTCCAAGGTGTTAATATCTTTGCGTTTCTTTCTTTTAGGAGGCTCTGAAATGTTGATGATAATCTGCCATAGTGTCATGTCATCAAGATCTGGTGGAAGGACAGTTTCTGGAAGCAGGTCTCTCAAAATGGTCCTTGGGTCCGTCTCTCTCATGATGTGTTGTTGAATGAAACGGTAGGAACCTAAATCAAACACAGCAGAAGACCAGTTAATGTAGATAACCCACCATAACACACACAGCATGTAACCATAGCAACGCACTGTAATCTCACAAAATCAATACAACAAAAATAATGACTGAATGGAACTTTCTGCTTGACCGCACGTACCGATCTGAGGCTGTGGAGTCCAGTCACTGGAGCTGGCATGGGAAGAGCAGTCATCATCATCTTCATCTTCATTAAAACTGGACGAGTAAAATCCATTTGGGCGAACATCATCCATCATCACCCCTGTAAATAAACCAGAATTTATTGACATCTAGCACTCTAAAGTGGTGCATGAAAGATCAACCAATGGGAAACAATCATGGGTGAGTGGGCATGGCCTGTTTTGTTTAAAGAACAGAGATCTTCTAAAGTCTGATTTTCACACATTTGTGGAAGTGCAACATGGAGAACAAAGGTGATTTCTGAGGAGCACAGAAGAGCTGTTGATGCTCATCAGGCTGGAAAAAAGTTACAGAACCATCTCTAAAGAGTTTGGACCCCACCGATCCACCGAGATTCAGGACCATCATTACCCTCCCCAGGAGCGCTCCACCAACAAAGATCACACCAAGAGCACGGTGTGGAATAGTCCACCAGCTCACATAGGAACACAAAGGGAGCTTCTAAATGAGGAGCGTTATGTTTGGAGACAGGAAAATCTTATCCAATCTGTGAAACATGGTGGTGGTAGTGTCATGGTTTGGGCCTGTTTTACACCATCAGGTTCAGGATGGTTTATCATCATTGTTGGAATAATGAAAAAATTTAAAAGGAAAATATCAGCACATCTGTCTGTGAGCTGAATCTCAGAGAATGTGGGCCATGCAGAAAGACAACGACCCTAAGCACCCTAAGCACACAAGTGTTTCTACTAAAGAATGATTAAAGAAGAATAAATGTAATGTTCTGTGATGACCCGGTCAGAGTCCTGATCTTAATCCAGTAGAAATGTTGTGAAGGAGCTGAAGCAGCAGTTGTGGGAGGAAACCCACCAACATAACAGAGCTGAAGTTGGAAGTCCTCCAGTGAACAGAAGATCAGGAATCTGTGTTTGATTTGATTCCTTCTCTACTTTAGAGCTGAGAGCTGAGAATCTGCTGTGTTTTTAAGGCAAATCAGTGCAGAATTACAGAGAAGTTGAGCTTTCAAAGACTTTACAGAAGATAAAGTTCCTGCAGGTCTTTCTAAAGTGTTTAGGAGACTGATCTGAACTGTCTGTGAGGTTTACTTCAGAAACAGGACTTTATAAATGAGGACTGAGCGCAGATAAGTCAGTATAAAAGCTGAAATCCTCAGAATTGTTCGATTATAGAGTATAAACAGCCTGCCATCAGCAGAGCAAGACAGTCCGGATCCAGACAGTGCGGGCTCCGGGATTTTGCTCCCGCTGCGCTCAGAGCGCCGCTGCAGCGGGCAGAGCCGCAGAGCGGGCTGCAAAACCTGGAGCGGATTACAAGATCGGAACTAAAACCTGGAGCGGACTAAAAGACCCGAAGCGGACTCCAAGACCCGAAGCGGACTCCAAGACCCGAAGCGGACTCCTAACTGTCTGGATCCGGACTCCGGCTCTCTGTTTACGCACAGAGGTATCGCGAGACTATGCGGCCCAATTCTCGTTCTAACATTAGGCAGAGATCCGGTTCCGACCCGACCCGCGGGCTGCGGTTCCGGTTACCTGCGGGCGGGTTCGGTCCGGCGGGATCGGTGCCGGCGGTCGGCGCGGCCTGCTCCCCGAGCTCCGCTTCCCCCTCCCGCGCCCTCTTCCGCAGCGGCTCCTCCGGCCCGTCAGAACCGGTCCCCGCCGCGGCCCGCCGAGCCTGCGAGTCCCCCATGTCCGCGCGCTGATCCGAATCGGAACCGCGTTCCTCCGGGCTGGACATTTAAACCGCTGCGATTCCGGACCCGCCAACCGCGCCTGCGCGCTGCGCCTGACGTCACCGAGCCGGAGCCCCGCCCACCCGAGCACAAATATGATTTTTCACTACCTTCTGCACAATTATCACTAATAATTGATCATCTCAGAGTAATCAATACCGTAATATTCTATGCCTCAATAAATAGTACCTCAAAATAATCAATAGCTTAATCATCAATAAGTCAAAATAATACCTTAATCAATACCTCAAAATAATCAGTAACTAAATCAGGAACTCAAAATAATCAATACCTCAAAAGAATGAATTAATATCTAAAACAATACTAAAATATTGAATTAAAAATATCTCAAAATAATGAGTTAATATTTCAAAATAACTCATTTGTATCTAAAAATAGATTGTATGTATTTATTTATTTGTTTGTTTGTTTGTTTGTTTTGCCAGGGAAAATACACGTCAGCATTTCAGTTTCCACATCAAAGTAAATGTGCCAGAGTTAGCAAATAGCTTTTATCACAAAGTAATGATTTTTAAATAAAATCTTAAGTAAATGATTTCTTTAAGTAGTATTTAATTACAAAGACTTTTATAAAGTAATTATATAAAGCAGAATGGCTGTGTATCGCTGCGTCTCAGCTTTAGGGGATCTGTTACCGGGCTGTGTGGAGTAAAGGCGCACGAGGCGGGGCTCCACGGTAGGCGGGGCTCTGCTTGGCGGTATCTGCAGTGGGCGGGGGTCTGTGCTGGGCGGTATCCGCGGTGGGCGTGGCTGTGCAGTTGTCTGCTCTGTGCTGGGTTGTATCTGCAGTGGGCGGGGCTCTGTGCTGGGCGGGATCCGCGGTGGGCGTGGCTGTGCAGTTGTCTGCTCTGTGCTGGGCTGTATCTGCAGTGGGCGGGGCTCTGTGCTGGGCGGGGCTCTGCAGTGGGCGGGGACACGCAGGGAGAGAACAGGTCTGATCACTTATGGAGGCGATACTGAGCAGAAACCCGGAGGATCTGGAGGATTTTTACGGGCTGCTTGGCTGCGACGAGCTGTCCACGGTACGATTCCTGCTCTATAGATTATACATCAGACTGGTTCTAGATCAGACTGGTTCTAGACTTGGTCAAACAGCTGTGAGTCAAACAGATCTTCTGAGTCGGAGAGAAACCCTGACCCTAAATAAACACTGCAGATTCAACAGGCTACACACACACACACACTGCAGATTCAACAGGCTACACACACACATTGCAGATTCAACAGGCTACACACACACACACACACACACACTCACTGCAGATTCAACAGGCTACACTCTCTGTCTCTCTCTCACACACACACACACATTTGTCAACATAATTCCAGAAAAATCTAATTCTGCCACAATACATTTCTAAAGAATTCTTTCATTTGTAGGTCATTGTGTGTTTGTCCCTCCATTATTTAGAAGATGTATAAATATAAATGTAAATCAGTCCGAGAGAAGAAAACAAACATCCATTCAACGTCCAGCATCCGTCTACTTTCATCGAGCTACAAAGTCCTGATTAAAATGTTAAGTGTACTGATCAAACGGTGGAGTAGATCTGACTGAGCGACCGCTTTTCTTCATTTCTGTTTTGTCTTTTATCGTTTTGCTTTAGACTGAACAAATTCTCCGGGAGTTTAAAGTGAGAGCTCTGTCCTGCCACCCTGATAAAAATCCAGATGATCCTGCAGCAGGTAAGATCTAATAAATACTGACTCCCTCAGAGAGCCATCATCAGAAAATAGCTGCACCCAGGAAGAATCTGTAATGTATGACTGTACTGGTGTCAGACTGTCGTTGGTGGCAGCGGGTCAGTCTGCAGAACTGAGGGAGAACATTCAAGCTGCATGGGATGGATCATCACAGGACACCATTAGGAACCTCTACACGTCCATGCAGAGACGTCTGGCGTGTTGCGTTAAACCCGACGCCGTCCTGAGAGACACCACTTCTGTATGAGTAGATCAATAAACATTGATCAGATCAGTTATTGATCCTGATCACCTTCATCTTCCTTCCCAGCAGCACTGCAGTCCCACACGTCCTTCTGGGGGACACTGTTTGTGAAACTATTTTTGATGATGTGTATATATGTACCCAAACACACCTGCCTTAATCAAGCATTGATTCAATAAATGAACATTTTTGTGTCAATGTCCCGCTGCAGTGGAGCGGTTTCAGAAATTACAGGAGGCCAAAGATGTTCTAACTGATGAAACCAAAAGAAAAAGTTATGACTTCTGGACGAGGAGTCGGATCACTGTTCCATTCAAAGAGTGGCAGGCTCTGCGGGACTCCGTAAGAACCGTGAGGGACATTTTGATTCACTGACCAATGAAATTCTCAGATCAGTGTGTTTTTGTGTTCAAAACCAACATCATTATAATGTAGAGAATCACAATGAATCTGGCAGTACATGCGGTCTGATCTGGTCTCCCTCGTGTTACAGTCGGTGCACTGGGCTGTAAGAACCAAGAAGGAACCAATGCTTGATGCAGCAAAAGATACAGCAGCAGTGAGCAGCGAAACCCAAGCCGGTCAGTCAGAGTGTGACGGACCAGTGAAAGAGAAACCGCCGGGTGAGCAAACTTTCTGGAGTCCGTGACGTCACTAGTGCATCTCAGACGGAATATTTTATTTTTATTACATGTGAAGTGACGTTTCAAGACTTTTTTTATTGTAATGTTGATCAGTTTGGCTTATAGATCATGAAAACCATGAATCTAGAATTGAAATTGGAATTAAATTCACAGTATCAATTTAAAAACGTTTGATTTATATCACTTTAAGTGTGATTAATATAAAATATGAGTGAAATTGTTCATTAAATTATTAAAAGCCTAATTTGAGTTGCTTTATGTTTTATACAGTAGACGACCAAATATAGTAATAACTTATTAATTAAAGGGTAAAAGATTCATTAATAACCTGTTAGTTTTGTCATTTTTTGTATTGGTTGGTATTTCTGTGAGTGAGAACTTTAACAGTCTGGTCTTAAACAACTTCCTGCATCTTATTCTGCTGTTTCTCTCCTTCAGGTGAGGGTTTTTGGCATCACAGATTTCGCTGGACAGGGGACGCTCCCTCCAGCCTCTTGCAGAAGTTTAGAAATTATGAAATATGACAGTTATAAGCTCTTCTGTGCTCCGTGTGTTCTTACAGTAGATCTTAGTGTGTATTTGTTTATGTATCTGCTGTTTATAATGTGCTGTATTGTACAATTCCGTACTACATACACACCTCACCGCACTGACGATGGTATCTGTACGTGGTATCTGCTTTCTGGATTAGTTCACTCTGAAAGTTCACGCAGGGGGTGAGATTTTGAAGGTTTGTCAGAAGATCATGATCTCGTTTGGGCCAAATCTGAGCCCCTTCGTCAGTCATTGCTTTCTCAGAGACACCTCCTGTGGATGACTGCAGATTGTAGGTTCAGTTATTGGATTGTTGGACAGTGATTTGCAGTGTTGTGTGTGAAATATCGTTTTGATTAAAGTCTGAATGTGTGCTGCTCAGTAAAGAGCTGAATTGTGTCCTGCTCATGGTCAGAATCACAGATCTGAACATTTGTGATTTATTTCATTTATTTGTGTTTGATTGTGAGACTGATTTCTGGTTTTCTGTCATAAAAGTATGAAATATGATTGAAATAAAATGAACTCTTTTTACATTTGCTCTTAACATTGGTGGGGACGGGGACACGCGCCGAGGGATGGGGGTGAGTTGATGGGGACAGTTCTCTGGACGTTTCGTTGGGACGCTCTGCGCGCTCATTGGTCGAACCCCTGCTGGCTCCTCCGGGATTGGAGGGCTGTGGGTGTCCGTCAGCTGGTCGGACTCGCAGGTTCAGTCCAGCAGACCGAGGGGTCAGTGAAAGTGGTGAAGATGGCCAGCAGGGTTCTTCTCCGGGCGTGTGGACTGAGTGTGAGGGTCAGGAGCAGCTGGTCACTGAGAGCCGCTCCGCGCGCGATGACCAGTGGAGGAGGTAACGGTCACCCTCTTTCAGCTTCTCCTCTGATCACACTCTGATCGCACACTGATATCACTCTGATCACACTGTCACTGTAACATTGTTTCACACCGTCACTGTAACATTGTTTCCGAGTTACACTGTGACAGTAACTTTCATAAACAAACAGCCACTGGTTTCACCAAGGTCACTGATCAGCGCGTGCTGAAGGCCGTCTGACTGACCTGCCTTTTTTGGCACAGTGGTCAGATCGTGTAGCAGCTCCTGCAGGACATGGCGCAGCTGTCAGAACATTTGGGGGGGGGGTGTCTCTCAGACAGGGGGCAGAGTGGAGGTCAGTGTAATAGACTTCCAAATTTACTTTCTCAAAAAGTCAGAAACAGTGGAGATATTTATATAAACAGGACCTTATTTCTACTCCACCCACATCACAGAGTCACTCTCAGCACTGCAGTCACACTGACATGGTGGTGGTGTGTTAGTGTGTGTTGCTGGTACGAGTGGATCAGACGCAGCAGTGCTGCTGGAGTGTTTAAACCCCTCAGTGTCACTGCTGGACCGAGAACAGTCCACCGACCAGAAACGTCCAGCCGACAGCGTCCTGTGAGCAGCGTCCTGTGAGCACTGATGAAGGACTAGAGGACGACCAACTCAAACTGTGCAGAAACAGATGCCATGGGATCAATAAAGTATCTGTCTGTGTGTCTAATGATCTCCTGAATCCAACACGCCTGATTCAGCTCATTCACGTTCCTGGTGTGCTGTGGGTTCTACAGGGGGGAACTGAGCAGAGCGTGGGGTCCTCGGACCCCCATGATCAATTTCAGAGCTTGTTTTATATTTGTGTGTGTTATGTCAAAGTGCTGAACATTGAGAAATGTACTGTAAATCTGAATCAGGGACTTTGTTTTGTGAAGATTTGCTTTGGGGTGAGGCGGTGATTGTGCACTCTACTGACTCTATTGAGGATTTCGAGGGATCTTCAATGCTGTTAGGTGCTATCACATGGAGGTTTATGGGACCCTCCAAGGATGTGCCTCCACAGACCAAAACCAGTCACGCTGATGTTGCAGACACCACAGGCTGTCCAGACCCTTTCGTGTCTCTCACGTGCTCCGTGTGAACCTGCTCTCATCTGTGAAGAGAACGGGGAGCTGCTGGTGGCCCATCCGATTCTGGTGTTCTCTGGCGAACGCCAGTGGAGCTGCACGTCTGCCCATCAGCCCACTTTTGGGGGTTGACTTGTTGTTTCTCCGATGCATCTGTTGTCACTTTCATTTGCACCAAAACAGGTGAACTTGATTCACAGTTATGCTTCCAAACTGGGGAGACTTACATCCCTAAAGTTTAACTGGCAGAGTCGTAGTCAGATGTTTAAAAGTGTTCTCTTCATTTTGTGAGGAGTGAGTTTTAAGGTGGGCTTTACTCAGCAAAGTAGCACGAACTGTGAAGGTATTCAGTTTGTTGATCACAGATGGTTTTCTCATGGTAAATGAATTCTCCCTCCACCTCTCAGGTATTCCAACAGATGATGAGCAGGCCGCCGGTTTGGAAAGGCGGATTTTGCAGGCTCTGAAAAAGGGCAAAGTAAGGAAATGATATCTTTTTGATAAATGTAATAAAATCTAATGTTCAGACTGTTAGTCATGCTATCACACTTTGATATGTTTAATAGGACCCATATAGCATATTCAAGCCAAAGGAATATGCTGGAACTAAGGAGGACCCTCACATCGTACCTGGCATCAGTGAAAAACGCCTGGTTGGCTGCCTCTGTAAGCTGTCACACATACTTACATATTATCCATGAATATGTTCTGAAAGGGAACTTAATCAACTTCAGCTTCAAGTGTGTCTTAAAGTGCTTTGAACATTTTCACCAAGCAGCTTGAGATCCGAGCTTGAGCCCAACTGAGCCAGCCAATGGCTGAACCTTGAGAGGAACCGAGACTCAACAGGGGAACCCATCGCCCGGTGGCCCACACTGCAAAACAATCCACAGCAAATGAACAAAAACATAAAATAACCTAAAAAAAATAAATAAAAATAAGAAAATAGAAGTGGAAATAAGAAATATACATGAAAATGTTAGGACACCCGATGAAGACCTTTGTCCTCACAGGTTTGAATCCTGGGTCCTGCTGCTTCCCGTCGGCAGCTGCAGTCTGAGAGAGCTCATGCTTTAGAACCAAAAGTGTCCATTTAAAACCGTTTGGTGGATGATTTTCATGCTTTTCAGTCATCAATAAATATTTTTTTCTAGATTGAAAGTTGTAGTTCAGTCTTAAAGGCCCTCTGTGTCTTTCAGGTGAGGAGGATAACACTGCTATTGTCTGGTTCTGGCTCCATGAGGGAAATCCACAACGTTGTCCTTCCTGTGGCTCCCACTACAAACTGGTCCATCACGAGCTGCCGCACTGAGCTCACTTCTGTAAATCGTGCAGCCCCAGAGCTGAGATATGAACTTTACTACGTAGGCACAGTTTAATAAAACCTTCAATCCTCGCTGCTGCTCATCCGAGTTCTCTCTGATGATGTTTATTACTGAGTGTGTGCCTGTGAAACCTTTCTTTAGATGGTTTAAATGGAATGGGTTTGTGTGCAATGATGAAGCTGAAGCGGCTGAGAACTTCATTAACCCTTGTGTGTCTTAAGGGTCAAGAATGACGTGAACAACATGAACTACAGTCTGTCATTACAGCCCACACATTTTATCCCAACCCTGTTGGGTCTCTCCCACATGATGCTCCAACAGGAGGGTGAAGACAAGCACATGCCTCGCCCCACTGCCATTACATCACAGACTGGGCAGCAAATGGGCTGAACCCCAGTCTCCCACATGGTGTGGGTCTCACTGGTGGTTATCTGTTGCACCACATCAAATAAACCTTTTACTAAAAGATAATAATAATAATAAAATGTATTTTTTATTCCTTTTTATATTCCATGCTCTTCATATGTCCGGTCTTTTATTTTGAAAAGTCCGGCTTCGCCGCTGTTCTGGTCACTGATAGGGCATTCATTATCCGGTCTTTTATTTTGAAAACTCGTACGGCTAACTTCTGATAGGTCGTTGGCGTGTCCGGTCTCTTATTTTGAAAAGTCTTCCGGCTGGCCTCTTATGGGTCGTTGGTGTGTTTGGTCTTTTATTTTGAAAGGTGTCCGGCTGGTCTCTTGATAGCTCGTTGGCGTGTCCGGTCTTTTATTTTGAAAGGTGTCCGGCTGGTCTCTGATAGGTCGTTGGCGTGTCCGGTCTTTTATTTTGAAAGGTGTCCGGCTGGTCTCCGGTCAGTGCAGTAATGGATGCAGAAGCAGATGATTACATGTCTGATGTTTTTCTCAGTCAGATGTAAGTGATTCTCTCTTTCTGAGGCAGGAAGTTAAAGTTAAAACCACCTTCAGTACAGAATCGGATTAAAATTCACCGCAAAAAGAACCGATTTATGCTTTTAAACGCGAAAATACCAACGAAGTATTATTATTATTATTATTATTATTATGATTATTATTTTAATCTGTCCTTACTGCAGAGATCTGTTCAACTGTTTAATCTGTTTTAATGTCATAATTTTAATGTGGTTTAATTATTGTAATTTAATCTATTTTAATGTGATTTAATCTGTTTTAATTGAATGTCATTTAATTTAATCTGGTTTAATGTGAGTTAATTTAATGTTGCTTGTCTTACTGTAAGTTATTGTGATTTAATGAATTGAAAATGACCCTCTTCTTAAACCCTGTCAGGCAGGACGTTCGACCTGGCGTTCCGATGAGTAACCGCGTGAAAGAGGCTCGAAGGAGAGAAACTCTTCAGAAGCAGAAAAGTGTCCAGAACCAACAGAAAAGCCACAAGCAGCAGGAGCAGGACCGGCGGGACGCAGCTCTGCAGAACTCCATCAGCACTGAAAACAAAGGCTTCGCACTGCTGCAGAAAATGGGCTACAAAGCTGGACAAGGCCTGGGAAAAGAGGGTGACCCTGAGAACAACCCAGACACTAACCTTCACACCTCCGGGCTCGTTCTGTGGGACGTTCTCATAGTGTGACGTTCTTTTATTCAGCAGAACAGAGTAGATTTCTAGGAAACAGTCACACAGACCAGATATAAATATTTTAAAGAGATCCTCGACTGAATTTATCTTCATCTGAGATGTAAAAATTAAAAGAGTTTAAATATTTGTATGAATTTGAATCAAAAATGTACTTTTAGCTAGATTTCTTCTGGGGTTTTTGCTCAAAAGGACAAAAAACCCTGTTGGAAGTTGATCATCCAGAGTGTTTGTGAATTATTTAAATGCAGTTAGGAAATGTTTACATTGCGCTTTGGCTGCAACACAACCTTTGTCTGATGTTTATGTATTAATGAATATTCTCGTATTCCAGGCGGTGGCCGAGTTGAACCAATTCCACTCAACATTAAAACAGGTAGGTTGTGTGTGTCGTGTCACAGGTCTGATCTAGAACATGTGCGGTTCTCGGGACGCCTCACGTTTGTTGGTGTTTTATTAGACAGAGGTGGGATTGGAATGGAGGAGATGAAGAAAAGGAAAGCAGAAGAGGATCTGGAGAATTACCGGAAAAAAGTGCAAATGAAACAACGGATGGAGGAACAGAATCTGGAGGACTTCAGGTACAACCAGACACGGTGTTAAATCACTTCAGGACAGATACTGCGTCCTTCAGAAATATACAGCAAAACTCAACTTATCAATTATAGCTGCTAAAGATTAAACCTCCATTAGAGAGGACTTTGGAGGAGACATCAGTCTCAGACATTAGTGTGGTTTGCTCTTGATTGTTGAAGTGAGTGGGATCATCATGATCAGATCCAAAGAGCTCTCTGAGGTCTTCAGAAAGAAGGTTGTAGATGCAGATGAGTCTGAGAAGGGATTTAAAAAGATCTCAGAACAAATAGAAATCAGACGTTCCACTGTCCAGAACATCACTTACATGTGGAGAACATTTAGAACAACTGCCCGCAACAGCCCAAGAGCAGAACCTCAAGATGAGCAAAGAAGATCCAACAATCCTAAAATGTTCATCACAGACCTTCAGGAATTTCTAAGCTTAGAGAAATTCGTCAAATATTTATTTTTTATGTTTAATCCAAAACGAAGACCTGCCGCCCGTCTCATCCGTGGGTTAAGACAGAAGCCCTTATGCATCTGATTATGTAACACCTTCGTCAGTGACGTTCCTGAAATCGGTTCTAGATTGTCGTTTCGTGTTGCGGTAACTCAGTGTCTGTCATGTGTCTGAAGTAGTTGAGAACGTAAATAATTCTAGTGCAACTTTATTTTCAACAGAGATCGAAAGAAAACAGAAAGAGAAAAGCATCAAACAGAAGGAGACCTGAGAAAGAGCCAGAGAGCCTGTGAACAGCTGGACAGTCAGAAGGTTTGGAAAAGGCGACGCGACTGGTTTCCGATCGTTCTGTCCGAGTGTTACTGTCTGTGTAAGTGACTCTTTTCTGTTCAGGGGATACCTGTTCCTAAAGATGTTTGGTACTGGCCTGAAGTAATGAACGATGAGGCAGAGCTTACCCAAGAGTCCAGCAGTGAGGACAGCGATGATGAAGAAGAAGAATTGACGGTAAAAACAAAAAATGAAACATATTAAAAAAGGGGGATAATTGTCAACCCTGCTCAAAATGATTGTTCCGTTTCATTTTCAGCCGCTAGAAAAGCTGCACTATGTCACCTCATACCTCAGGGGTGTGCATTTCTACTGCATCTGGTGTGGAACAGCGTACAATGGTAACCAAAAACATTTTTAAAAAATGTACACAGTTCACTCACATTATTATGACCACCTCCTTCTGTCTCCTCTCTCTGTCCACTCTATCAGCTCATCTGATCACACAGGAGCTCTTTATAGTTCTATAATTCCAGACTGTAGTTCATCTGTTTCTCTGATACTTCATTCTCCTCCTTTCACCCTGATCTTCAATGATCAGGACCCCACAGGACCACCACAGAGCAGATATGATGTGGGTGGTGGGTCATTCTCAGCACTGCAGTCACACTGACATGGTGGTGGTGTGTTAGTGTGTGTTGCTGGTACGAGTGGATCAGACACAGCAGTGCTGCTGGAGTGTTTAAACCCTGTGTCCACTCACTGTCCACTCTATCAGACACTCCTACCGAGTGTCTCCACCTTGTAGATGTAAAGTCAGAGACAGAAGCTCATCTGTTTCTGCACAGTTTGTGTTGGTCGTCCTCTAGTCCTTCATCAGTGCTCACAGGACGCTGAACACAGGACGCTGTCGGCTGGACGTTTCTGGTTGGTGGACTGTTCTCGGTCCAGCAGTGACACTGAGGGGTTTAAACACTCCAGCAGCACTGCTGCGTCTGATCCACTTGTTCATGATCTGAATACTGTTATAGGAAAAATTGCACATGTGTATAATAACTGTCTGGATACATTGTTTACATTGTGTTCTGTTTTTTTCTTGTTTCATAGATGAAGAGGATTTAAACTCAAATTGTCCTGGAGATACAGCAGCAGACCATGATGATTAAATCAGCATCGAACCGTTTTGCCTGTTGTGTGTCTTGTCCGTATATTTTTCTTTTACTTTCTATATTTTAATATGAAGAGGTTTGTGTTCTCTTTGACTTTCAAATATTATTTATTTGCAATAAATCTGAAAATGTGTTTTGATGTGGAGGTGTTTTAAGGAGGAAACCCTTACTGTCAAAAAAACATCAGGACAAAGAGGACAATGTCTGGAACAATGTGCTTTGGACTGGCTGAATTATTTGGACACAGTAACAGAAGACATGTTTGGATCAAACCAAACACAGCATTTGAGCAGAGGAACCTCATAGCAGCTGTGAACATGGTGGTGGAAGTGTGATGGTGCTGCTTTGCTGCAGCAGGGTGTGGAGATCTCTCCATCATAGAAACCACTATGAGATCTTTATTGTATCAGAGGGGGTTTGAGGAGAACGTAAGAGCGTCTGTACAAAGACTGACGCTGAAACATCACAGAGCTGAAAGAATTCCGCATGGAGGAGTGGGAACGTCGTTCTTCCAGTCGATGTCAGAGACGGTAGACGGTTCTAGAAACATCTAACTGACATTATTTCAGACGAAGGAGGAGATACAGATATTAGGACAGAGGGGTCTGAACTTTATCCTCATAATAAAATGACATTTCTGTTAATGATGTTTATAATGATGTTTAAAGACGTTTCTTCAGTTGTGTGTGTTTAGTTTTATCAGCTCCATCTCAGTGTAGATACAGCGAAGATCAAATGTCCAGATGTTTAAATTTTGTTATAAATGTTGAAGGTGTTCCAGGCTTTGCTATTTTTCACACATTAATAAATTTGATTTGATTCCATTGAACGTGACTTTTTTTTATTCAGTTTTGATATTTTTATGAAATGCCAATGTTTATTTAGATGGATTTTTGGAATGTAATTTGTAAAATATATCAGGAATCTTAAAATATTAGATTCATACTGATCTTGCAGTTGATTTTTCACTGATTAGACTGAATCAGTCCTCATGTGCGCAGTGAGAGAATCGCAAATGATTGAAATGCTGCTGAAAACAGTGATTTGTTTCCTTTTAATGCTGTATTTTATTCAATAAGATGGTCCTGTCGGTCGCTGTCTGGGGACTTTTATTTTGAAGGACACCACTAGGGTCTGTCGTGCTGCCCTCTGTAGCACGTGATGCCCGGGCTGTGAGTCCATTGGTCGGCTGGGTGACGCAGCGGTGACGCGTGAAGCTGTGAAACGAAACTTTGACTTTACATTTATCAATGAAATGAAAGTAGAGCCGAACTGAACCGGGGCTCCGCTCTCAGCCTCACGGGTTTGATCGATTTGATCGTTTAATCGTTTTCATTTGTTTGGTCTGATTGGTTAATTGGCTTGATTTAATTGGTTAATTGTTTTAATGGCCGCTGGCAGTAATTACACCGCTTTGCTAAATGAGCTCACGCAGAAGAAAGGCTGGACCACCAGGTTTGATCTCATCAACACACAGGGACCAGACCACAGCAGAACGTGGGTTCAGTTCACCTGTTCACCCCTTTACCTGTTCATCCTTTCACCTGTTCACCCCTTTACCTGTTCATCCCTTCAGCCCTTCACCTGTTCATCCCTTCATCCCTTCACCTGTTCACCCCTTTACCTGTTCATCCCTTTAGCCCTTCATCCTTTCACCTGTTCACCCTTTCACCTGTTCATCCCTTTACCTGTTCATCCCTTCATCCCTTTACCTGTTCATCCTTTCACCTGTTCATCCCTTTACCTGTTCATCCCTTCATCCCTTTACCTGTTCATCCCTTCACCTGTTCATCCCTTCATCCCTTTACCTGTTCATCCCTTCATCCCTTCACCTGTTCACCCCTTTACCTGTTCACCCCTTTACCTGTTCATCCCTTCAGCCCTTCATCCCTTCACCTGTTCACCCCTTTACCTGTTCATCCCTTCAGCCCTTCATCCCTTTACCTGTTCATCCCTTCACCTGTTCATCCCTTCATCCCTTTGCCTGTTCATCCCTTTGCCTGTTCACCCCTTTACCTGTTCATCCCTTCACCTGTTCATCCCTTCACCCATTCATCCCTTCACCCATTCATCCCTTCACCTGTTCATCCCTTTACCTGTTCATCCCTTCATCCCTTTGCCTGTTCACCCCTTTACCTGTTCATCCCTTCACCTGTTCACCCCTTTACCTGTTCATCCCTTCATCCCTTCACCTGTTCACCCGTTCATCCCTTCACAGCGTTAGGGGTAAATGTTTGACTGTTGAAGGTGTTGTTTGATTGTTAGATACACTGTCAGGGCGGTGGTGAATGATCAACCCTATCCTGAGGGTCTCGGACGAAACAAGAGGGAAGCTCGACAGAATGCTGCACAGAAGGCTCTCAGCTGCTTACAGCAGAAGGACGCGTCTCATCCGGTAAGATCAGAAATCGGCTGTGAAAACAGCTCAGCTGAACAACGAGGGGTTTAGATTTGATTATATTTTAATGCATTTTCTTAAAAAATAAAGATAAATCCAACACAACCACCGAGCCGCCAAAATAAAACACTAAATTAATAAATACCAAAAATAATAAGTCTCTCATGTCCATACAGAACTCCAGATCTTTAGCTCTGCTCTGAAAATACTCCACAGAAGATTTATTCTACAGGAAGTTGATTCGTGCAGAAGCTCGAAATGACTTCGGTAAAGCAGGGTGTGAACTTTGTCCTCCAGTGTTTAAAAGCTGTGTTTTCTGAAAGCATGTCTGTGTTTGTATCTACAGGAGACAAGTCCCTGCTCATCTGACAGTTTCCCAATGACTCAAGCCAACTACACCTGCTGGCTCAACGAATACGGTCAGAAGACGAGAGTCATGATCAAGGCCATCGAATCTGCGAAAATGAGTTTAGACCACAACAACCAGCAAGTATCAAAACACGTAAATCGTACTCGGTCTCAGTGAAGCAGGGCAGTGTGATCACCGTGGTGTCTCCTTTTTCAGATGTTACCTGTATACTTGTAAGTATGTCTGCGGCGATAAAGAATATCCCGAAGCCGTTTGCCGAGTACGAAGGGAAGCCAAGGAGGAAGCAGCTAAACTGGTTTATAACGAAGTTCAGAAAGAGAGGAAAAGCGAGGTGAGTCAGTAACTGTTACAGCGTCCATTATTGTGGTCAGTTCAGTGTCTGCAGAGCCCCTCGGGGTTCTCTTCGCTTTGTGCAGGACTGAAGGGTTTCTAGTATCGAAGTTCAACCCGTGTCACAATAGATCGGTCCACCGTTGTGCCCGTCCCCGATGACAACGGCTGGACGTCCAGCACCAAATATTTAACGGTCATCTGAGTGTAAAACGTGAGAAGCAGAATGTGAGAATCAGTGTTCGGCCCCTGGCATTATCGCTCGTCCTGGGTCCCATTATAGTGTCCACCACAAAGTACAGGTGTAAACGGGGGACAGTGTGTCTTGAGGCCGCATTTGTAACGTGATCATTCAGACTACATTCAGAGGTGGACAGAGACGCATACGACCGCATTATTCTCGTAGTGTGAACACAGCATCTCAGTGTGTCCCCGCCAACAAAACACCGCTCACATCAAACGTGTCTCCGGAGTCCTGCCCAGCTTTGAAAGCTTTTAAGAGACAAGTGGAAAAATGTACACAAAGACAAATTGAGCCGCTTCTGTCTCCAGAGTGGACGTAGCTTCAATAATGAACCACTAACTGAAACCCTGTCTGCTGTGGATTATGATTGTGATTTTGGAAAATCTTTATATTGAAGGTCTCTGATGAAAAGAAACACTCGACAACCAACACCTCACATCTCAGGTCAGTTTGGTTTGTAGTTTTTGGACGAGGTCACTGAATGTTGTTTAAAATGCATCTTCCAGTTTCTTTATCACATTACACTGGTTTAAAGACCAGAACTGGTCTGAGAGTCATTTTGATCATTGTTCTTTATCTTCTGACAGTTCTTCTCTGAGTGGTCTAAAGCTGAGCTCGTCTGCGAACTCTGACGGTGCTGCAGCGGGAAATTTCATCAGCGTTCTCAACCAGTTTTGCCAAAAAAAGAGCCAAGTCTGTGATTTCAAACTGGTGGAGAAAAGAGGACCTGCTCACAGTCCCGAGTAAGCATTCAGGAGCAGGTTGACCAATCGACAGTGTTGAATAATGGACACAGACGCTTCTGGTGGAGTAAAAGTAGAGATCATCATAAAACCATTCATATAAATTATAATATCAATAATAATAATATAAATGATTCATTGCACACATTAAGGTTTTATGATATGGATGAATATTATTAGAAAAAGAAGAGGTTGAGGGTTGAGGTTGAGGGTTGAGGTTGAGGGTTGAGGTTGAGGGTTGAGGTGTGCAGTGATAGAGGGAACTATGGGTAAATGGATACAGTCACACTAAAAGCCCTGTCTCCAAAAGTGTGGGGCAGAAAGCAGTTTGGAGGACTGGGGAAGACCTGGAGGTGCCTGCTGAACAGTTCAGAAAGATAAAGAAGATCCAGACGATGCAGTGACGAGCATCATCTGCTCCAGAGTCCCAAAGAGGACAGGATTACAGCTGTCAAATCACATTATAGAATAAAGAAGGACTTAATAATTCATTTGCTGCTGATATGATTCATATAGACGACCCTTCACTGTTTCAGTGTTTGGTGGAAATGCATTGATATGGTCAGTATTTTGATTATATCGATATGGTCAGTATTTTGATTATATCGATATGGTCAGTATTTTGATTATATTGATATGGTCAGTATTTTGATCATATTGATATGGTCAGTATTTTGATCATATCGATATGGTCAGTATTGTGGTCATATCGATATGGTCAGTATTGTGGTCAGTGGGATTTAATGGTATAACTGTTACTGTAACAGAGAGAATCTCGTTGCTATGCTAATAACTGCACTGTGTAACTCTGGTGAAGGTGGCAGGACAAGTCTCTGTGTAACGCTGCGTAACTGTCATATTACAGTCATATTACAGTCATATTAGTGGAAAATCCTGTAATATTATTATTATTATTATTTACTATTATTATTATTGTTTATATTATTTTTTATTAGTGGTATTATTTATTATTATTTATTTATTACTGGTATTATTATTTATATTATTATTATTTATTATTATTATTATTATTATTGTTGTTATTTATTATAATTATAATAATAATTATTTATATTATTTAAAAAAAAAATTTATTACTGGTAATTTCATTATTTATATTATTATTATTATTATTTATATTATTATTATTTATTATTTTTTAAATTACTATTATTTATTTATTATTATTTATTATTACTATTATTATTTTATTACTGGTATTATTATCATTTATTATTATTATTATCATTATTTGTTATTATTATTTATTATTGTTATTATTGTTGTTATTATTTATTATAATTATAATTATTATTATTTATTTATTATTATTTAATATTTTTTTACTGGTAATATCATTGTTTTTATTATTATTATTTATATTGTTATTATTTATTATTTTTTTAATTACTATTATTTATTTATTTATTTTTATTATTATTTATTATTACTATTATTATTTTATTACTGGTATTATTATTATTATTTATTATTATTTATTATTATTATTATTATTATACTGTTTCTGTTTATTCACTCCTGTGTTTTCTGTATTTCAGCTTCTAAAAACCTGTTTGCTGCTAATTATCACTTGTTTACCATTGAATATATTGTGTGACTCAATTTTCATTTCCAGATTTGTGTACACGGTCATTATCAACAAAAAATCGTACCCTGAAGGAAAAGGAAAGACTGCCAAACAAGCACAACAAAACGCAGCTGAGCACGCCTGGAGAGCCATCCAAGGACAGTTCGGACACTCGCAGAACGTCCAGGTATAAACAGCGATGCTTTCAAAAGTGAATTGGTTTTCATTTTGAACGTGGATTGTTTCTTCACGGTGTAAATTATTAACTATTAACTATTATTAACAGTCGTCCAGTTCAGCTGCCTCTGCAGAAGAAAAGACCTCAACAACGTCAGTTTGAATTAAAGTCTTAATTCACTGATTCTAACTTTAAAGGGAAGCAAGAAACTCTGTCCTGATAAACATTGTACTGTTTTCTTCATCTAGTGAGTCTAATGGTGATGGTGGTGGTAGCTCATCAAAGACTGCTTCTAGAAGTCAGAATACAAGTGACTTTGTTGTCTTCAGAGACACATCTGTCCCTGCTCCAATCCCTGTAAGTACTTCAGGAATGCAGAATTGCAGACCTCACTTCCGTGTCGCTGTGTCCCGGGATCGGGTCGCCGAGGACCCCGCCCTCGACCGCAACCCAAATCGAACCTTAGATTGAACGCTGGACCAGCTCTACACCCTCCAGGGGGTGCTCGAGGGTTCATGGGAATTTGCCCAACCAGTCCATGTGTTTTGTGGATTTGGAGAAGGCATTCGACCGTGTCCCTCGGGGTATTCTGTGGGGGGTGCTCCGGGAATACGGGGTCCGGGGCCCTCTGTTAAGGGCTGCCAGGTCTTTGTATGACCGGAGCAGGAGCCTGGTTCGCATTGACAGCAGTAAATCGGACCTGTTCCCGGTGCGTGTTGGACACCGTCAGGGCTGACCTTTGTCACCGGTTCTGTTCATAATCGTTGGGCGAGAGGGAGGTCTGGGCAATATATTGTAAATATTGATAGATCGATATGATACGAAGGGGGGTCGTGTGGATATGGTTCGGTTCCGGGGGGACGACGCTCTGAATGAAAGCTGGAATGTGGTTATTGTTACTGTGGGAACCAGTAGCTGATTGGTAATGTGTGTGATCTGATAAAACTCCACTTTCAGTGATATCAGAGAACGGCTGTCTGATAAGAAGGGACATGTGCTGGACAGTAGATCTGTCACAGTCCTAAAAAGAACCCTTTATAATTTTCTATAATTCTCCATAAATTTAAAATGAAAGTACATTTTCAGTCCTAAAAGTAAAGAAACACAAACAAATGAGTCAAAATATGACACTGAACATTCATTTCTGGAGGAAAATGATCCAGATCTGAGGCTGATCAGCAGATCGTCTGAAGGTCAAAGTTCACTCCATGACTTTTTCAGGAACGGTTTTTTGTAGATCTCACTTTAAAGCCTCTTATTACGTTTTAAAAACGTTATCCTTTGGAACGAAACCAGCTGATTGTGTGACCTTTACTTTGAGACAGGCGTAAAAACGGTGAAGTGCGCGGGTGTCGTGGCAGCGAAAGTGTTTGTTAGTTAAAAATGAAAACATTTGGTGAAGATATTTAAACATGCTAATGATTTCAGGTGCCCGTGCTGAGCCCCTTGGATGTTAAATCAAAAAGAAGGTCAGACGTTCGGTTTCTATTTTTGTTTCTATGTTACTGATCTACGATGCACACAAATAAAGCCACGTTTCTCTCTGTTTTAGATTAGCAGTAAACTTTCAAATGTCACCAAATGTCAATAAACAGGTAATCAGTCGTATTTCTGTTTTATATTCATATTCGGTTGTTAATCAGAGCTGGTAGAACTGTACATTTTCCCCCACAGTTTAAGGAAACACCTGCTACAAACAGCCCGACAAAGTCCTCGACAGCGGCACCGCCAGCCTCTAACGCACCTGTAGAATCACAGTAAGTGTCAGTGATTTTCAGTGTGACTTTAACGTTGATCTAATCGTACGTCGGAGAGAGTTTGTTAACTTTCTAAGATCACTGGAAACATTTTTACAAAACTTCCAGACGCATCACTTTCATTTTCAGGTCAAACAAAGGGAAACGCAGTGTTATTAATCAGCCCACAGCTCTTCTGTCCTGGGACATATTGTTACAGCGTAACGTTGTACAGCGTAAAAAACAAACCAAACTTAATGAGAAACTATTATTCTGTTGTTGTAGGTTTTTAAAAAACTTCAGTCCAATAAGCAAAATTGGCAAAGGAGGCTTTGGGCGTGTTTTCAAGGCGAGAAACCTGACCGATAATAAAGGTTACGCTGTAAAGATCGTGAGGAACACCGAGTAAGTACCGAGTCCGGCTTTACACTCTTCTCTTCTTGTAGTTTTCAGCCGAATGTGATCTATACCTTCATATTTGTTGTGACGTAATTTAATATTCATGTGTGTTTAAATGTCCCCAGGAGAGCTCGCAGAGAGGTGGGCGCTCTGGCCTTGCTCGAGCACGCCAACATCGTGCGGTACCACACGTCATGGACCGAGGACACCGCTTACAGCCTGGAGTCCTCAGACAGCTCCAGCACCTCTCAGTAAGTTCAGCAGCTCTCTCTTAGTGTGGGACGTTCTCTAATGAAGGAGAAACTCTAAAACGCTGGAGTAGCACCATCACTACCTGGCCAAAAGTATACGGACATCTGAACAACATGTCCATATTTTTAATTCCAAAACCACGCCTGTACATGTGGAGAGTTTCTCCTGCTTTTCTGCTCCTCATCACTTCTGTTCAGGCTGAATTTGAAGGGGATGTATTGTTTAGATGTGATGACCACATCATTTCGGCCATTTAGTGTAATATACTGATTGTCTTGGATTGGCCGATGAGGACTGTTCAGAGAAAGAGCACACAGTGTCTTTACTCAGATGAAGCCTACAGGTTTCTAGTAAAATAGAACATTGTTTATGAACTGTGTGTGTGTGTGTGTGTGTGTGTGTGTGTGTGTGTGTGTGTGTGTGTGTTTAGTCCATTTTAAATTAAGCATCGATTTAATGATTGACTTTGTTTTTTGGCTCCAACAGAAGTTCAGATGGTCAGTTCCTGTATATCCAGATGGAGCTCTGTGAGGGGGACACTCTTCGTGCATGGATTGAGAAAAGAAACACAAAGCAGTACCCAAAACGGAGACAGGAAGCAGGACAGATCATGAAACAGGTCCTGGAGGCTGTGAAATATGTTCATTCTACAAACCTCATCCACAGGGACCTGAAGGTAGGTTCAGACCAGCTTCAGTTGTCTGTAACTTGTACTGCTTCTGCTGCTGCTCTTACAGTCACTTATACAGTATGAATTTATGTGATGCAGCCAGAGAACATCATGTTTGGGAAGGAGGACGTGGTGAAGGTAGGAGACTTTGGACTCGTTACAACAGCAGAGGCAGACAGTGATGACGCTCTGCTGGAAAGGACTAAACGCACAGGAACCCGCTCTTACATGAGCCCGGAGCAGGTGGGTTGGTCACTCGTTGTGAGTCCGTGTGTTTAAAGGTTTGTATTCACTCGGTGGACGTGATTCCTGGACGTGATCGTGATCTCATGTGTTTGTTAAAGACCTCTGGTCTCTCTGAAGGTCATGTCATCAGCGCTGGCTGTGTTCAATCAGTGGAATGAGTTGTTTGAGGTACTAACTGGCTGTTTCCCGTTTTATTGTGACCCAGAAAAGCGAGTGCAGCTATGACCGAAAGGTGGACATCTATGCTTTAGGCCTTATTTACTTCGAGCTGCTGTGGAATCTCAAGACAGCCTGTGAAAAACAGAAGGTACCATCGCAGTATTCAGTCGTTCGATCATTAAATCATCTTTAGACACAGTAACGGCGTCGAAGTGTATAATACATTTCTCTTTTCAGATCTGGAATAATATCAGGGATAAGAAGCTTCCGGAAGAGTTCAGGAAGAAGTTTGATTTTGAGGTACGGTCTGTGGGACCATATGAGGGTTGTTGTGCTTCTACTTTGTGGTCAAAGTTTGTACCGAAGTGTTTGAAACAGAACAAAATTAGTTGAATATCATCATTAAATGTTAAGTCTGATCAGATGTTACACGAAAGAGAAAAGGTTCCTGAGGCAACGTTCATCCAGGTCTACAGTCATGAAACACACACCTTAAAGTACACACTCACTACATTTCTTGGTGGCAGTTAGTAGAATACCTGCAGTATAACACACACACACACACACACACACACACACACACACACACACACACACGTACGGAGTTGTGACTGATGTGTGTGTTTCTCTGACCTCAGCACAGGCACATTGAACAGATGCTGAGGGCCAATCCTGAGGAGCGTCCGGACGCCAGTGAGCTGCTCATAAAGCTGGACATGTTCTTACAGCCGGACCGAAGTGGAGTGAAGAGGAATGAAAACCAGACGTACTAATGCAAACCTAATCACGTCAACACTAATAACACACCTTCAGTCGTGTGGTACAGTTTCAGAGACCGTGAGTCTGAAAGCATGATCGTTTTTAAAGAAAATGTTCTTCCTTAACTCGCTCGCTGGGAAGAAGACGTCTGTTTTTATCAAAGCTGAACAAAGCGCCCCACGCCTGCCCGATGCAGCCCCAGATTCTGGATTCTGTGTTTTTCTTTCCACGTGAACTTTCTGATGTTGGTGCCACACCCGCACACGCAGACCAGCTGGTGTCTGAGGAGCACAGGTTCCAATCCCAGGTCCTGCTGCTTGCTGTCGGCCGTGCGCCGCGTGGGTGGGTAGATGGTGCTCTCCGCCCACATCACACCGCCGTGGCACAGCACAGTATCGGCGCTGGGGACCCGACGCTTTCCCCCCGAGAACGTTGGCAGCCCAGCAATGATGCAAAGGGGGCATGTGCTTGTCTTCTTCCTCCTAGTGTCGGGAGGGTCGTATGTGATGGGGTCCTAATAGTGCTGCCTGACGTAATGCTGAAACTATTAACTGTTAATGAATTAATTTGTTGTGGATCAAATGGAATGAATTATTTTAATTATACTAATCGATCCATTGCTGGATACTTTCTCAAAGTCCGATGGAATAATGAAAGCATTGTTTGCACAGCGGCACTTAGGAGTTTGTGAACCTTTTAGATGTTTAGTCCTAAAAGTAGAACCAAATCAAACAAATGACACAAATATTGTTCATTTTTTATTGAGGAAAACGATCCAATATTACATATTTGTGAGGAAAAAAATATGTGAACCTTAAGGATCAGCAGAAATGTCTATAATAGTATTACATTGTCTACTTTTAGGACTTCTGATGAAGTTTCAGCTCAAATTTATGCATAAATATAGAATTAAAGGTACTTTAATTCAGTTTTAAATCTGACGTCTCACCATGTAAATGTAGATGTGGATACTCTCAGTATGTGCACTTGAGTATGTGTGGCTGGTGTGGTGCAACAGACACCATTGGGGCTACCACTGGGGTTCGATTCCCAGTCTGAGTCACTGGGCTACACCAGTAAGAGTTCTTGGGTGAGACTCCTAACACTGCTCCGACCCTCCTCTGTAATACGAGTCACCTTGTAAGTCGCTCTGAATAAGAGCGTCAGATAAATGCTGTAAATGTAAATGTACTCCAGCTGTAAACATCTGGCATTCCCACTCCGAGACCAAGACAATGGGACATTGTTTAGGGGACAGCTGTTTGTTGGTAGCCCTGCTGACAGTGCATCGGTCTGTCCATCTTCTCAGTGTTTCCCAACCCTGTTCCTGGAGGCACACCTGCCTGCGGAATACAGAGAATATTTGATGAAATGTTCTTCATAACACAATAAAACAGCTTCTCAAACAGCGTTTTTACATTGTTCTGTTTTAACGTTGAACCCGGGGTTTATCATCCTGTTACTAATCAAAATGCAGAAAATACTTTTCAGAGTGTATTTGTGTCCTGAAGGGTCTGTGAAACTGTTCATTATGATTGTTGTTTTGCTTGTTTGGACCATGTTCTCAACGTGTGATGATTTGGGAGACAAATCTAAAGCAAACCCATGAAGGTTTGACTTCTGCTTACAGACCCTCGTCTGGCGTTCAGCAGTGAGAGCTGCTCTGCTCTGCTGTTTCTCTGACGCTAACAGGTCTGATCCACCTGGAACTTTCAGACGTCAACCTTTAATGGGATCAAATCCAGGTGTGTGTATGCGGTGTGAGGTGTGACTGGTTAGGACTAATGACCAACAGGCTTGTTCCTCCAGTGTGAGGAGATGGACATTGGAGTGGAGGAGTTACTGCTCCATGGGCTTCTGACCTGAGCTGCTCAACAGAGAGGTGTAGAGGGAGCACACAGGACCAGCGTGTCTGCACATCTTCATTCTAACCGAGCACATGCACACCTGTCTGTACCTGTCTGTAGCTGTGTGTACGTGTGTGTACCTGTCTATAGCTGTGTGTACGTGTGTGTACCTGTCTGTAGCTGTGTGTACCTGTCTATAGCTGTGTGTACGTGTGTGTACCTGTCTGTACCTGTCTGTAGCTGTGTGTACGTGTGTGTACCTGTCTATAGCTGTGTGTACGTGTGTGTACCTGTCTGTAGCTGTGTGTACCTGTCTATAGCTGTGTGTACGTGTGTGTACCTGTCTGTAGCTGTGTGTACGTGTGTGTACCTGTCTGTAGCTGTGTGTACGTGTGTGTGTACCTGTCTGTAGCTGTGTGTACGTGTGTACCTGTCTGTAGCTGTGTGTACCTGTCTGTAGCTGTGTGTACTAGTGTGTACTTGTCTTTAGCTGTGTGTACCTGTCTGTGTCCCTGCTTGGCTGAAATGAAAACCCTGGACCTGGAAAAGTCTGAGAGACCCATGAAGGTGTTCTTTCCAGTGTGTTGGTTTTCCAGTTACCACTAGATGGCAGTACCAGACTGTCAGGTGATTCTAAGAAGACCAGCAGGTGTGCAGGTTCATTCCTGACCATTTGGGGGCGTGAAAGGTCATTTTGATTGGAGGTTTCTGTGCATCATAATCAGACCATTTATGATTGGATACAAAACACTTTCCCTTCTGAACTTTAGACCAATGACACGCTTCATTACAGATATTATTTTTTCTTTTTTTTGCTTTTAAGGCCTAAAAAACACTTCATATCTCAGAAGTCCTGTCAGAACTTGATCATCCAGGGATTAGATTAACAAAGATATTCATTATAAGTTCTTCAAAGAACTTGATAGTGATCCAAAAAATCATCTATCGCAGTCAAATCAGTGACTGTTTACAACCAAAAAGGGGCGGAGCATTACACAGTACCTAAGTGTGACGCTCAAGTGAATGTCTAAGTCAGTGATGTCATCAGCCCCGCCCCCTCCCTCTGATCAGTCAGCTAAATGCTAAAAACACAGACCACGGCTAACTGTATACTTCACAATAAGAGTCTCTTCAGTATGACTACCTTCAGAATAAAAGCACATACACAATAAGAGTCTTCAGTACACAAATCCCTTCACTATGAGTTCCTTCACAATAAAAGTATCTTCACAATAAGAGTCCCTTCATAATAAGTTATTTGAAAATAAGAGTCCCTTCAGTGAGTCCCTTCACAATATATTGAAAAAACTCCAGAGTATCGGCCTCTCGTAGCTTATTGCTTTATTTAACTGTGGGAATGCATTTTGAACTAGTTGAGGTATTTGTTCAAAATTTACATTTTTAGCAGATGTTTGTATTTTTTATTGAAGAAATAAAATAAAAAAATGAGAAAAGATGGACATGAGAACTTAAGTCAGTAAAGAATAAAAAAATAAGCTCATATAAATGATGAATTACAAACTACTTAATTATGTGTGCTTTTTAATGACAGCTCAAATTGAGGTTCTGCAGGTTCCTCTGAGAGTCTGAGGAGGTTTGCTATATTTAGGTGCTGCTCTGGGATTTGGTCCCTCTGGTCGTGAGGATCAGGTGGTTGACTAGACCTGTCCAAACTTATCATTGCATCAGCTGTGTTGTGGCCCTTAGGGTAAATCATCTCTTCACAGTTCACCACACCTAACCACCACAGACGAGCAGCATCTACAAACACTAGACAGAAGAAGCTCCGGAGAGCCGGAGAGGAACTCATCTTGGAATATAACCTTTAATCCTTTCTTTGCTGCTTCTGTTCCAGTGGTGGATTAAGGCCTGGTGGTGGTGGTGCTCCAGTGAGGGTGAGCAGCAGGTGTGAGGTTCATCCAGACCAAAGCAGGTTGGATCACGATGAAGAGGAAGAAAGGGGTCGTAACAGATGACTCTGTTAAAAGGGCTCAGACAATGTTCTTTTCTCTTCTCGTCGTTATGATTGCACTGCTGTGTATTTATTTCTATGTGCTATTTTCTTCCATTCCATAGTTTTTGGGTTGATGGTTTTTGCGTGTAGAACTATGATGTGAGTGTGTGTGTGTGTGTGTGTGTGTGTGTGTTTCACACTGTAATGCTGGAAACAGATGCTCCTGAAACACCTGTGACCTTAAACTTCAGTTTACTTCTGGCCAGCAGTCTCACCTGTTGATGGAGGTGATGGAGGTTCAATGTGGTTCTGCAAACGAGATTCTCATACTTTCAAAAGTTCATTTATGAAAATATATTTTAATACAATTAAAGCTCTGTATACATTTATGTCTGTTAATTCCACATAAGAAATTACTCTGAAATAGAAAAATCTGGTAATTAATTAATTAATGAGAAGGTTATTTTACTGTATTATAGAGTAACAATGGAAAGATAATTCAACATGTATATGAAAGAGTAAATGATTGGACGTGACAGAAATGTCATTTTAATCTCCGGTGATTATGTCATATGAGTAGAAATAAAAACACTAATACTCGCCTCTGAATTGATCAACTTTGTCTTAATTATATAAACCTGAAGACTAACCGGGGTTTCATTTTGGAGACCTCTTGGCTCAAAGATCTCATTTTAGGTTTTCACTTCAAACTCATTTCTTTAAGGAATTGTCTTCTATAAGAGTTACGACCTCTTTGATCAGGATCGAAATGAAGAAGAGAAGACAATGGCAGTGTGTCAGACACGGTGGAAAAGCACAGATATTTAAGACATGCAGAAATATTAAATACATATTAAATAAATATTAAATAAAGCTGGCATTCCTTTCAAATCCTGTCCTGTGATGTCCGATATATACACACAGCAGGTGTTCGGTTTGACCAATCATCATGAACCAACAGAGTTCCAATTCCTCGTTTCCATGGAAACAGCAAACTGTTGGAGTTGCTCTTCATGGAGACCGATATGAGCACTGGTTTCCAGTGTGATGTTCGGTGGAGTAGACAGCAGCTCTGATTTATAACTCAGTGCTCTGTATGGCTGGAATCCTGCCGTAATCCTGTAGAGATCAGTGGGCTCTGTGTAGAATTGCTGTGCACCGAGCTGACATATCACATCATACGGACAAACTTTCCTCTTTGATGTCAATCATAAATGTTATTGTTGGTGGTCACCAATAAAACAATCACAGTGAATCAAATGGTCTCATCTCTGTCTCTGTTTTACACCCCTAAACATAACCCTTGTTTACGGAGCTGCCAAGACCATCAGCTGACCAATAGACCCACAGCTGCCATTGACCCAGACACCCTAACAGATGTGCAAATGGGAGAGTTCTCCCTGCTCTAATCAATAGTGAGAGTGAGCACAGCCCCTGGTGGGTGAAATGAGGTCTGGTGTACTGCTGTACAGTGGCACTAATGTGTTCTGTCTACAGAGAAACGTAGGAGGGATTGAAATCAGGTGTAAAACCCAGACATTTTCAACAATTTAGAAATACAGTCTGGATGCATTTAATAGAATTCATATAGAGGATACGTCCAGGAAAAGAGGACATACCTTCACCCTAATGTAAGCTGTTACACCAATTTAGGATGCCCAGCAGCTGTGTCCACAAACCTTTGGCCAACATGTAGGGTACTTACAAAGATGTGTCCACAAACTTTTGGCATATATGTGTTACCTACACAATGACAGCCCAGATAGTAATGAATGCTTGGCCCAAATCTGAGCCATAAGTGCTGAACGTGGCCCGGATTTGGCCCGAATGTGTTTGCTATTGGCCTGCAGACGACCTGAGCGTGAAACCTTCTCAGAGCATCTTCCTCTGTTTACAAGCTCTTCAGCTCTCATTGTCTGAAAGAGCTGCTTCCTCTGAGAGGGACTTTTCTCCTCCTTTGTTTTGGTAGAAATAGAACTTTCACAGCAACAAAGCAAGCCTGGGAAAAGTGCTGAGCTCAGCTTTAGTTCATGTTTGTTTTTATCCTGGAATGCGTTTGAAGACTTGCCTGACACTGACTGACCTCACTGGACTGGCGTCAGGGTCAGTTATGTCCAGTGTGAGTAGGCAGTTTCTCGATGATGATGATGATGCACATGAAGACCTGTAAACATAACCTCAGCATTAAAATTCTAGTGAATGAGTGAAATTAGATGCCAGTTTATTAACTGCATTGTCTTAACTGTGAAATAAATGCTCTGTCTTTGACATAAATAGACATAAATAAATGAAGAAATTCATGCATAAAAAGTCCAACATAATATAATCATATATACTGGTAATTCTGGCCCCACTGGTTTCAGGTTTTAGGGACTTGTGTGAAAAAATCAGGCCAGTAAAACTCTGAGGACCTGCCCACCAATCACGGCGGGTCTTCTTTATGAAACAGATCAGAAGCCGTATATAAACGAACTGCCAGCTGGAGAAAGACCCCCATTTACGCTGTCAGTTCCAGACTCCGAAGGGACAGATTTATTGAAGAAATATATTCTCTGTCCCCAATTTGGAATTCATGAGCGACCTTCATTTTCCCTCACTAGGTTCAAAATTAACTGGTGCATCAGCTATTCTGGGATTCACCGAATGCAGATCACACTCCTGTTTTAGCAGAACTTAACCCCCCCTTCTCTCTCTCTCTCTCTCTCTCTCTCTCTGTCTCTCTCTCTCTCTCTGTCTCTCTCTCTCTCTCTCTCTCTCTCTCTCTCGCTGTCTGTCTATCTCTCTCTCTCTCTCTCTCTCTCTTTCTCTCTGTCTGTCTCTTCTGTCTGTCTCTCTCTTTTCTCTGTCTGTCTCTCTCTCTCTCTCTCTCTGTCTATCTCTGTCTCTCTTCTTCTGTGTCTCTCTCTCTTTTCTGTCTCTCTGTCTCTGTCCCTCTCTCTCTCTGTCTCTCTGTCTCTCTCTCTCTCTCTCTGTCTCTGTCTCTCTCGTCTCTGTCCTCTCTGTCTCTCTCTCTCTCTCTGTCTCTCTTTTCATGGGATTATGGCAGCAGCAGTATGTTATATTTATCGTTATGCAGAGCCTCATTAGAGGCAGCTATATCCAGGTCTCCCACTCTGTTGCCTCCCATGGTAGTAGTGAACTGGTGTCACAGTTTCTGTGCACCATGGCAATAACTGTTCATCTCATAACGAAAATGTGGGGAATGAACTGGCCTAGATTTGGAAAGTGACCTAGAATGTATGAAGACTGGATGGCACAATTAAGGACACATGAAAATGGACCCACACATTCCCTGCAATCCATTATCTACTAACACCACCGGATCAACCATAACACTCATTGACCACATGACCGCTCTCTGTCCATCCTATCAGCTCCTCTGATCACACAGGAGCTCTTTGTGGTTCTATAATTCCAGACTGTAGTTCATCTGTTCTCTGCAGACTTTATTCTCCTCCCTTTCATCCTGATCTTCAATGATCAGGACCCCACAGGACCACCACAGAGCAGATATGATGTGGGTGGTGGGTCATTCTCAGCACTGCAGTCACACTGACATGGTGGTGGTGTGTTAGTGTGTGTTGTTGGTACGAGTGGATCACTGCTGTGTCTGGTTCATGTTTGGTGTTTGGTTCAACCTAGAGAGAGGATCTCGGTCCAGATCAATTGAATCATGGTCCGGTTTGTGAAAAAAACGTTTTTGGATGGTTCTGACTTTCGGATCAATTACAGGAAGATAAGGCACAAATCAAACAATACAGGAGAAAGACATGCGTCACACAGCAGTGCGAGCAGGACAGTCCTGCATTCCTGTATCTACTGTAGCTGTAGATGAACCCAGTTCTTTGGATCGGACCTTGGTCTGGACTTCCGGGTGTGAAAACACCCTAAACAGTGTGTGAGTGTGTCTCTTTCAGGACCCTTCTGTAGCTGTAATTGTCCATTCCACCTTAAATGGTGTAGACGCTGTGGGGGTCATAATTGAACTGTGTTGCTGTTTGAAGGTGTAATTTCAGCTTCATGCTCTGAGGAAAGTTCACAGAAAACCTTTGGCCTTGTTTAACACTTAGAATCCTGCACTTTGTGGGCAGTTACATGACATTTTTCTCTCTTTCTTTGCTCACACAGTGTTCAAATTTCATAATAAAAGTCCAGGGATAATACTTATACATACATTAAAAATATAAATAAAAATGGACATGTATATATATATTAAAGAATATATATATATATATATATATCAATTCTTTCTTTTTTGATTAGTCTATTAATAGTCTTATTTGTTATCTCTGTTTTATCCTTTATTAGTGATGTTGTATTTTATCATTAAAGCCTTGTTTTATTGTTGCTGTATTACTTTATTATAGATTTATACTTAATTGTCAGTCTTTCCAGCATCACGCTCAGCTGGACAGTAAACGAGGGCGACACTACTGAACATTTCTGAGCCCTGTCCAGCAGGGGGCCTCTGAGGACACAGTGGTGATTTTCCTGTCCTGTCTGATCTGAATCCTCGCTGATTATTTTCGCTGTGTTTGATGTGACTTTTCTTCTTTATTGAGTGTAAATTTCATGTCGAACGGACCAATAGAATGAGCAGTGAAGACGTGAGGGCTTTCTGCGTAGCGGTGATGACGGTGGCAGATCACTCATTAAACATGTTGGGACATCAAAGGTTTGTCAAGGTTACAGATTTCTTTGAAGTGGCTCTTTGAACAGAGTCAGACACCTGTGAGTTCACACGCTGCTTTATGGTCACATGGTTGTGAGAGTCTGACAGGTGTGTTATTAATCTTGAAGTCTCTCAGATCAGACCCAGGCCACTGATTGGACAGGAGGACAGGAAAGGAGGAGCCGGTGGAGCAACTCACAATTATATAAGGCATAGTTCCCGAATCCTGAAATCTGATTGGCTGAGCCGTGTCCACACACCTTTGAGCTCCTCACAGTTTTATATTAATACCTGTTTTAACCCAGCCAGGTATCAGAACCTAATCAGAACCGAACCCTCCCCGCCCACCAGCGCAGAACCGTACCATTAAACACTGTATACTACATACCATTATATACTACAAACGTCCAGATTAATATAAACACTAATCCTAACCATTGCGCTGAGTTTACTTTTATTATTTATTATATCCTGATTAAACTGAAGTTTTATTCCGTTCTGAACCGCGAGCTAAAGCTAACCAGCAGCTTCTCCAGCTAAATGCTAAAAACAATCCCAGGGCTAACTGCTTACTTCCTGCAACATCTACAGAATAAGAGTCCCTAAAGAATAAGAGTCCTTTCATAATAAGAGTCCCTTCATAATAAGAGTCCCTTAAGAACAAAGTGTCCCTTCAGAAAGAACATAAACTAGAACTTCTACCTTAAATAAATACAAACATATTTAGTTCCATGGAGAGGCGGAGCCTCATTATCATAACCATCTCCCTCATGTTGCCTAGCAACAGTGCTCACTGAAAACAGTCTGTTCTTTCAAGCTGTATTGGAAACATAGTTCATGAGATTATTGCATTTGAACTCGACTTTTTTCGACGAGTTGGGGGCGTGTCAGGATAAACAGGACAGTTGTCGGTATGGACGCTACTCCAACAGTAGACAGATAAGTTTAATAAGTAACTGATCATTTAACTTTTGTTAATTACTGAACAACACAAAGATTTTTTAAATAAAATGAAATAAAAAATTACACTCCTACTGTGAGTGCTATTCACTTCATTAAGGCAAAATAAAAGTCCTGTTTCATTATACAAAATCAAAAGCATTAACAAAAGTATCTTATAGCCTCCATTTCTGTCCATCCACAAACCTCTTGAATCCACATACCACACTGGAGTACCTGGAGGAAACCCACCTGAACATGAGGAGAGCAAACCCAACTCCTCACAGACAGCGACCCCAGGAGGGATCGAACCCACAACCCCAGACCCCTGAAGCTGTGTGACCCACACTGGGAAAGAATGTGCCTCAAGCCTTTTTAACAGCTGTTTCACTTATTAATATGCTGGTTCGGACCATGCTTTCAAATTCTGATGAGTGGGCGGAGACCGTAAGGTTCAGGTTCTGCTCGCGGTAGGACGTCTGTCCTCTGAGAAGTGGAGTCAGGAGTGATGGAGGACTGTGTTTAAAGTACATCCATACGTTTGTCATCCAAAATGTACTGTATTACTGTAATAATGTGCTGTGTTTGTGTTATTACAGACTAACTGATATTCAGAGCTGCTGTTTCTAAACCAATACAGTCGGTTACAGATGGAAACACGTAAATACAGGTTACTGAAGAACAGTGTTCAACACTACCCCTTTAATGACATAACCCTACATAAACAGCATATATCCGTTGTCAGGCCAGTTGGAATAAACCTTTATAAACTGTTTACACAGATTAATGTCTGTCTCATGAAAGGCTTATGTAGGAATATATCACATTATAAACTCTGGCCTTCAGTGAAGTGTTGCCTAAACACATCAACCTTTACACACACTGTTCATTCAGGCCAAGACAGTAAATAGATCACTAATCCTTTAAACGCTGATTGAATGGCAAAGTCTAATCTCATCGTTCTAGGTTAACACACTGCGTTCCACTGATTTATAGATCTCCTCTTCGCAGATAAGAACACAACGCCATGATCCAAAGGCCCGGTTTAGACATCGCTATTCTTTCCCAGTCACTGAAACTGCTTGTGACTGATTAACCAGCACAGAATGGCGTTTCTCACGGAGGAGCCTTTTGTGTACATATCCAAATACCTTTCCTCCATCTGACAACTCCCTGCCCTCATCTGAACACAAACCTCCACCTCCCTGTTTCTCAGCTCGGTCAGACCAGAGTCCAGAGGTCCGTGGAGGTCCACGGCAAATCATCAGAGCTGGTGCACACGCTCGTGACATTCTCTGACGTGTTTTAGAAAGACTGTGTTTCACCTGTCCTGCACGAAAGCAATGCAGCTCTGCTCTCTAATCTAACACGGTTGTTTTCAGGTTGACAAAACGGCAAATACAAAAGTCAATTATATCGATATATATGAGATCACAATCTTCAATGCAGCCATAACATTAGATCAAAGCTGGAGATGTCTGCACACACTCTGAACCCCTGAGTCGTCTTCCTTTTCAGCAGGGCAGTAAAGCTTGGATCAGTGATCTTTATATTTGAACCAACGTAGCACCTTCTGTTTACTACAGAACCACGTGAACCAGCAAAACCCGTCTCCGCTCACTGAAACGGCAGGGTTTCCAGAACACCGTCCAAAGCAGCTTAAGGTTTTCTCGGAGCTGTTTCTCAGTCATTAACTGTGGAGGTGGTAACAGATTTCTCCTCTTTATAAATAATTAATTCCAACACTAATTAAAATAGCATCTCACTCCTCGTGTAAATTCACAATTACTAATATGATGACTGAGGCCTGGTTTGGCGAGTCTCCTTCAGGGGTGTCCAGTCTCATCCGTAAAAGGGCCGGTGTGGCGGCAGGTTCTCGGATTACCTGAAGACTGAGACCAACTGATTAAACACGAGCTTCAGCTTGTTTGGGATGAAAACCTGCAGCCAAACCGGTCCTTTGCAGATAAGATTGGACACCCATGATCTACTTGTTCTCCAACATTCACATCCGTCTTCAGACAAGCACTTTCTCATAACTTGGATGTTGAAACATGGAGGTGTGTCAGTGTCCGTGAACAGGAAAGTGCAAAGTCATTTGTTGTTTACACAACACACTAACTGCTGGGTGGTTTTGCAGGTGACATCGCGGCTAAACACTTCATAACACTCCTTGTTATGCAGAAACACTCCCCGTACTGCGTGTCTTCTGGAGTGCTGTTTCAGTCAGATCAAACTGGGTCACATCTTTTTTCATATCTGCACACCAGTTCTAAACCTTCCGCCACCAAAACCAAACCTGGGCTCTTCAGTATATCGTGCACAGCAGTATTTCTTTTCTAATGGACATGGAGCTGAACCGGGTCCCTTCCTTCTGCAGGTGTTAATGAGACTGAAACTGTAAAACCCTGCTTTTATAAACCGTATCATCATTATTTCAGCAGTTGTTTACTGTCCTTCAGTAAATTGTGACATGGTTACTCATTTTTTAGATTTGCATACAGGGTACAGCAAGCAGGACATGCAGCAGGCCTAAAGCAGTAAACCTTGGCAAGGCTTGGTTACTGAACAAGGGCAGACAAGGGACAATGACTCAGGAATTCCATGGTCAGTCACGTGACTGTGGCTTGTTTTTCCAGCCCACAGGATAATTCTCGCACTGAGCTTTGAGACGGGGTGTTTGTTTTAAGGCTGCTGAAAGAACTGCATGTATTACAGAATCATGCAAATGCTGTTTCAGGTCATTAATTAGTGGATTGGTGGAAGTGTTTTGGACGTGTCACTGATTACCCTCAAAACAGCCTCCACCTCAAGTACATTCAAGGACAATGTAAATGTAAAGTTCTAGTGGACGCAGCTCTGAGTTTACATTAAACAGTCAGTGCAGCTTCTGGCTTCGAGGTAATGAACATTTCACTCAACCGAATGACGTCAAAGGTACCTAATAAAGTGCCTTTTTAAACAGACAACATGAACTTTGAGCTCCAACCACAGCTATGCACATCTGCTCTACCATCCCAGACTGACCACAATGCTCCGAAATGCAGACTGTTGCCACGTCCAGCACATACCATCCCCCACCATCAGCAATCCCCTCACATCTCCTGCTGCCAAAGCTGGTAAAAAAAGCTTTGACCAGTTGAAGCTCCTGCCTGGTAAGACCGTATGGAAGCCTCAGCCTGGTGTACGTCTCCAACACTGTTATGCAAACTCCCACTGGACATTAATGCTGCAGGTCCAGCTGTCTGCCATCTACTTCAATCAATAATTCAACGCAAATGTATATAAACTCAGAGTGTAACTGCTAAGATTGTCGAGGATCCACCACTTTACATAATGTGAGGTACACTGCCACCTTTTTTCTGTCCCGTAGGTTCTTTAATCAAGTGCTCTGTTCTTTTGTTTCATTGCATTTGTTTTGTTAGTGGACGACTCAGCGTCCTTGTTTTGGGACACCCCGCAGATCTCCACATCTTCTGAAAAGCATCCAAAAAAAATGGTCTGAAGAGCCCCCAAAACATGATTCAGAACTGAACAGAAACATAAAGAGAAGGTTGCAGTATTACATCACATCTCATAATCATCTAAAATTCCAACTGTCTCCACCTCGCTTGCTGTTGGGGGCATTTTATAAGCGGCACAAGTGGTATTTCCCAGTTTCTGACATCATTCACACGAAGCACAAGTCCAGTGCCATCATATGACATCGTGGTGGTGTGAAAGTACGAAGCTTCTTTGTTTTGTTATATATGTTTTATATGCATGTCATACTCGCACAGTCCTGGGCAGGTGGGCTGTTCTGAGGTAGAATCAGTAAGAATTAGTCAGAGACACTAAATTAATACAAGATCAGAAAAAAAATGTATTTGGCAATTTTTTAAACAAGTGCATACAAGTACGGCTAAAAGCATTTTCTCTTCTGAAGTGCTCGTAGAGTTGCATTAGTCACATTCTACGTTTAACAGGAATTGCCACCATACCTACAGGTACACCGAGAAACCGTGAAAACACTGAGAAAGAGGGTCTGTCCCTTATACTGGGCGAATACCTGTATCTCCAAAAATATAAACACAATGTACTGGGACAGGAGCCCTGCGTCCCCACTGCGTGTCCAGTATGTACAGTGTGATACTGTGGGGCAGTGATCAGGGGTCTCTCTCCTTTTTCACTTTAACGTCTCCAGCCAGGATGGTGGCGATTTCGCCCTGCATGAAGGCCCAGGGCACGTTGGAGCCCACGAGCGGACACTTGTCCCCGCTCGGACAGTACACCTCCCCGGTGGCGCCCTGCTGCTTGATGCTCTCCCGGGAGCACGGGAAGCAGAACTTGTGCGACGGCACGGAGGGACACTGCACGAAGTGCGTGTCCTCGAGGCGCTCGTGGCACAGCGTGCAGCACAGAGGCATACCCCCCCCGCCGCCGGGCACAGACGAGTCCGGCGCGCTCTGCGGGGGGTCGGCGGGCGCGGGGGGCGCTGCGGCCGGGAGTCTGCGCTGGCCGCTGGATGTCGGAGAGAGCGGGCTGCCGCTGTTCCGCCGCGTGGTGGAATGCACCTGGTGGGCGTCCTTAGGGGAGCTGCTCCCGCCGCCCGCGTTGTCCGTGGCCAGGATCAGCGCCGCCATGGGCGTCTGGCCGTTGTGCGCCGGCTCGGGCGCCGCCGTGACCGGGCCGAAGGGCGGCGGAGCGCTGAGCTTCAGCCCGTCCTGCGCCGGCAGCCACTGCTCCCCGTTCAGCCTCCCCGCGGCGGACTCGCCCTCCGGCTCCGGGGACGCTTTCCGCTTGACGCTGCGCGGCTGCTTCCCCCGCTCTGCGGGACAGAACACACACAGAACCGGTCAACCGGACCAGCACTCTACCGGACCGTCACTAACACCTGCCCTGCTTCTGCACGTACAGGTGGAAGTGTTGGGTCAGATTCACCATCATCATCATCATCATCATCATCATCATCATCATCATCATAGAGAGAGAGAGAGAGAGAGAGAGAGAGAGAGAGAGAGAGAGAGAGAGAGAGATGGGATAGACAGAGAGTGTGTTCTGGGTGTGCTGGCTGGACTGGGTGTGCTGAGTGTACTGGCTGGGCTGGGAATACTGGGAGTATTCCCAGGTGTGCTGGGTCTGCTAGGTGTACTGGGTGTGCTGGGAGTGCAGGATGTGCAGGGTGTGCTGGGAGTGCTGGGTGTGCTAGGTGTACTGGGTGTGCTGGGAGTGCAGGGTGTGCTGGCTGTGCTGTGAATGCTGGGAATGCAGGGTGTCCTGGCTGTGTTGGGTGTGGTGGGTGTACTGGCTGGGCTGGGCTGGGAGTGCTGGGTGTGCTGGGTGTACTGGGAATGCTGGGTGTGCCTGGTGTACTGAGTGTGCTGGGTGTGCTGGGTGTGCCGGGTGCACTGGGTGCTCTGAGTGTGCTGGGTGTGCCGGGTGTACTGGGTGCACCGAGTGTGATGGGTGTGCTGGGTGTACTGGGAGTGCTGGGTGTGCTGGGTGTACTGAGAGTGCTGGGTGTGCTGGGTGTACTGGGTGCACTGAGTGTGCTGGGTGTACTGGGAGCGCTGGGTGTGCTGGGTGTGCCGGGTGTACTGAGTGTGCCGGGTGTGCCGGGTGTACTGGGTGCGCTGAGTGTGCTGGGTGTACTGGGTGTACTGGGAGTGCTGGGTGTGCTGGGTGTACTGGGAGTGCTGGGTGTGCTGGGTGTGCTGGGTGTACTGGGAGTGCTGGGTGTGCCGGGTGTACTGGGAGTGCTGGGTGTGCTGGGTGTACTGGTTTTACCTGTTTTGGAGGAAGGGGGGCTTTCGTACATCATCCTTTGTTGCAGTGCGTGCTCCTTCTTGAACCTGCCGTCGTACGGGTTCAGAGACATCAGGTCCCGAACCGTCTTGCCCTTGCTGATCCAGTCCTCCGTCCTGCCTTTCAGGCCGTCGCTGAGCTCGGGCGTCAGGCTGTCCGGTCGGTGTTTGTCCTTCGCCTCCCTGTCGTGCTCAGTGCTGGACACGGAGGCCGGCCGCTTCCCGCTCAGCTCGCTCGGTCCGATCGGTCCGGACCGGCCGTTCATGGCATGGCCGGGGGACACGGTGCCGTTCAGAGACACTAAACTCGGGGGGACGGTGCCGGTCCTCCGGGGGTTCGGACTCTGGCGGTTGAGCTCCGGAGGATCGTCCGGTTTGGAGAACCCGTTAGGAACCGGGACGCCGTTCGCCTGCCGGCCGGACTGGTACTCCGGACCCAGTCTGGGGGGACGGTCCGACGACAGAGGGTACCGGTCCAGGGGCTGGGGCGGCCGCGAGCCCGGGTCCCCCGTCTGGATGTCCTTCCCCGGGTGCTGCTTCCCCGGCCCCGGAGCCCGGCCGTCCTGCAGGCCGTGCGCCCGTTTCAGCTGCCTGGCGGTGTCGATCACGAACTCGACCCGGTCCGCCCCCTCGTAGTTCACACAGCCCCTGCAGACCGGCTCGGTGAAGTCCCAGATCATGGCCCAGGGCATGCGGGGCAGGTCGCACAGGTAGCAGGACTGTCTGCGGGACGCAGCGACCGCCGCGCACATCTCTGCTCACAGCCTGCGCTCCGTCTCTGCCTCTCTGCCTCACTGCCTCACTGCCTCATAGCAGCACTGCGCTCCCTGCCTGTCTCACTGCCTGTCTCTGCCTCACTCTCTCCCTGCCTCACTGTCTCCCTGCCGCTCTGTCTCCCTGTCTCACTGTCTTCCTGTCTCACACACTCACTCCCTAACTCAGTCACTACTGCTTTTCACAGCCTGCTGCGCTCCCTCACTCTCTGCCTCACAGCAGCTCTGCCTCCCTGTCTCACTCCCTCTCTCACTCCCTCCCTCTCTCACTACTACTACTACTGCTCCGCGAGCGCGGTGTGCAGCACTGACGTCATCCGCGCAACTTCAGCTTCCAGCTCTATTTACCTCATTCTTCGACAGCCCCCCTCTGGCGCATGCGCGGTGCGGGACACACACACACACACACACACACACACACACACACACACATTTAGTTTTCCCTTTATTTATTCATAAAAGCATCGTGTGTGTGTGTGTGTGTATGTGTGTGTGTGTGTGTGTGTGTGTGTGTGTGTGTGTGTGTGTGTGTGTGTGTGTGTGTGTGTGAGAGAGAGAGAGTGTGTGTGTGTGTGTGTGTGTGTGTGTGTGTCTGTGTGTGTGAGTGTTTGTGTGTGTGTGTGTGAGAGAGAGTGTGTGTGTGTGTGTGTGAGAGAGAGAGAGAGAGAGAGAGAGAGTGTGTGTGTGTGTGTGTGTGTGTGTGTGTGTGCTCTCCTGTCTGACAGTGAGGTTATGTGTAATAGAACAGTCTGTTCACTCTGGGGGGCAGCAGGAGGAGGAGGAGTCTCTGTTTGTTTTCTGTAGAGCTTCCTCTTATGATTTGGACCAGTTCCAGGTCCCTGCAGTCTCAGGTCTCCTCTGTGAGGCAACGCGTATAAAATGTGCACACAAGGCAGGATGTGTTTGTGCAAGCCCTCGTGACGTTGGAAAGAGGAAGTGAGATGTTTAGTCACGTACTCACAGCTCTCCTCACCCTGCTCCACAAACACCCCCCACCGGCCTGCAGCCAGACTGAAGGCGAGCATGCGCAGTCCGCTCCACTGCCCCTGTTGTAAGTGGCCGACACTACATGGTGCCATTTGACGCCAGAGAACACTGCAGATCTCCAGCTGGACGTTAATGGCTCCCTGCCTTAATCCGGGCCTTCTGAGAGAGAGCGGGTTTCAGGGGGCTGTTTCGTCCCACCAGCCCCCAGCTGTCAGACAGTGACTCAGTGCGGTTCACATTACAGCTCTGAGAACCTGACTGCAGGAATGCGTCTGTCTAATGGTTCTGCTTTATACTGCTAAAGATTAGAGGTTTGCACGGAGGAGAGTGAACTGGGAATACCCTGCTAAAAATCCAGCCTCGCCAGACCAAGCTGGTCAAGCTGGTTAAGCTGACCGACCAGTTCAGCTCTTGATCAGCGTTGTTTATGCTCTCACTTTTAGCTGCTCTACCAGTGGGAGGCCAGTTAACCATTTAGTCCAAGTGGGAACAACCTGATAGTAACCATTTAATGTAAACTGGGTGACCAGCATGACCACACTGGTTGATCAGTTTGACCAGTTTATACCATCTGAAATCTAAAGACCACGTTTCTGTACTTCACCTCCGAAGCCTGAGAGCTGAGCTGGAAATGAACCGTGGTGCTTTTGGCTACTTGACACTATGGGGGCAGTGGTGTGATGGGTAGGTGGGTACGGGGGAATACCCTGCTGGATCCGTCCCTGTGCTGAGCTGCTGGTTTCGCTGCAGCACAGACGGCTTTGTTTAGAATAAATCTTCTATTCAGCAGTGCTGCTTAGTGTGCGTTCCCTCAGCTGCGTTTATTTCTGCATATGCAGCACACTGTGCAGAACCTTCTCGCCATTAGGACTTCAGGCTTCGTGGTTACATAATGATGCTGCTGCAGCTGTTGCTTAAGGGTGAAAATACAGCAAATCTGCTCTACACCAACAAACAGTGTACACCAACAAACAGTGTACACCAACAAACAGTGTACACCAACAAACACTCTACACCAACAAACACTCTACACCAACAAACAGTGTACACCAACAAACAGTCTACACCAACAAACAGTGTACACCAACAAGCAGTCTACACCAACAAACACTCTACACCAACAGTCTACACCAACAAACAGTCTACACCAACAAACGCTCTACACCAACAGTCTACACCAACAAACAGTCTACACCAACAAACACTCTACACCAACAGTGTACACCAACAAACAGTCTACACCAACAAACACTCTACACAACAGTGTACACCAACAAGCAGTCTACACCAACAAACACTCTACACCAACAGTCTACACCAACAAACACTCTACACCAACAGTCTACACCAACAAACACTCTACACCAACAAACACTCTACACCAACAAACGCTCTACACCAAAAAACGCTGTACACTATACTGAATCTTTCTGTGTGTGAATGTAATGATGATTTCTGTAATTGTTTATAATATTAGAGTAAAGGATGAGTTTATTGGGGAAAACTGTTCAAAGGAAAGGAGCCTCGAGTTTCCTGTTGGGACTCTAATCTGGATCTCCTGGATCTCCTGGTGTGACTCTACAGCGAAAGCAGGATTGAAGCTCTCACAAAGAGGCCTCCATACTCAAACCTGAATCAGATCTCAAACGGAACCTGGATTCATCGCTAAAGACGCTCTAGTCCATAGAAGTCCAGGTGTTCACAACACCACTACAAATGAAGGTGAGGATGGCTTGACAAAATATGGCCGCAAGTCATCAAAATGACCATCCTGCTTCTCTCCGTCCAGTGATGCTCCTAAAATGTCTTCGAGTGCGAGGCATGTCTAACGTACACTACCCAAAAGTAGCCCCCGAGACCCGTTTTATAGGACAGTGGAGGTAAACACTTTACACCCTGTTGAGACAAAAGCCAGCGTCTTTTCAGAGCACACCTGTACTCGTTTACATATCCGCTTCACCTGCACTGTTCCACGAGTGTCATTTTTTATCATTAATATAATTCATTCATGATGTCATAGTTGTTGTTTTTGTTTCATTCAACAGTGGGGACCGTTTGACCGTTTGGAAGTGTGTGAAACAGCCGTGTAGATCTTTTCCACCTCCTCTTGACTTGAGGAACTGGTTACCATGGCAACTCCACACTTACCAGGATACCCCTACTGACGAACCACATCCTGTTTACAGTGCTGCCGTTCTCCTCTCTTCAGATCAGATTCGGCCGTGAAGCATGTCTTCTTAACACGTTACTCCTGTTTCCTCGGTCGCTCGGGTTTCAGTTCACCTCTCAGCTGTAGATCAGAGTCGGATTTCTGCACACTCTTCCGAAAGGGCACGTTATCGCTGCGACTTTGTTTCTCCTTTCACCAAATTTCACCTTTTCACTAAATACGGATCTGATGGCTGTAATTTACATTTGAACAGACCAATAGAAACGGTCCTGAACCACTTTTTCCTACGTGTTTAAAGGTTTCAGGGCGAGAGCGGCGATGGTTGGGCATCGAACAGTAATTATAAAATGGAGGAATTCAGTTAAAATGGACGGCCTGGACGAGAAGGAGGAGGAAAGAAAGGCCCGAGCGCCGGGCGTCTGGAATCCGAGGGTTGGAGGCTGCAGAGGTGATGTCATTGGAGCAGAGCAGAAGAGCCTGGATAAAAACAAGTCTTTCTCTTTATTCAGATCCTCTTTGCAGTCCCAGCAGGGGTGGGGGGCTGGCAGGCAGCCATGGCAGGGGCTGCTGGGAAACAGTACGGGATGCCAAGCAGGCTCTGCCGCCAACATTAGAGCCTCACATCTTTGTTCTCAGAAACCTGGTGTGCTGCCAAAGGCCTCATTTCAGCTCTGCACCATGATTACACTGGATGTAGGCCAACTCCTGAGAGCTCTCTCTCTCTCTCACACACACACACACACACACACACACACACACACACACACACACACTGCACCCCTCCCTCTGCTCCTACTCACTCACTCTCCCTTTCAGTCCCTTCCTCCCTCCATCTACTGCTGGCTTCAAACATGCAGCAGTTTCCATGGATACCAAAGCAGAACATAAAACGTAAGCAATGATTAAGGTGTAAGGCCAGATGTGCCACATGTGCAGCAGAAACCAAACTGTCGCTCCCTAATTATGCCAGCATGTGAGGAAGTTTTAAAACGTAGATCAAAATAAAAGACTAACTGACTTTGAACCAGTGGAACCTGAATCTCCCTTTGATACGCTCCATCAGTTCTGTCGAGATAGAACCACTTTAACGTCCCTAAAGAACCTTTCAAGGCAGGACCCTTTGTGTTTTTAAGTTCGTGAAGAACAACAATAATAATAAGTGAGAAACCAAGACTCGTTCAGAAAGATCAGAAAAATAACCAGCAACTCCACATGATCAGTTTCTCTGCGTTTACCGTTTACACACCTGTGTTTGAGCAAAATCAACTTTTTCTTTTTATTCTATAAAGCGTTTACAACATTTCTCCCGAATTCCAAATGAAAACATGGATATTAAGAGCATTTGTTGGCAGAAATGAGAACTGCTCAACATACAGGATGATGAGGCTGAAGTCGGGCAGAAACCAAACCCAAAGCTTATATAAAGATATAAAAGTCATGACTGCTTTTCTAAACAATGAACATTATTTTGTTTCCTACTATTTTTGTGATATTTACTGTTGAATCAAACTTTTGGGCACCATGTCGCAGATTAGTGGTCAAATGCACCTGAACTAGGATCCGAGGATCGCAGGTTCGAATGCTCGGGATGTTCGCCATCGGCAGCCAGAGTCCGACAGAGTAATATCAGCCATGCTGTCTCTGCGGGGGTAGATGGCGCTCTCTCCTCACAGCACAGACACTGCGAAGCTCCCCAAACAGGTGTGGAAGCTGGCAACCCGGCACGTTCCTATGGTTTCTGCTGTATGTGTGGAGCAGCTGATTTATACGAACATATAAGAACAGTTTAACTATATTGAGGGATGGAGGTGATACAACCAAACACATGCTGAGAGCTGAGGGGTGTACACTGTAACGGATCCCGCTTTCAGATCAATGAAATCTGGGTCTCGTCTTACAGTGACACTCAGACAACCCCGAAGCTGACTGTGACCCTGCTGGCCTGTCGATTTCAGAGTCACTGAAGGCCGTGTAGTAAGTGATGCATGAGAAGTGATGTGGTTTCCTGTCAAAATCCCCAGGCAGGCGCTGGCGTGTACACAGTGACTCGCTCTTTTAAAGAGCAAATTTGAATAGCAACGGATTCAAACAGGATATACACGTCTCAACATGCGGAACCAAAACAAGCAGAGGTCAGTGTTGTGGGAGGTTAAATCAGAAGACTTGCAGCGGTTTGCAAAAAAGCTGCGACATTTCTGTTCCACTTATATATTTTTGATTTTCTAAGTAAAAACAAGTTATTAATATAAGTTATTAATAACACGCCAAAACACTGTATCTCCATTTTTGCCGTTTTTGAATGTGGCATAATGTGGGTGTGACACTATTATGGTAGAATTTCATGATAAATGGACCAATAGAAATGTTCCACATTTTCTGACATGACTATTGCACATCTGAAGATTTTTCCTCCTAAACGAGGAGCTTTCATTAGGACACGGAGCTTCAACTAGCACACAGAGTTCTAAACAGCTTAAACGAGCAAGCACACAGTTGGCATGACCAGCAAACTTCATTCGATCAACATTGGAGCTGTTATAGGGGCCCTGTGGGCTGGGGAAGCACTTTAGATGAATTGATTGGTTCTTTGGCCAACTTGCCATGAGATGGACCAATTTAGTCCCACCAAACTTTAATCCAACAGATGGACTCCACTGAAAAAAACAGTTTGCAAAATCTGATTTTTCTTGCCATTTTCCAGTAAATTGAGAAATAAAGAATCATTAAAACGAGCAGATCATCAGATGAAGCACAAAACTGCCAGACGCTGAAACTGTGGCAGCTTGGCTTACGTTTGCAAGAACATCAAAGATGTCCAACTCTAAGCTGAAGCTGAAAGTGTCAAATCTCATAATTCTGTCCCACAGCTTCTAATGTTCTAACGCTGGTGTGTTCCTCTTGAGAACCGAGACAGAGATGTTGATGTTTAAGCAGACTGAATTTGCTGGTGCAACTGGTGACAAAGGAGGTGTGGGTGGTATTCTTTTTGTTGTTGTTGTTTTGTTTTGCACTTTCAGTTTCGCACGTATCAGCAGAACAGGCCCACGTCTGAGGTCTGAGTCACTCGCACATCCTCACCCCTCAAAAAAGAGCCCATAAAGTACATTTCTGACATTAACATTCAAATGTGATATTTGTTCATATTCACATAATACACCAATCAGCCATAACATTATGACCACCTGTTTCTCCTCTCTCTGTCCACTGTATCAGCTCCTCTGATCATACAGGTTCTCTTTGTGGTTCTATAATTCAGACTGTAATAATTCCACTGGTGATGCTCTTGAACTGCAGTCCTTATGGATTAATCATGGCTTTCTCCTGATGACCAACATTGTCATCCCTTTATCCGAACATCCTTTCAGTTCCTGCTCTCAGGCTGGTGTGAATAAGGAGATCCAGAGGCTTCAGTTGGAAATGCCAAACCACCAGTATCTTAGGTATCACAGTATACATAAGTATCACACTGTGTGTGTGTGTGTGTGTGTGTGTGTGTGTGTGTGTGTGTGTGTGTGTGTGTGTGTGTGTGCGTGCGTGTGCTTCAAGCTAAGTGACAAACTGGTCATCAACAGTCATATCAGCATCACTGTATGTCAGGAAATACAGTCAGGAAAATGGCATTCCCAACTGGAGCCTCTGGATCTCCTTATTCACACCAGCCTGAGAGCAGGAACTGAAAGGTATGTCATCAGGGACAGAAGGAGGGAGGCCATGTCGGAAACCGAGCAGCGGATACGGTTTTTAGCCACGGCCGTCTGGACCACACTTGCCTGCTGACTTCAAAGCTCGGAATTTTGGAAATAGATTCCCCTCAGAAGCGAGTGACAGAATTCATTTGAGAGAGAAACTTGAAAGAGAATTGCATAGTGAGTGTGTGTGTGTGTGTGTGTGTGTGTGTGTGTGTGTGTGTGTGTGTGTGTGGTGGGCGAGCTCTCTTTCATCCACAGATGTGTAGTGATGCTGATATGGCTGTTGATGCCCAGTTTGTCCCTTAGTTTGAAGTTTATGGGATCTGCTGTGAGACGTTCTGATTTACACTCTATTCTTTTCAATATTTGTACATTTTATTTTCATTTTATTTTGTTGGTCATAATTATTAGTTACAGTTACACATCAAACAACATCAACCTGAATGTAAAAACTGATACCCTGATAGTTATGTGGTAATTGATTCATAATCTTAATAATTGATTATTCATTTTTTTGATGGTCAGATTATCTGTTGCCGCCGGTTTGCTCTAATGAAAGTGTTTTTATTGAGCTCAGCTCAGCCTGTGAGAATTCCCGTCACCTCTGCTGATGCATGTCTACATTATTCATGTCACCTGACCTCTGACCTCCAACCTCTCCTCCAGCGAGTAACTGGGGTGGTACTGACAACTCTGCTGCTGTTGACAACCCACCTATTTGGAAAAAATTCAGATACGGCCGGCGAGCCCCCAGAAACGAGGGGACAGCAGTCTTACTGTCCACTGTTCCTCGCTGCTCACTCTGACCTCACAACAACATGCATTTCTCTGATCTCAGATCATTTCTCTCTTCTTTACACTTTCAGCAAAAGCTGCCAGAAGCTGGGGTCAGCAGAGTTCAGATCATAAACTAAACACTCGGCTGTCTTCACATGACTCTTATTTGGTTAACAATTTCTAAGAAGGAGGAAAGAACAGCCAATATCAACAAAGGCCTGTGTTTGCTCTCGCAGATGAGTTGATCTCTGCCATAGTCAGTAAGTTTGCTTGCTGCCACCGATTTGTTTTTATGGGATGGTGTTAATGTGAACGCAGGGACTGGACTGAAGCAGGACTGTCAGATCAGTGGAAAATACAAACGGCTGGTCGGCAGTTCAAACCGCTGATTCAGCTGTTTCTCACACGGCAGTGATCCAGTAATGAACTCCATCTCTCACCTGTATCACGGTTTCACTCACCATGCTCTGACCGCTGCTCACGTTCGCTGTGCTCCACCAAATTAGAACGAGTCCCATCTCTTTACTATATTCCTAGAACCGTCTACCCTCTCTGACGTCGACTGGAAGAACGACGTTCCCACTCCTCCATGCGGAATTCTCTCAGCTCTGTGATGTTCCAGCATCAGTCTTTGTACAGACGCTCTTCCGTTCTCCTCAAACCCCCTCTGATACAGTAAAGATCTCATAGTGGTTTCTATGATAATAATAAATGATGGTTCAGTTGTATCAGCTCCATCTCTCAGTGTAGTTACATTGAAGATTTCATATCAGTGTGTTTATATATGTTCAGGTCAAATGTGGTCATAGGTTGCACCGTTTGCACATGTATCTATGATTACAGCAGTACAGCCAAGCGTAACAGTACAACCATAAGGCGTTAAGGTGAATAATTAATAAGGTGA